>VXBJ01001707.1:279618-304122 GCA_013400055.1 Nycticryphes semicollaris
GGGGGTCTTCAAGATGCATAATGTATCTTTCCTGGGCATAATTCGTTTTCCATGGGATTTTCCCTAATGCGGTGCAATCCGTGGCTTCCTGGAGGTTTAACACGAGTAGAAAACTTGTATTTTGACAGAATTATTGACTCATCCCTATTTAAAAATGATGTAGAACACCCCCCCTCCACCTCACCCCCCCCTCATTTCAGTGTGGTTTGCGCTTCACTCCTGTCTTATAACCTGGTGGGCAAAGCCCAGTGTTCCCAGCAGTACCTGCTGGAGAAGGAGGGAAGGAGGATCCTCCTTCATGGTCTATGCTGAATATTGGGTTGGGTTTTTTCCTGTTTTGTCAATTCTTCCTGTTCATTTTTGGGATGCTTTAGGCATTATTTTTGGAGCTGTGAGTTGTTTTGACAGCCGTCTACTGAAATGGGAACCAACTGGGCTTGCAGAAATAAAACAGGTGGATGAACGTGTCTCTGCATACCCACATATTGTACATCCATCTTGATTAAACAAAACAGGATTCTTTATGTGAAATTGGTAACTTTCCCGCTTAGGGTTTGTTTTTTTTTTTTTGCAGGCTCCAAAAACTGTTCCTGAAATCTATCCAGTTAAATAGGACGCCCCTCTGGAACTTCTGGAATTAAACCGAATCCTGTGATGAGGGCTTTTCCTGGAGGCCTGTCAAACTTGTGACATTTCTGCATTAATTCCAGGATAGTTTGGATGTAACTTTTGTTTTTAAATGGAAGGGAGGAAAAACCTGGCATACTGTATTTATTGGCTTTTGAAAGGCACTAGTCCATGGCTTTTCCCCAATGCTGCTTACAAAGCAAACCCTCTTCTGTCGTGTTTTGACACACAAATGCCTTCCATGTTGACAGAACAGAAATCCTAATAGAGATAGGCAGAAAATCCTACGCTTTCCCACTTCCCCTTCGTGTTTGTGCGTGAGATGCCCTTCAGAACCTTCACAATTCATTCTCTCCCACCATATCTATATCTATATCTATGTCTATATATCTATATTTATTACTATTTTTTTTACATGGAGGCTGTGTAGCTGCTCAGACCTGCAGAGGATGGGGTAAACATGTCATCACAGCGCTGGGGCTGGGAAAAGGTGATAATAGCTTTTTCATTTCAGATATTTGTGTATGCTCTTAAGCAGAGGGACAACCCCAAAGGGTTATGTTTAGTGCAGATAACATGAAAATGGCAAACAAAATAGCCCTGAGCCTCCATGGCTTTTCAGAAGCTCAGAGCTAGAAGCCTGTCCTTATTTCACACTGGTGCTGCACAAAATGGAGCATCTGTCACGATTACACGTCTGGTGTGTGAGAATTTGAATTTTTAGACATAGCTAAAAGGCTTCTATAGCAGGAGAAGGTGGTGTGGGAAGCCTCTTGTGGAGTTAAATCAGGCCATTCCTTTTCTCTTCGCTGTGTCTTTCCTCCTCCTGCTCGTAGAATGTGCCCTCACGGATGTTCTGTGCACTTGATGGTGCCTCTCCTTGTGAGCAGAGGGGCCTCACAGGACACTCTTTTGGAGGGAGCCCTTATCTCCAACTGGGCTGTTGCTTCCTAATCCTTTCCTGCTTCTATAGCAATGAGACAACCTGGTTTGGAAACTCTTCTCCCTGTGTCCTACACAGTCACGCTGGGTTATTGCGTTGGGTTCTTGCCCGGACATTGACTGTTACTTGTGCAAGAGTTAATTTCAGATGAGATCCCTGCCCGGTTGCTTCTCACGGTGGAGGAAGCCTCGGTCAGGCTCATCAAGACTCTTGATATGATCTCTAAGGTTGGAGTGATGCCACCTATGAAGAATTTGGGCAGCACGTGTACGGTGTTGTGATGGGTCACACGCTGGGGAGCTGCGAGCTGGGTTGTCATCACACACCCCCTGGTCAGTGCCCAGACCAGATGGTGGGTTGAGAATGGAGATGGTGGGCCCATGGCTGTGGACCATCGCTTTGGCACTCGCTGTCTCTTTCCTTGCTCTGTGGTGACTTCCCTTGAGGAGGTGTTGGTGCTGTGTAATCCCGTTCCTGGATGTATTGCTGGTTTAACCACACGCCCATCATTTGGAGTCATATCAGAGATGGCTTGGCCTCACCTTCAGGCTGTATTCTATGTACCTGCCCATCTTCTGGAGACAGAACCTTTACCCCTACTTGTTGCACCTCAAAATTCTGCGTTCGTGTGATCCATCCCTGCTCTGTGCGCTCCATTAAGAAGAAACACATTGCTCCTTACCAAGACTGGGTTCTGGATGGTCTTTTTCTGAGTAGATAATGTGTGTACACATTTCTAAATGAGCTGCTTTCTTATTCCAGCATCAGCTTTTTTAACAGTTTAACCAATAGCTCTCTGGGCCCCCGGTTTGCCGAAGTGCAGCTACAGCTGATTGGTCTGAGATTCTGATGCACGTGAAGATGGGCAAGTTTTTCTGTCAACAAAGAATAAATATCCTACAGCTAAAGGAGATGAGAAAACAAAATCACCCAATTGTGTGAAATGGTACTTTGAATGGGAAAAAAAGAAAAAGAAAGAGGGAAAAGCAAAGCAAATCTTTCTTTTCATTTCCAGTGTTTATTTGGTTGAGTATCTTTGTATTTATTAAACCAGGTGTTTAGGGTCCTGACATGTGCCGTGTTGTGTCAGAAGGTCACGCAGCCTGGTAATATTGTTCATCACATCTCATGGGACCCACAGGTCTGGTCCATGTTGGTCATGGTCCATACTTGGCTGAGGCTTGTGATGGGCTGCTCAAGTGCCTCTTCCCTGGGGGAGAGAAGATGTAGATGAGATATTGGGAAGAAGTTCTTTGGTGTGAGGGTGGTGAGACCCTGGCCCAGGTTGCCCAGAGAAGCTGTGGCTGCCCCATCCCTGGAGGGGTTCAAGGCCAGGTTGTTTGGGGCTTGGAGCCACCTGGTGTGGTGGGAGGTGTCCCTGCCCAGTCCAGGGGGTGGCATTGGGTGGTCCCTTCTAACCTGAGCCATTTTGTGACTCTAAATAAATACCTGGTTTCACCAAGTGGTTCTGAAAGGGAAGGCTTGTTGGGAAGCTCTTTGTCTGACACGGCTGCAGACTGTGTTGGGCCTGGTGCCTCTCCAGGTGCTGCTTTAGCTCTTGACAGCCCCGTTGTTCTTCAGCATTTTTTAAACACGCAATTATCATTTCTTTATCCTCTCCCTTCCTCCCTCCTCCATACCTCCAGTTAGAAGAGATACTTTTGGAATCGTGTTCCTAAATCAGCCCGGATATATATAGGCAAGAAAATGAGAGGTGAAGATATTCTGGAATATTAGAACATTTCTCAAAGCTCTCCCCTTTTGCACAAGGGAAAGGAGCGATGCAGATCCCGACCTGTTGCTCGTGCTGCTCTGGAAAACAGACAGATTCCTGCTCCCTGCTTAATCCCAGGGCAGGTTGCATAAGGGGATGGGAATGAAGAACTCCTCGTTGTCTTGTGCTATAAATCTTTCATTGCCTGATAACTGGGCAGCTCTAACTCAGCTTCCCGGCAAGTTTCTTCTGAAGCTGCAGTGCCCTTTTATTTTACAGTGTCAGGTACTATAACACCTCAGCAGAGGAAATGTATCGCTGGGTGGTGGGGTTTTTTGGTTTTTTTTTTCTTCAGTCTGGATTGGCAGATGCTAATTCAAACCTCACCTTGTTCTCTTTGGAAATTTTACCTCTGAAGAAAACGAAGACTTGTTTCTGTACCTGGGTTTTCAGCGGGACGTGATTGAGTATCGCATTAGCTCACCCCGAGGTGAAAGATCTGGGCTCTTGCTTGCTCTTCTGACTTCTTCTGGTTTTTGCCTGGTTTATTCGTTTGCAGTGTTTCTGGTCTCTTCTGCATAAATGTAACGTAGACAAATACTTTTTTAATTCGGATCCCTACCTGCCCTGTTTCTTTAGGAAGCAAGAATTACGGAAAGAGCTTCTTTCTGTTCAGCATTAGAACCTTTCAGATCGAGATCTGCTTAGAGAAGTTGGTGGTTTAAGTTCTTTGTGGTATTTTCTTTTTTCCTATTAGAATGTCCAATTTTCTGTTTAATGAGTATGTGACAACAGAGAATGGTTTCTGAGTGAATTTAAACAGCCCCTTAAACGTAAGCTTTTGCCAGAGGTTTGCATCTTTATTTCATTTAATGGAGGGGGGGGGAAAAAAAGACAAAGCACTTTGCTTTCTGCAGTTCTTGCTTTGGACATCCTTCAGATTTTCTGGAAGTGATTTGAACTAGTTGAAAAGCTTCTCCAGCACCTCATTCATGTTACTGTTGCTCTTCTGAACGGTGTAAATCTAAAGGAGCTATGCCACAAAGACAGTAAACCCAACCTCTCACTGAGCTGAGCTTCTGCTGTAACCACCTATTTATAACCAAACCAGTTACTTTTAAAAAAAGAACTAAAAGCGAAAAAAACCCAGTCAACTGCCTTCCCCCCCACCCCAAAAAAAAACCCCTCCAAGCCTACCTTTAAATAAATTATGATAAGCACATGAGATAAGCATAAGAGCAAATGCTGTTGATGGTTTCACACCCGACTTGAAGATTTTCCAGTAACAAATGCGAACCCAGGGTGGTGATGAGGATGGGGACAGGACACTGCACCAGGTAACACTGGTGTAGGGGAGGCTGGTACTGGATGTAGTGAGATCTTTCCTGGTGTCTTAGCAGCATTTTTGGAGCTTTTTGTATTGAGTTTCGGTCTCTTTTGGCTTTGGACTCCTGGAAATGGGGCCATGGGAGAGTGAGGGTTGGGGGGACACAGGAGTTAGGTACCCTGAAAACTGGGTGGGGAGAAAGCATAGATGGAAAAAAACCAAAACCAAAGCATCAGGTTGGAGAGGGAAAAAGAACACTTACATGGGACAGGATAAAGTGGGAAAAGGGGAGATGAGGCGCTGAGGACGTGGAGAGGAGCCGGGCGGAGAGGAGCAGGGACAAGAGGCAGCGCTTCCAAGAGAGGTTACGAAACACGTGTTGGTTCTGGGAGCTGCCTTTGTGGAAAACAGCACCCTCAGGAGCTTCTGGAGGAGCAGGGATGTCTCTCATCCTCTTGTTGTAACGCCCTACTTGAACATTTCCGTGATGGGTAGGAAAAGGACTCAGCAGGGGAAGGAGGAGCAGGAAGGAGGAAGGCTGGGCCCAGCCTCGCTCTTGCATTGAGGGCTGGTTTTATAAATTCCTTTTTCTCTGCTTTATAAAAAGTCTGTATCTAACAGAGCTTGAGTCTTGTCTGGGGTACACAAACAGCACCTGTAGCTATGTTTTGTGAAATCAGGCAGTGTGTTTAGACCCAGGGATGGGTGGTGCATGGCGGGGGGAGTTGTGGTCCTGCCCGTCTGTGATGGAGAGTCCTTGGTTTGGTACCGTTTGCAGGGTGCAGAAAGTTGGAACTTAGAAACTTTCTACAAGGTTTTTCTCTGCAAAGATGAAGCCAGACTTAGGAAAATACAGGTTGGTTATTGTGGTTTTTGGTTTTTTTCCCTGTTATACTTCTCTTTTTACCTTCTCAGTCAGGGAAGTGAGTTGGTGTCAGTAAGAAAATGGTTTTTTGAAGGCAAGTCACCAGGTTGCTGTTTCCTCCAACAAATGGTCAGTTGTTGTGTGCTGTGACTGGTGCTGCTTCAGCCTAGAAATGGGCACTGGAGCACTGTCCTCCCAGCAAAGCTGATGTTCTTGTCACTTAAAGGACAGTGAAGTTACACTTCAGCCTGGAGAAGAGAAGGCTCCAGGGAGACCTTAAAGCCCCTTCCAGTGCCTAAAAGGTGTTCCAGGAGAGCTGGGGGGGAGGGACTCTTCGTCAGGAAGTGGAATGTTAGGACAAGGGGTAACAGCTTTAAATTGGAAGAGGGATTGATATGGAGCTGAGATGTGGGGAAGAAGTTCTTTGGTGTGAGGGTGGTGAGAGCCTGGAATAAGTTGCCCAGAGACGCTGTGGCTGCCCCATCCCTTGAGGGGTTCAAGGCCAGGTTGGAGGGGGCTTGGAGGGACCTGGTGTGGTGGGAGGTGTCCCTGCCCTGGGCAGGGGGGTCAGAACTTGATGATCTTGAAGTTCCCTTCCAACTGTAACCATTCTATTACTAGACAGGACCTGGCCCTTCATGGGACATCTCACTGCTGTCACAGGATGCTCGTGCCACCGAAGCCTCGCAGAGATTTTTGGGTCTTAAATCCTGTGTCCCTCCTTTGTCATCAACAGAGGAAGATCTGGTTGCTCTGCTAGAACTGTGTTCACACAAATACCCACATGTTCATTAGGTTTTTTAATTAAATCCTTTAGGCATGCCCTGTTTCCTTGTCCCTGTTCCTCTGTGGAAGGAAAGGCTGATGATCAGCCATCTCTTCTCAGAACACCAAGTTCTAACAGCTCATTTACTTCTACAAGTAAATAAAGAATTTTTAAAGCAAAGAATAAATTACTGAAAACTGAAGGTGGCTAAATGGTAGCAATTTCCTGAGGTAAAAAACCACCTTGTAAACATGGCATAATGCAGGTTTTTCAAGTGTTTACAAACAAATTCTGCTAATTCAGGCTTGTGTCATGCCAGATAAGTAGCTTCATTTTAGGGATGGAATGTTCCGTGAGGCTCCCACCAGCAAAGTATGGATCCTAAATACAGTTTTGTATCAGTTGAACAATTATGCCTACATGTCACTGTAATTACAGGTCTGCCTTTATCAGCTAAACCAACTAAATTAGTTTTAGCATAGCAAAATCTGAACGACTGGCACATAAATATAATCACCTTATCTAGTCATGTCTTTTGCCTTCATTTGAAATGCCGTTATCAAGTAATGAGTTTACATTATCTATAATAGTCCTGGTCATAAAGGTATTATATAGTGAACAGGATCTAGTCTTGTATGTGCTTTAACATGGGGTTACTTGGGCTTTCAATGGGAATGGATTCTGCAGTTCAGCCTTCTCTCTTACCATGGTTACCATATCTTGGTATGATCTTGAGGATAAGGTGGGAGAAGGGATCAGATTTGGTTTATATGCAGCGTACCCGTGCTTCTGGCCTTGGCCCCTGCCGCTTCTGTTCAGATTTAATTTGGCTGTATAATTTGATGCCTTCCTTTGATCACTTTGACTCCTTGTAAAATACTTGGAAGGGCTTTCTTGCAGCAGTGCGTGGAGAGAGCAATTCCTTCTTGTGGTTCCTTTTTGGATCCCTTGTGAACCCAGTGTGGAGTTTAATTTGTTTTACCACAGTAGAATTCAGAACAGCCTGACCTCCCCCGTGGCCTTGTCAGAGACAGCGGGTCCCCACCTCACTGGGGCAGAGGCTGCAACGGGTTCTTTTAGAGAGACTCCAGTTGACAAACACGAGCTCACACAAAGAGGGACAGTCAACTTCGTTTTATTGGGAAGACTTATAAGCAGTTCCCAAATGTCCCAAATATTACTCTCACCACCCCAGAGATGGTAGCAGCACCGCTGAGCAGCGGGATAACCAGGAGCCACATCAGTACGGTGGAAGGAGGTAGACACAGCGCCTTCAGGGCGTCCCCTCCATCTTCAAAGTGTGCTCATGTCTCTCTCTCCCAGTGTCCCAAGACAGCCACGCTTCTGTCCTGCACTGGATTGAGTAGAAAAGTCCCAGCTAGGGTCACTGCACGCATGGCCAGTGCCTGCAGGGAGCCTCACCAGGCTCATGATCCGCCTTTGCTAACAGCAGCTTCCCACCCTGTTGCCCCCTGGGTTTGGTGGTTTTCTACCTTGAAGGTCAGGTTCTCAAGGTTGTCTTGATGGTTGAGGAGCAACAGCACCGAGTCCCCCGTTTTCTCTTGGCACATATCCAGGGCTTGGTTTAACAAGTAAGTTCCCATCGTGTCTCATCTGGACCACCCTCTGTTACCCCTTACACAGAGGCTTTGAAGGGGGAATGACAGAGAGGTGACTCTGGTGGCAGCAGCAGTAGGACAAAGTCCTAAAAACTGTGAGAACGCACGAGGACAAGAAGGGGTTGAAGGATGCCAAGTTGTTGTCTTTGCTGGGAAACCTCTCCTTTATAACTTGCTTAACACCAGGCGGCTGAAAGGTGGTTATTACAACATCAAGCACTAAAAAAAGGCTCCAACCACAGACGTGTTGGCGCGACGTCCGTGTGGAGGGAGTCAATGGGGCGAGGTGTGAAGGGCAGAGTTAACCCTCGCCTGGATAAACACAACATATTAGGGAAAAATTAACGGGACATTAGGCTCCACCAGTGGGTGGGGACGTCCTTGGTAGAGTCATGGCCTGGGGAGGGGAGTCCAAGGTGATGGTTTCCCAGAGTTTTTAGGAACGAGGTCGGCAGAGCAAAAACCTGGAAGCAGTCTTTCGGACTGTGTAGTTAATGCGCAGGAAGCTGTGTTGGCAATGCCAAAAATCTACCTCAAAACACAAATAAAAATGGTTATATTAACAGGAGAGGAATTTGTTGCTGGCTTTGGGGGGAATAACACCTCTGGCTCAAAGTCCTGGCATCACAAGGTGTGAGAGACTGCGTGGGGATCTCATCACCCATGACTCCCAGGTGTCAGGAGCTCAGGGCTGGGGACAGGACCCTGAGCTCGATGAGATTCTCCCTTGCAGGGGACAGGGCAGCGGTTCCAAAGGCACTGCGTTTCCTGGACCAGCACTAGGAAAAACATTGGGGGTATAATAAGGGAGGAAACAGTGATTCTCAACACTTGCTGGTTCACTGTGGCTTCACAGCTACACCTTGGGAGTCAAATTTTATAGTAGTCAAAAAGTGTAAATAGAAAAAAAAATAGAAGGGGAAACCACATGCTACCAAGAAGATCAGCCTTATTTTGGAAGGGTTTTATTACATGTGTGCTTTCCTTTTGTGGGAAAAATCTTCAGCTCCATCTATTTTCCCTTTTATAATGGTTTGAGATTGCTATCTTAAATGTTCAGACAGGTTTCTTGCAGCCTGACGTGTTCAACATGTGCAGTTTATAAAAAGCACCATAAAAACAAAAGCCCCTTGTTGGGGACAGCAGAGCAGCCGGGAGTGTTTCCCTGAGATCCGTCTTACAATCAGCTTCATACGGAAAAAGAGGAAAATGCGTTTGCTTCGGTAGTTAATTCGGTTCTGATTTCTCTCGTGAAAGCTTGTCTTGAAATCTGAGCACCGTGGTTTGATGAGTTGGGCTTTGTTTAGAAAAAAAAACAAACCTTTTTCTTTGCTGCTTTCTTTAGAAGAAATGTCCTTTACAGCGTATCCAGGTCTTCCCGACAGCTTCCCTGCTTTTCGCTGCCAGCGTAGTATTTGAGTCACTAAAAGCTGAAGGAAGAGCTCCAGGATAGTAGGAGATGGAATGGGAATACCGCGATTCAGCACTTGTGTTTGGTTGCATTCTCCTCTCATCTGTTTTAAATTTAGCATTTAAATGAAATAAAACTGTTGGGAAAGGGACGTTGAGGGGGTGTGTGTGTAAGGGAACACTTTCCTTCCCCTCCAGCTCTACTCTGTCCTGTTTCTGCCGTTTGGGAGATTTGAGTAGATCTTACATAATTTGATGTTTAGATGACATGGTTTCAGTGTGGAGACCCAGGTCCCCATTCACTCTTTTCTTAGTGCAACCAAAAGGCAAAACTTTTGAAAAGGCAAAACAGACTGCACCAGAAATCTGTGAAAAATATCAGTGGGGGAATTGCTTATTTCCCTAACAAGTTGACTTGAAAAGCTAGAGCAAGGGATGCTGCCTTCCCTGCTCTCCTTTCATCCTCCTCCTCTTACACACAAGTTTCTACCTTGAGTCATACATGAGGAATTTCATCTAAAAGAGGCAATTTTAAAAGACTTCAGAAGACGCTGAAAAGAAGAATTCTAGATGGGAAATGACGTGGGGAAGTCTACTCCGGTGACACAGCTCCGTGGAGTCAAAACCAATTTGACAAGTTTGCAGGGAAAGATGAAAGTACCACATCCTCCTCCTGCCACGTCTATATGTTAATTAATTAACTGGCTTCTCCTCAAAGCTGTCTCCCCTACGGGGATAAAGACTTTTTGGCAGCCCATGTTGGAAAGAAACTTATCTACAGGGAATGAGAAAAGGGGTTTTGGAGTTTTTTGGGGTTTGGTGGGTTTTTTTTCCTTTTTTTCATTCTAGGATCATTAGTAGGAGCAAGTTTCTTCCTAAAGCCTGGCCAGCCTATTCTGGGTCACAGCTGCTCCACAGATCCCTGCTGAGATGCTCCGAAGGGTCCCACCTAAACCTAACCCAGTGGGGCTGACCCAGGAGAGGGCTCTTTGCTGTCTTTGCTAAAAGTTGGATAACAAATCGCTGTTCCATTTACTCAAAATGACAGAAAATAGTTGCATAGCAAGAAGCAAAATGGAAATGGAGCTACGGTTCTTTCTGGAAGTGCAGACTAGAGTATCTGAGGTGAAATTATTTCCTTTTGGAATACACAAATTCATTATGAATATCATTACAGCAGCCATTATTGAACACTTCACACAGAGATCTGTATTCTTTTATTCTGTAGGTATTTAAAATACATATAAACCTTTCAACACCAAGTTATTTTCTCCCTTGAAAATGGAGGAGGAGTGGCTCTTTGTACAGAAAAGCGATTTTGATCAAATATTGTTATTTGGGAGAGGTTCTGATAATTTAAATGAGATGAGTTACAATTTGATTTAATCAAACACTTTTTCAGAAGGCTCATTCCTTTCTGATGTCACCGAACATCTTCCTGTAACATCCCTGCTATGATGTGCCGTTACTCTCTGTGCCTCTTACACAACTCCGCAGCTGGAGAAGACACACAGAAGGTGAAATAATTTTCCAGGAGGTCCCCGTGGTCCCCCAGGATTGCAGAATCCACGCCTCCAGAGAAGCTTCTCCCTCTTTTTTTTTAACAAAAACCATCTCAGAAGCTTTAATAGGCGAAACCTTCATGTTACAAACCTCTTACAGTTTCAAGAAGAGCTTTTAAATTCAACCAGTTTTGAATAATTGCTTATTTTAACACCTTTCCCCCTGCCGTCCTTCCCGTACCAGCTCGCTGGACTCCCTTCCTGCCTCTTTTTTGCTCTGTTCCTCTTTCCACCTTCATTTCCTTCAATTTTCATGTTTCGGGAGCTTATCTCCTAAACCAAACTTGTTCTCTGAAAGTTTTGGAAGGAGTATGATCTTTCCAGACGCCACATTGTTCTCTCTGCTTGTCAGTTCTGCCCTGCCCACGATGCTGCGATAACCGGCTGATGAAAGGAGAGGGGCTTTCAAATGTAATTACAAAAGCTTTTATGCTCTCAAATAACAGGAGGGGGAAAAAAAACCCTGTTAGTGTTACCCAGCGATTGCTGTAAAATAATGCTGGATTATCTAAAGAAGGATGTTAAGCTGTAATTTCATGATTTTAATTATTTTTTTTTTCAATTCATGCCTAAAAATCCTGATTGCGGGTCTATTAGTGCCACAGCAAAAATAATCAGATGGTCTGTAGTTCTCTCTTTTTACAGCTCTTACCTCGGCAAAATAAAGAGTCATCTGGATTGAGAGGCCACTGAAAGCTCCGTCTCCCGTGCTTTGGGTGGAGTCCAGCTGTGTTGAATCTGACAGTTATTTGTTCCAGGAGCCCCGTGGATCAATAGCACTGCAGCACTTAAAACATTTTAGTACGAGGGAGACTTCAATAAAGTCTCCTCTCCGCAGCGTTACGTAGTCATTGGGCAGGTTCCAGCACGTGAGTCAGCCCTTGGCATGGCCACCTCCTTATTAACTAAAGATGGGGACTTGAAGATGCACAAAGTGCCCACTTTTACTCTCTTTAAATACAAGTTTCCAAAGTTTGCTCTTCTTACCAGTGCTCTGGCTCTTCCCGTCACAGACTTTGGCAGGATTTAAACTGGAAAAGGGGAGATTTAGATTAGATATAAGGAAGAAGTTCTTTGGTGTGAGGGTGGTGAGAGCCTGGCCCAGGTTGCCCAGAGAAGCTGTGGCTGCCCCATCCCTGGAGGGGTTCAAGGCCAGGTTGTTTGGGGCTTGGAGCAACCTGGTGTGGTGGGAGGTGTCCCTGCCCAGGGCAGGGGGTGGCACTGGGCAGTTTTAAGGTCCCTTCTAACCCAAACCATTCCATGATTCTGTGATTTTTGGGGATTGTGTTCTCTCCATACAGAATCTGTGTTACAATGTTATGCTTACAATATTTACAAATAAAATGGGTAAGTGCAAAATTCAGCTCTTCTTCAGCGGAACCGGTCACCGGAGGAGAGTGTGTAGAACACCCAGAGCTGTACACTCAGTTGGATTGTTGGTGGCACTCTTTCACCTCATAAAACCAGTATTTTTACAAAAGATAGCAAATTACATTAGTTCATCCTCTTCTGCCATAGGAAGGCTCAAAGCATGGTTGAAATTCAGCTGTAATGGTGTGTGATGCAGGGAGAGGACAAAATTGGGGCAAAAAAAGCGATTTTGGGCCTGGTCCTTGGCCAGACTCTGCCCCTTGGAGCAAGTCAGGAGAATTCAGGCGTGTGGTCCCGCTGGTGTGTATTGGGAACGGTGGAGCCTGGGAGTGTGTGGTGACAGAAACCTGTAGTGGTTTGATTTATTATGGTTCAGGGCACCGTAACGTACGAGCTGATACTGGGAGAGGTTCCTGCTTACCCTGGGATGGTCACTCCATCACTCATCCTGTGGAGGAAGAGCCTGTGGTTCCTCCAGCATCTTCCTTTTCCATAGATAGTTTGGGTTCTGGTGTATTTTTGTGGGTACACACACACACACACACACACACACAGGTCTGGGTGTGGATATTGTAGTCAAAGCATGGAAGGAGTTCAGATCTACTGAAATTACTGCCTGGAAGAACACTTTGTCAATCAGGTCATTAGCTGTTAATAACCCTTTTTTAGTGAAACATTCCTTTCAGAGCTGAAAGTGAATTTAGTAGATGAAGCTTTTTCTAATCCATGATCCTTTTAATCTAAAGAAAACGCTTTTTTAATTAAAATGCTAACTCATCTATAAGTTATGTGACAATGAAATGGTAACACAGAAAATGCAATAGAATTAGGAAGCTCAATTGGCTGAACTAGAACACAGTGCTAATGGAGACAAAATGATGACTCTGAAAGGATAAACTCATCCCGTTATTTCTTTAGTTTATTTTCATTTGGTGGTATCTTAGATGCTTGCCATTGACCACAGACAGCACCAGAGTTGGGCCCGGTGCTCCGCGCAGGTGTACAAAGGGATAATCCGTCAACAGCTCCTGATATTTGGAGTGTTTTCTGTCAGAGGGGCCTCGCAGTTCTCCCCTGCTGCTCCTTCCAGCCTCTGGAATGAGAGTTCAGGAACGGCCAGCGTGGGCAGGCAAGTTTAAGGACTGTTATGAATTGGGTTGATGGTTTCTATTTCGATGAGATCCTCTCAGTCTGCTCTTCCCCAGCTGAACAGCCCCAGGTCTCTCAGCCTTTCCTCACCGGAGTGATGCTCCAGTCCTTTATCATCTTTGTAGCTTCTGCTGTACCCCCTCTAGCAGTTCCCTGTCCTTCTGGAACTGGGGTCCCCAGAACTGGTCCCAGTGCTCCAGCTGTGGCCTCCCCAGGGCAGAGCAGAGTGGGGAGGATGACCTCCCTCCACCTGCAGCCACGCTCTTCTCAATGACCCCAGGAGACCACTGACCTTCTTGAGCACAAGACCCCATTGCTGGCTCCTGGGCAACTTGTTGTCCACCAGGACTCCCAGGTCTCTCTCCGCAGAGCTGCTTTCCAGTAGGTCACCCCCACCCTGTACTGGTGTAGGGGGTTATTCCTCCCCAGCTCAGGACCCTGCACTACCTGGGTGGTGGGACCCCAGTGACTTCAGGCTACCTCTAAATCAGGGTGGTTTATTGAATTAAACGTGCGTTTTGCAGTTCTGGAAAAAAAACCCCAGCAATATTGACTCCTAACCTCTTCACTGAATTTGCTGTGTTTCACTGGTTATTTTAAATATCCTTTTTTCCCCGGTAATTTTGGGAGAAATACTGTTCTCTGCTGAAAAAAATAGCATTTGTATCAATGGGAAGGGCTATTTCAATGCTTTTTAATGCCTAGAGTCTGCCTGTTTCGTACAGAAAACCTGAGAGAATTAAAAGACCCAATGAACGGAGGTGAGTATAGAATAGTTCAAATAATTGTTTTCTTGCTTTTGTTAGTTTTTATAGTGTGCCAAATGCTCACTGCGTCCATTGTAAGGTTTGCCCGTGCTCCCAGGAGGATGGTCAGGACCCAGACCAAAGTCACTTTAGATAAAAAGATGAGTGTTATCTTTTAGCATTTGGCTAAAAACCAAAAGGGCCAACCAGGTTTTTGGAATATCCGGCCTTTCCATTTGATATTTATTCCAGCAGCAGAGTGGTGCACAAACCTGTGTGTGTCAGGATAAGCTTCATTTGGACAGGAGTCAGGAGCGCTTCATTCTTTTACGGGAAAATCCTCCTTTGGTGTAATGGGGTTCTGCAGGAGTTAAGAGGGCTTTTTGTCTTTTTCAGCTTCCCAATATCTAAAAGAAAAGAAACAATCTCTCTGTGGCTTTTTTTCCTGCTCTGCACTTCAATTGGGAAGATTATATTGACCTGAGCCTTTTAAACTCAACTGTTTTCTTTAAGTCATGTCGACGCCGTGTGTCTTGTCTGGTGGTAACACGTGTTTTTAAGGCTTAAACCATGCTTCATAGGGAATAAAAACATAACTACTGTAAAGTGACATATATGGCTGAACTTGCAGTGCAGTGAGAATTCACCATGTTTTTGATACAAAATTGTCCTCAAGAGAAAAATTGGTGGGATGGCCTGGGGACTTCAGGAGCTGGTGGCTTCTGGTGGGGTCGGTCAGTTGTCTGGAGAAGGCAAGGGTTGAATTGGGGGAACATCAGCAGGTGGGGACAGGAAGAATAAAGAGGATCCAGAAATAAAAGCCATGCTAAAGTGGAGATTGTGTTCCCTCTTTACAGGTGGGTACCCAGCTCTTCGGTGCTGATCTTCTGGGCCACAGAGATGCTGGAAGGGCTGGAGCCCCTCTGCTGTGAGGACAGACTGAGAGAGTTGGGGGGGTTCAGCCTGGAGAAGAGAAGGCTCCAGGGAAACCTTTAAGCCCCTTCCAGTCCCTCCAGGGGCTCCAGGAAAGCTGAGGAGGGACTCTTAATGAGGGAGTGGAGCCATAGGATGAGGGGGAAGGGTTTGACACTGAAAGAGGGGAGATGGAGCTGAGATGTGGGGAAGAACTCGTTTGGTGTGAGGGTGGTGAGAGCCTGGCCCAGGTTGCCCAGAGAAGCTGTGGCTGCCCCATCCCTGGAGGTGTTCAAGGCCAGGTTGGAGGGGGCTTGGAGCAACCTGGTGTGGTGGGAGGTGTCCCTGCCCAGGGCAAGGGGGTTGAAACTCAATGATCTTTAAAGTTCCTTCCAACCCAGACCATTCTGTGATTCTGTGATGATGATTCTATGACCTGTGGAAAGGTGCAGGTTCTGCATCACCCGTAATTTCTGAGCCTGCCCGGGCGGTGGCAGAGTGGGTACCATCAGCCCGCTCCGTGCCACGTTTCTTCTTCCTGTGACATCAGTCACTCACATCATCTCTGGGGCAAAGCTTCTGGTGACAGTCCCATCGCAGCCATTGCTATTTCTTGAACCAGGAGATCCACGTTTGCTCTGTATCTCAGAACAAAGTGAGCGTTGCCAAGTGTTGCAGCGGCTGCTTTCAGGTTCTAGCTTTGGCCAGAAATGATAAAGAAAGAAAAGATGATCTATTTCTAATATATGTTCTAAAAATGACTGTTACTGGGGCTGCGGTAAAACATTTGAAATAAACATATTTGTTAAAAAGGTTGATTACAACTGAAATATTAGTAGATTGGCCTGTGCAGAATTATTATTCTAAAGAATTTTCCTGCCATAGGCTTAATCTTTTTTTTTTGATATTTATGTGTTTTCATTGCGTCAGTGTCTGGCACAAGAAGATCCTTATTACTGTGAATAATTTTTTCACTGCTGTTGGCCAATTTGCAGGTTGATGTGTACTGGGGTAGGGGGGGGTGTTGGGGTGGGTTTTTTAATACAATTGATGACTGGCTGGTGGCATTTAGCATCAGGCTGTGTGTGTCTGAGCCGGGCTGACATCCATGAGCCCCGTGTGCCCGGGGGGGGAAAGGGGACTTGGGGCTGCCCTTATCTCCAGCAGCTCCCACCTTCCTCCTCCTGGCTCCTCTTACACCGGCCCCCTCTGTGCTCCGTGGGGAACGTGCTGTAAATAGAGCCAATATTCACTCGGGATTTTCTTGTGCAAACTGGTATCGTGGTACCTTTTTCCCTTGGCCCATGAGGTCTCCTGGGATGGATCAGTGGCACTGGGGGAAAGATGGGGTATGGACAGGGGGTGGGCTGATTCCTTGCCTATATTCTGCTTCACAGGGACTTCCTATTGAAAAAAAACCACCATCTTCTAATCTTTATCTCTGTTTTCCCCACCCCCCTTTTAAAAACTCCGGGGATGGTTTATGTACCAGCGTGCAGGGCCACTCTGGTTGCCCACCCCCAGACTCACTGAGCCCTCTCCAGCCATGGGGGCTGCGAGGGGCTCCTCCGGAGGCAGAGATTTATTGCAGCCTCAGAGGTCGCCGTTTGACCTGTTGAGCTTTTATTACAGGAGAAGCACGAGAACAGACCCCACCCCCCCCCCATATCTGTAGTTTCAGATCCCAAATTTAATTTGCAGGACTATAAATATAAATTATGTAAATGGGGGGTGGGGGTGGGGCATTATGCTGGGAATCGGGGGAGGCATGAAGCGTGCTGACCCACCGTACCGGTGTGGGGTGGCTTTTCAAACAAGCCTTGCACTTTAAGGGGCGCGTGAGTTCAATGTAACGCAGTAATCTCTGCCTGCAGTTTACTCTCTTGTTCTGTTTCTCTGGTGTGGCAGGAATATCTCTCCAAAATTCAGTATCAAAAATGTTGCCGTAATTATTTTATTCCAAATTGTTGCACAGAAGTTTGTGTCTTTTCTTTTAGAATTCGGACTGTTAAAACATGCAGGAAAAGCCAGTTTCCCTAGTGCTAGTGGTCAGTACTGCTTTGTTACAGGCTGTTTTACCTTTTCCCTGCTCTGTATTTAAATCTCTTGAATCTTCTCTGGATTTGCAAGGATGAAAGTGCTTGTTTTTTGTCTCGGACAGCATTAGCTTTACTCCAATCTTTCGTGTTGAACACCCAATGCGTTTGGGCAGACATGCGCTGTTTGGAAATGGAAATTTGACGTTCAAAGGAAACAAATTAGCAAAGACAGGATTTGTGTGTTCATTTTAGATATTTATAGTTAAATGTCTTAAATGCTGGTGGGCTCTGTGTTACCTTTCCGTGATCTTGGCTTTTCTACAGTTGCTGAATCCAGGCCCATTTGCTTCTTATTTTAAAAAAAACATAATATTATTTAATAAAGTAGAAAAAAAGAGAAGTGTTTAAGATTATCAAGGATGTGCTTCAATACTTGCACACTTTAAAGTAAGACTGTACATTTTGAAAGCTTTAATAAGAGCCATCTCCTTTGTAAAGAATGTAGATAATTCTTCTTTTTTTTCCTCTGGCTAAAAAAAAAAAAGAAAAAAAGGGTAACCTGAGCTGAGCCTGACAGTGTCGTTTAGTTAAGTGCTTCCATCTGTTGCTTGCTATTTCCCTTACTCATGACCTCTCTTTCTCTCTCCCCCTCCTTCTCCTTAGCCCCTTTGAGGAAAGCAAAGTTTGTTGAGAGCCCTCGAATCCCCGAGTCTGAGCTTGGCTCCCCAACCCTCTCCTCGGCACAGAAACTGGACGTTGATGCGTTCTGCCCTGGTAAGCTGCATGCCTCGGCGCTGCCGTAAGCGAGGAGACCGGGCAAGTCTGGCCCAGAAGGATATTTAAATGTAATACTGCTCCTTCTTATATGGATGGTTCCTTTGAACCTTCCCCAGCCAACTTTGATTGACTCAGAAACTTGAATAAGTATTAGTTTCTAATGGATACCCATTTACATTTGTTAATGTTGGATTTTGTGGGTGTTCTGGGCTGGCCTCATGCCCGCTCTCCCCTCAGAATAATCTAAAAGATCTAGAGAGCTGCTTTAGAGAAGATAAAAATGATCCAATAAACATGCCTCTTTAAATTTAATTTTTAATGCTGATCTTTAGAGAGGCTGCAATAAAACCACATTTCGGAAATACCATTAAATCAACTAATGCAAAACCGTGGGATCTTGTTTACCTGCATCCAAGAATATTGCTTTTTTGATTTAATTTTTTTTCTTTTTTTTTTAAAAGAAATAGCTTCTAATTTATGCATCCTGTAATAAATGCTCTTAAAAGTATATATCTTGCTGGAGGCCTCTGGTTGAAATGTAAATGGAAGGGGGTCGTGTCCCTGCCTGGCCTAACCCTGTGGAGGCTGCGGTGGAGGTGGAGGCTGGGACCAACTGGTGCTGTCTTAAAGCAGCAGCAGGAAGGATTTCAATGTGTGGGATTTTTTTGTTAAATTCTGCTGTTTCCTCCTCCAGCTCTCCCTAATTTATGAACCAAAGGGACCCGTGTTCAGTGTAGGCCTTGGATGGGGTGAAAGGATGTTGGGTGTTTCGAAATGGCATGTGAATATGTGACATCTTTCTCGTAAATCTATAGCTACAGTAGAAAATGTGATATTAATAAAGCATTCTCTGAAATCACCATTTATTTTGAAGCTTGTAGGGTATTCCCAGTTGGAGGAATAAATTGAGTGCTGTCCGGATTTTAAATGGGGGCTTTCTTTAATGTGTTGTGTTCGAAAGAGGAGTTGTCTTGAGGACAAAGCAAAAGACAGTCCCTGTGTTTGGAAGAGCCTCCTTGGAGGCCACGGTTGCTGTGAAAAGTGCTCCTTCATTTTCAATCATCATGAATTACAATTAAAATTCTGCTGCTGCAGCCCTTTCTTCTTCTAACTAAATAGCTTCTAACTGTCATGTTTGTAATTGTTAATAATTACAAACTTATTATGATTGCATCCGCAGAGAGTCATAACTGAATTGGAAATTTGGCTTAAAAAGCATCAATTCCACACTCCCCTGTCTCGCGTGACGTCTCAGGGGCATCCTTGCCCGTGTCCCCCCTGGCCTGGCTGTTCCGAAGGGCAGGACTCCTGCCAAGCCCTGGAGCAGGCTCTGACAAGGGGGATCTGCAGTATTTTTATTTTGCTTCTTTGATCTCCTTTTCTTGCTGCCCGTGTAGGGATCTGAAAGGAAAAGTGGAGTTTCCTACTGCCTTCAGGTGTCATTCAAGAAACATGAAGTATCATTAAGGAATTGAAAAAAGTAGATAGTTGCCGTAGTAGATGCTGGGGAACTTGGAATAAAGGTAGAAACTTCAGCTGAGGGGTCTCAGATTGGTGAATGTGGGTGCCAGAGGAGCTGCCCTTCTCCCTTGTGTCCAGGACCTCACCTGGCTGTGTTTGCCCAGGTCTGGGGATGGCAGCGTTGGAAGAGCCCGGCCAGGTCTGTGGTAGTGGTGGGAGACAGTGGAGAGGGAATGGGGGAATCCTCTGGGGAAGGGTTTTGGAAGCTGATTGTAGAAGGAAGTTTGTCAAGTTTTCTTCTTGGAATGCTGCAGCTCCTCCCTTCTTCCCAGTGACAGGACGAGGGGCAACAGGCACGAGCTGGGACATGGGAAGTTCCATCTCAAGATGAGGAGGAACTTGTTTGGGGTGAGGGTGTCAGAGCCCTGGCAGAGGCTGCCCAGGGAGGGTGTGGAGTCCCCTTCTCTGGAGACCTTCAAGCCCCCCCTGGATGCAGCCCTGAGTGATGTGCTCTGGGCAACCCTGCTTTAGGAGGGGAGTGGGGCTGGGTGAGCTCTAGAGGTCCCTTCCCACTCTGACAATTCCCTGATTCCGTGATTCTTCCTCTCACTCCAAGGCATCGGCCAGTGCTCACCCCATGGTCACCCCATGGACATTGCCTCAGCTTTGGTGGCAGAAATGGGTAATGCTCTACTTGCCCGGATTATGGTTCCCACTGTGAAAATATCAGTAACAGCAGGGCTGGAGGTTTGGCTGGGCTGGAAGACTGGAATAAAGGACCTCAGGAGAATGAGACATTGGAAAGAAGGAGGTGGCTGGGGAAGGAGCCTTGTATAAAGAAGAAAAAGTACAAAGATCTGGACAACTCCTAGGGACCAAAGGACTTTGACTCTGGGTGTAGCGTCCATCTTCAGATGGGAAAGTGGAGGAAGAGGGGCCAAGTCCTACTCTGGACCACGCCAAAGCCTGCAAGCACTGCCTTCATCAGTTTTCCAAGGAAATACAGCTCCTTTCTCCAGCATTAGGCTTAGTTTAACCCTCCTCTAAGGCGTGTGCATCCTGAGAGGATGTTGGCACAGGGTGTTAAATCCCGAGTGTCTCCAGGAATGATGAGAGGAGTTGAAAGAAGGTAAAAAGCAAGGCTGAAGAGATGCTGGAGCCTAGCAATGGAGTGGAGGTGGAGTGATCCCTGACATGTAACGTAATTAATTATACCCTTACAGCCAGTTTAAAACACTAAAGAGCAATGAGGAGAGAACATCGTCTGCTCTGCATCTAGAAATGATTCCTCCAATTTGAGATGCCTTGAGATGGAAGTTTTTGCTCAATGCGAAAATGTTTCTATTTTAAGGCTTCAGGTGAATTTTGGCACGTTCTGGGGAGGTGGTTTCCTGAGCAACCAACGCGGCACCACGTGGCCTCTGCGGGAAATAGGGCGTTTGGCATCTGGCAGCGCGAAGCCATGTACGAGGTGATGGCGCTCGAGACGTTTCAGCTTTGAGGAAGGAAAAAAACCCCAAAAGAACGTGGTGGCCGGTATCTTTGGAGGGAGGTTCTAACAGGAAGGGCAAAGTAAAAGCTTGAAGCTTAATATGACATTTCTTTTTTTGGATCTGTATTCTTTGTTTTGCCAAAGGCGGCCATTAAATTCTGTAAGAGGACTTGAGTATGTGCATAATTGAAAGCAGAAATTGGACCATGCTTTATAGTTGTTGCATTTGAGATGATGGCCAAAGAAAAAGCTGCTTCTTGGCCTTACAAAACCTATTTCTATCAGAACTACATTTCTGTAAAGCTTTTGGGATTGCAGTGGTCATTGCAGAGTTCAATCAAGCCTTTTTTGACTAGGAGTGTCTATGTTGGAGAAGCTGTTCCTTGTTTCTTGACTTAGATGTGGCTTTATAAGGAGGGTCTGAAAGGAGTTTGGTCTGTCCTCCCTCCCTGTCTCTGCTCCCGTCCTGTTTATTGCAGGTGTTTGCATTTTCCTTCTTGTCAAACTTCCTAAGAGCGTGGATGTGACACCCCCATGGCCATCATCATCATTTAAGGGGAAATAACATGGAAGAGCTGGAGTTCGCTGTCAAACCTCTGTTGGTCAAGTGTTAAACCTTGTCTCTAATGGTCTGGTGGATTCTGCTGGATTCATAATTTAATGTGGAGTGGGGTTTTTTTGTCTTTCTCCCCCCAAATTTCTCCCACCTCACCCCTCCTGCCCCAGTGCGTTGCTCCTGTGGTGAATGGCCACCTGGCTTCTTGGTTCTGCTTAGTTGTGTATGGTGAGGACATCTTCTTTAGAGTTGCTTTTTGGTTTTCTCGTGGCAGCTAAAACCTGTTCTGACTTCTGAGTGCTCAGGAAACCGATTGGAAACAGTCTGAGATGGATGGGGCTTTCAGGTAATTGCCTTTTGTCTGAGATCAACAGTTGCGCTTTGCGTGATTTATTACCTTGTCCTTACGTTTCAAAGGCTGAGTATGTTGTGACATTATCTTTTAATTTGATTCAAGTCTTCTTCAGAAATTTTGGGACACAAATCTAAAATGTCTGGTCGGGGGATGTTTGCTTGTTGCCCATTAGGCTGGAAGCATCTGTTTCATCCCTAATTGAGTTAGGTACCGCAGCCGTGCCGCCGCCACGGACGGCGAAGGGCGATTTACCATCGTGGCGGCGTTTGTGTTCATCTCATGGCTCCTTTTTCTCTCGCTTTGTTTTAAGGGATCATTGAGGTTGACATCTGCTTGCTGCTGCTTCTTTCTTTTTATCCTGTAAAATGTGTATTTCTCATTTTACACCAAACCACAGACTTCTCTGAAACACAACGGAACGTTTCTCAGGTGTTACAAAAAAGGCCTTGACCGGGGAATGCATTGAACATCCCTGTACTCTGATTTTTCATGGTGAAAATCTAGGCAATGAGCCAAAAAAACCCAACCCCACAAAACCCCCAACGAATTCAACTGGCGTGATCCTTGTCCAACCTCTGTCACAGCGGACAGTGATGAATCGGGAGGAAGGCAAGGGAATAATCAAACCCCCCATGGCCTTGACAAATGCTTTCCCTGCTGAATCTTGTGGTTGTCCCAGCATTATCAAGCCCAGTGACCTGAAGGGAATGGGAAATCGTTGTGATGAGTCCTAATTGCAGAAGAGTCGTGGCAATTCGGGGCGACAGTTGCCATGGAAGCGATTGACTTCTCTCACGCTTCTCTTGGGGAGGGACAGCACCAGTTCCTTCTGCCCTACTGGGAGGTGGAAACAGCTTCGGAATAAATTCCTGGGTTAACCATCCAAAACTTAAATATAACAAAACAACCCCCACCCTGGTCTGAAATTCTGCTGCTGAGAGGGGAATAATGAGGGTGTTTTGGGACTTTGAGGTTTGTCTCTGTGTTTGGGATTAGCCATAGACCATTTGTCGTTGGGTGTAGTTGGCTTTGCTGCAAACTGGAAGTTGCAGTTTGGGGAATAGTGGCTGGGGTTACAATTTGCGGCTTATTGAACCTTCTTGTCCAAGGGGAGATGCTCAAGACAAGAACTGTAAATAATACGAATTCCATATACTATTGCCACGTGTTTTAACAGTTAAAAAACTTCAGATAAACATGGTATTCTTGAAGCTTCCATGTGCACCCTAGGTTTGGATTTTACCTGTCTAGGGGAAAAATAAAAAGGTGGGGAAAAAGGCTTTAAGTGACTCTGGTCACGGTTTTGCTCTAGGACTGTGTTACGACAACCACGTACCTGTCTTTGGGTGTAGAACATCGTGCTTTGGCTGTGAACAAAGCTGAGGATTGGGTAAATTCAGGGACCTTTCCATTGGGCGATGTACATGGAACGGGTGCAGCTCTTGGGGCTTCAGCCCAACCCAAGACTCCCCCCCCAACCCTTGTCCCCACGGTCCTTGCACGCTCCAGTGCCCTCTTAGCACCTCATCTGCAAACGGCTCCCTTTTCAGCTCCTTGGTTGGCCTAATGGATCCATCTCTAGAACAAAATTGCCCATTAGGGATGGGACAGGGATGTGGCTGATAATGAACCCTGTGGTATCATTTACCAGAGTCACTGGACTTTCTAACGACAGACAACTTACCCAGAGTCTCAGTCCGGAGCAACTTCAATTCTGGCTTAGACAACAGGACATTGATTTATCTCTCACCTAATGTATTTTGCAAAGCTACAAAATCTCCTGTCTCAGACTAAGAAATCACTCATATTGAAAAGTGGGAATGGATTTCTTTTTTCTTTTTGCCCTGTAGGTAACAGGTAACAAATCTGTCTCTGTGCTTGTCTTCTGCTTAATTTCTTTTGGAGTATTTATTATGCTTGGTCATCAAAGGCATCTGCTGAATCCTACTGAAATCCTCAGCTGTTTCTCCACCCTCAGGATCTCAATTTATTGCTGAGAGAATTGGTAAAATGGGCTTTTTGAACTCCCAGCAGCGCTGCTCACTTGTCACTAAGGACTCTGGTGTTTCTCAGCGTCTTCATGAAGCGTCATAGGAGCGTTGCTCCTGCACTTGCATTGTGTGTATTTTACACAATGTTATAGTTCTAAATTTTACACATTTTTATAGTTATAAATTCTAGCCAAAACTAAATCATCATCCCCAGATTTTTCTTTGTTTGGGAGAAGAGACCCTTCAATACTTCCGGTTTGAGGAAGATGCTACCTGTCAAATTAGCAGATTTAATAGAATAGGACTAGATAATTAACATTAATAACAGTAAAGAAGCAATACTGATCCCAATTCCAGTATAAGATATACGAGGGTTATACTCAGCCCATTCCATCAGTAGGAAGCTGTAGGAAGCTAGGTCTTTGCGGATGGAAACCTAAATTGATGTTATAAAGGGATGAAAATGTTATATACAGAAATAGATATATATTTATATATTTCTGACTATTTTCTGCAACTTTATTTTTGCTCCAGGCAGTTGAGCAGGGCTGGCTTGGCCAGGAGGGTGCGGGCTGCCTGTAGGAGTTTGGGGGGGACAACCCCTTGCAAAATTCCCACGGCAGCTGCCATCGTCTCCAAACTTCAGGAGGAGGGAAGTTTTCCAAGGTCCTCTTGAAGCCGGGCCCCATCAGCTTATTCGTGGCCCCTGGCAGAAGTAGAACTCGGTTGCCCAGTGGCAGAGATGAAGTCGCTGCTGCTCTTCATCTTCCTCCTGGCTCTGATCACTCGTGGCGCGTAACCTGCTTTCGTGCGATTTGTATC
>VXBJ01001707.1:313352-327033 GCA_013400055.1 Nycticryphes semicollaris
GGGGGGGGGAGATGAGAATAAAACCAGGAGAGAGGTTTTTCTCCTTTTCTTTTAAACGACAGGTAGATAGTGCAGTATTTAGCAGAAGAGCATGAAACTCAGAAGCTCAGTTCTAGTTCTCTCTCCTTTCAACGGTCATTGCGTGACTCTGCAGAAGTCACTGAGACATTAGGTGTCAGAGGACCTGACTTAAGGTCCTGAGTTCCTTTAAAAAAGTGTCAATGAGAAGTGACAGCCAAGAAGAGTCTTCAGCACAGGAAAGCCATGGAGCTGTTGGAGCGGGTCCAGAGGAGGCCATGGAGATGCTGGGAGAGCTGGAGCCCCTCTGCTATGAGGACAGGCTGAGAGAGTTGGGGGGGTTCAGCCTGGAGAAGAGAAGGCTCCGGAGAGACCTTAGAGCCCCTTCCAGTCCCTCAAGGGGCTCCAGGAAAGCTGGAGAGGGACTCTTGATGAGGGAGGGGAGCCATAGGGTGACGGGGAAGGGTTTGACACTGAAAGAGGGGAGATGGAGCTGAGATGTGGGGAAGAACTTCTTTGGTGTGAGGGTGGTGAGAGCCTGGTCCAGGTTGCCCAGAGAAGCTGTGGCTGCCCCATCCCTGGAGGGGTTCAAGGCCAGGTTGGAGGGGGCTTGGAGCAACCTGGTGTGGTGGGAGGTGTCCCTGCCCAGGGCAGGGGTTGGCACTGGATGAGCTTTAAGGTCCCTTCCAACCCAAACTGTTCTAGGGTTCTATGAATGTGGCTTCTGTACGTTCCCTGTCAGGGCCCTGGTGGCACATGGGGATCTCTCTCCCAGTCTGTGCCACTTGAAATGAAACTCAGAGACACGTTGCTCTACTGAGCCCAGACTGCTCCTGGCACAAGCAGGGAGTCTCTTGGCAAGCTGGGTTGAGGGCAAGTCCCAGGGTCTATCCGAACCAAAAGATTTTTGATCTTCTGCATGAGTTAAAGTATGCTTAAGAGCCAAGAAATGGGGTTTTGTCAAGTTTTTGCCTTTAACACATTCATTAAGCTTTTAATGCTTACATTCAATTTCTTACGTGAGTTATGGTGGATTAGAAATGTACTTTACTATACATTGTGCTAGAAAATGTACTTTTAGCAGGCACCTATTTGAACTGAATACTTCAAAGCCAAGCAGAGCTTTCTGCTATAAATGGTTCCTTTTGTTGTTGCCTTTTTTGACAAAAATTAAAATCCCATCTTTTCTCTGAAGGAAAAAGATGTCTTTGGAGAATAAATAAAAGAAAAATCTAAAGAGAAACAGCAGAGAGTTGTCCTCTAAAATAGATTGCTATCTTGGGCTGTGTGCTAATTTTTGCATGAAGAAGTTTTGCAGGCCCTTTGAATGCTGTTCGTGCGCTGGTGAAGATAAAGAGAGGCCGGTTCCTCAATTACCAAGTTAATTTTTTTCTTTCTTTGTGACCATCTCCTGCTGCCCGTGCTTGCCTGCAATCGCAGAGTGCTTGAGGTTGGATGTGACCTCTGGAGGTCATCTCATCCCAACCGCTTGCTTGGAAAAAGGGCTGGTTTCAGGGTTGGACCACGTGGCTCAGGGCTGGTCCGGGCGAGTTTTGAAGATCTCCATGGGTGGAGAATCAGTGGGCTCTCTGGGCTGCCCCTCCTAGGGCTTGACAACTCTGGACCATTCTACTATTCTATGATTGTGAGGGACTTCTTTCTTCTAGGCTTCTTTCTTAGAGCCACAAAGATGCTGAAGGGAGTGGAGCATCTCCCATATGAGGAAAGACTGAGGGAGCTGGGTCTCTTTAGCTTGGAGAAGAGGAGAATGAGGGGTGACCTCATGAATGTTTATAAATATGTAAAGGGTGAGTGTCAGGAGGATGGAGCCAGGCTCTTCTCAGTGTCATCCAATGACAGGACAAGGGGCAATGGGTACAAGTTGGAACACAAGAGGTTCCACTTAAATATGAGGAAAAACTTCTTCCTGGTGAGGGTGAGGGAACACTGGAAGGGGCTGCCCAGAGAGGTGGTGGAGTCTCCTTCTCTGGAGACATTCCAACCCCTCCTGGACACGTTCCTGTGTGACCTGCTCTGGGTGTTCCTGCTCCGGCAGGGGATTGGACTGGATGAGCTTTCAAGGTCCCTTCCAATCCCTGAGATTCTGTGATTCTGTGATTCTTCTTTCCAGGTTGGATGGGGCTGTGAGCAACCTGGTCTGGTGGGAGGTGTCCCTGCTCAGGGCAGGGGGGTTGGAACTTGATCTTTAAGGTCCTTTCCAACTCTAACCATTCTATGATTCTAGCTAATAGGAGATTTCCTTGCCACAACCTGTAACTGTAGTGTCCTGTCCTTTCCATTTGCTGTTCTGAGAAGAGGGTGGTTTTGCCTCTCCCCCAGCTCCCCGCAGACAGTGAAAGGCTAAAGGTGTCCCTTATTCTTCTCCAGCCTCCATCAACCCTCTCCACCAGCCTCTCCTCCTCCATCCTAAGCTCTGCCCATCTGCCACTCTTGGTGGCCCTCCTCTGACTTCTGCCATCCACCAGTGGCTGTCTCAGGACAGCAGCCAAGCACAAATCCTGTCCAAGGTAAAGCTGCTTCCGAATTGCAGCCAATCTTCTGAAAACCTCTCCAACTCTCCTTCCCAAATTCAATTTCTTCAGCTTCACTTCCTAAAGTAGTGTTGAAAATCGTGCAGTGAGACATTTATGGGATTTGCAAAGATTAATTCTTCCATTAATCATTGATTAATTAAAATCTGATTGAAACTGTGCCTAGTAGTTTGCACTTGAATTTAAAAATGAGGACAATTTTCTAGGTTTTAATGTGTTAATTTACGTGGCCTGGGCAAAGAAAACGTTCTTTGTATCAAAAGCTGGGACTCGGCTGCTACTTGTTATTCTGACCATGCTTTGCCTTCTCAAGTGAGAAAATAATTATTTGCAATCTCACCAACACTTGAGCTAAAGGGGAGATAAGGAATAGAGGCGTTTTCACTAAAACTGCCCCAATCTGCACATCGGCACGTTGCATTTCCGTTGAATTGCCTTATTTTGAATCTGTCAAAGGAGGTATTCTCTAATCCAGATTGCTCTGAAATGGCGTGGTTTATGTGCTCTTCCTTAATCATGCTTTCCTTAATGAGAGATCACGGAGGCTGAAGAATAATTCCTTTTTCTCCTACTTTTGGGGAAACTATTTCGTAACTGCACCGGCTGCCGGAGCAGCACAAAGGATGATGAGACTGTGACAGAACAGTTTAATTTTTCAAGGCTTAGGGAAAATGTGACAGATGAACCAGCAGCAATAATAATACAGAATGTTCTGTCAATGGAAATTTATATTTAAAACTCACACAGAGGAACATTTTTCTGTATCAATACAAAAATAAAACATGTCAGTTGATGCCAAGTGATACACCCTGTTATTTAGTAATTTCCAGTTGCCAGTAGCTTCTTCTTAAGGAGCTGCGGTGATAAAACTGCAAATAAAAGAACTTATAAAAATATCACTTTTGGCATTTCATGAGACAGTGGTGTTATCAGCTGGAGGGAAAATGAGCGTATTCTTCTTGCACTGAGCTCTAGTTCGCTTTAAAGTGTAATTTTTCTGTGTTTTTAAGGCTTGGGGGGGTGTAATTTTGTTAGTACTGAGCTAGGTTTCGGCAGGGATTTGGTTAAAGTAACAACTGAAAGAAGGAGATTAGAAAGACCTTTGCCATAAAGAATTTACAGTAGTAGTAATGCTGCACGTTCTGGAAGATCCCAAAAGTGAGCTGATGACATTTTTAGACGCTGTAGTACGAGGTTGGAAGGCACCTCTGTAGACTGTGTAATCCACCCTGCCTGCTTGAAGCAGGGTCAGCTCAGGACCATCTCCAGTTAGGTTTTGAGTATCTCCATGGCAGATGCTCCAGTCCCTCAGTCATCTCTGTGGCCTTCTGCTGGGCTTGTTCCAGTATCCCCATCTGCCTCCTGGCCTAGTGGGGGGAGCCCACACCTGGGCATGGAGCTCCAGGAGTGGTCCCACCGGTGCCGAGCAGAGGAGGAGCATCACCTCCTCCCTTCACCTGCATCATCCCTCTTCCCAAGGACGCCTTTGGCCTTCCTTATCCAAACCTAAGGTATTATTGGTGCAGTGGGATAAAGAAAAGGAATATTGGAAAAAACCTAATTTAATAGCTCAGGTGTGCTGATGGAGCCTAATCAACTGTGATAAATCAGAAGAGACAGTGGAAACATCTGCTTGATGCATAGCTGCAGTCCAAAACCAGCCCCCTGTTGAGCTACATTAAGAATAATAATAAACCCCAGCAATTTTAAGGGGAGAAAACCAATGAAATATTTTCACTGAATACTGACACTTGCATAGTTTTTAATTTGGCCAGTAGAATGAACAAGTTAGAAATAATTTTTGCAAAATCAAGCAGCCCCGAGGAGAAGAAACTGGGGGTGATGGTGGAGGAGAAGTTCGCCATGAGCCGGTGGTGTGCACTGGCAGCCCAGAAAGCCAACCCCAGCCTGGGCTGCTCTGCTCTGCTCTCATGAGACCCCACCTGGAGCACTGTGTCCAGCTCTGGAGTCCTCAGCATAGAAGGGACATGGACCTGTTGGAGCAGGTCCAGCGGAGGGCCACCAAGAGGCTCAGAGGGCTGGAGCACCTCTGCTGGGAGGACAGGCTGAGAGAGCTGGGGTTGTTCAGCCTGGAGAAGAGAAGGCTCCAGGGAGACCTTAGAGCAGCCTTCCAGTATCTGAAGGGAGCTCCAGGAGAGCTGGGGAGGGACTCTTTGACAGGACAAGGGGTAACAGCTGGAGGTGCCACCAAAACAGGCACAGAGTTTATCTCACTGTGTCATAATCTTGCTTTGGGTTTTTCTAACTTTCAGTTGAACGTTACCAATGTTATCTAAATCCATAATGAAGTATGGAATCAGGCTTTCAGTAAATGCCACTTTATTTATGATTTTTGTGTTTCCTATTGAAGGTGGGAGTTGGGATCTGTTCTTTGTAAGGAATGAAGTAGCCAGTAGGCACCGTGTCTCTGTGTTTCCCACAGCTCATAGAATCATAGGAGGGTTTGGGTTGGAAGGGACCTTAAGGACCATCCCATCCCACCCCCTGCCCTGGGCAGGGACACCTCCCACAAGACCAGGTTGCTTTAAGCCCCCTCCAACCTGGCCTTGAACCCCTCCAGGGGCTGTGGGATGGCGCAGCAGCTTGGAACTCTAAAGCACTTTTTTAACACCCCCCCCCATCCAAAGCAAACCCTCCAGCATGAGCTATAGAAAGACTTTGACCCCCCTCACCCCATCACACTGAGTGTCTGTGGTGAGTGACATCTTGCCGCTTCTCCTTCGGCAGAGCTCGGCAGTGACGCAGCGCATCAGCCCCTGCTCCACACTGACCAGCAGCACGGCCTCGCCGCCCGCCAGCAGCCCCTGCTCCACCCTCCCACCCGTCACCGCCACCGGCACCCCCAAGGACTGCACCTACGGGCCTGTCACCAGCCCCACCTCCACCCTGGAGAGCAGGGACAGCGGCATCATAGGTGAGTGGGTCACCCTTCTCCTTCTCACCTTACTCTAGAAGCCCCGGATGGTCATGGGCCGCCTTGTGGTTTGACAAAGCCCTGCTTTTGTCATCTACACGTGTTTGCTAATTAAATAGATGGGTTTGCATTATTTAAATTAACACTGGTGACCGAGGTGGACTGTACTCAGCCTAGAGACAGACCCTCAGCCTAGAGACAGACCCTCAGCCTAACCTTAATGACCCCTCAGCCTAGAGGTAAAACTACGTTGAGTTGGTGAAAAAATCGTGATGGACGAGGTTGATGTGTAAATTATTTGATGCAGAGTTTTGGAACTTGTTTAAATGGTGAAAGAGGAAGAGTTTTATCTTCTTTTACATCCTGTCTTCACCTTTTTTGCTTCTTGCTGTCTTCCTTCCCAACGCGTTTTTGCCTCCTTTAATTCTAGGGAGGTTGTTGGCTTTTCTTCTACCAAGTGTTCCTTTTGTCCTGTATCCTCTCCCTCAGCTGCTCCCCGTGCCCACTTACGAGTGTGGAGATGCTCATTTAGAGAGACACAAGCTTTTTGGTCTAATATGGAAGACGGGATGTTCTCGGTGCCAGGCAATGGCTGTTACCTGGGGCTGCCATCCCCTCCTGCTCCCTCAAATCATTTCAGACACAGCTATTTTTTTCAGCATTTTCCTTCCCTTAATGCCGTTTGGTCCATAGCTGCTATTCTAATTTATTACTAGAAATACAAAAGACTGCTGACCTTCTGCACTCCATGACTGTCACTGCCACCATATTGGTGTCTCTGCCTCAAAAATGACTGCTGCTCTTGAGCTCAGCCTTGGGCAGGAGCCGGCCTAAACCGACGCAGATTTCAGTGGATTTTTGTAGCTGCTGTAGCTGGATTTTCATTTGAGTGGTCTGTAGGTTGCAAGCCTAAAGGGTCTTGAGAAAATACCCTACGCAGGTTAATTTCTGTTCTGTCACTGTGAAGGCACCATGGAAGAAGAGTGATGTCTGTGGCACATCAAGCAGGACTTGCTTGGTTCTCTTTGCCAGGTGTTTTATGTTGAGTATTTCTCCAGCTGAGAAGATTTCACTTTGCCAACAGGTTATGTCGTACTTTAAAAAAGGGAAAGAAAGGAAGGTTGATGATTTAGGGAGGTTAGTTTGTACTAGTGATTAATATTTTGCTTGGCTGATGAGGAAATCTGGGCTTAGCTCAGCTCCTGTCTGCCACAGCGACCTTTGTAGCACTTCTGCCTGCATGATCTTAAAATGCAAATCTGTAAGCTATTCTGAGCTGCATAGTAAAGTAGGTTAATGAATTCTGGGAGAAGTCATTGCGGTATCACACACCCTTCGTCCTCTGCTCACAATGTCCCACGGTCAGAGCTTCGCCCTGTCCCACAGCAGCCCCTGGGAGCCTGGTTGGGCTGGAGGGTCCTGGTGAGTAAGAGCTGGGTCTCATCTCTGGCCGAGCTGTGAATCAGGTCCAGGACTCGAACGAAGCATGAAGCGGAGCAGCAGGATCCAGGGATAAAGGGTGTCCTCTGCTTTTAGAGCTGCCATTACTAATGAGATGTGTTGGTGGGTGCTGCGCTGTCGTCTTGGGCTCCTCTGCCTCTCCTGGATGGTTGGCAGGTGCCAGCCTGAAGGTGATGAAACCCTGGGTTGCTGCTGTTTGGTTTCGTCTGGATTTGCTTGTCCTGGCTTGGGAAAGCCGGTGGAGGACCTGGTGGCCTTTGTGGCACCCCTGTGTGTCGGGGAAGCGTCAACGTGATCCCCATTCCTGACAGGATAAAGCACTGAAGCTCTTTGCACAGACTTTTTTTCAGTAGATCTACAGAAATTCATTTTAAGTCTGAAACATTTTCTTTCACTCCTCACCAGGAAGATTCTCTCTTAGAGGTTCTTCTGTTAGGAACTTAGATTTTCCCATGGAAACTTTGGAAAATAATAGAAGGTGGCTTATCCCAAGGCTATGTTAATGTATCCCAGATGGAAAAGTCATGCAAAAATATGTTGGTGTTGAGTAGGGGAAGCACTTTGCAAGGCTTTCAAAAAGCAAGGCTTTCCTCTGCTGGTGTTCGTGCCGAAAGGAAAATAAAAGCCTCATTTTCCTCTTCTTTCCTCCCCCCCCCTCCCNGCTTTATTTTGACAATAACATTTTCAACACCTTCTTATTCTGGCATTTGATAGATGCTGGACAGCTGTAACAAATTGCTGGGAAAATGGTCTTCTCCAGTCATACTTTCCAGCAGCGAAAATAATTGGGCAGTTTTCCACTCAGTCTGTATTTCTGCACCTTCCTTGGCTTCTGGCAGCGTGAGGTCAGTGAGACCGAGGGGAGGCTCCTTCCCCACAGGAGGTGGATGGTCATTACCTTCCTGTTGGGATGGGAATCAGGTGTGCAACGACTTCACAAGGTGCTCTCTGCGTGACACCAGTTCCCTAGAATTCTTTTCACTGCAGAACAGGGCAGAAAAAATTGTCCTGCAAAAGGCTGGGCTGCCATCCAGCCTGACCTGGACAGGCTGCAGAGGTGGGCAGAGAAGAACCTCATGAAGTTCAGCCAGAGCAAGTGTGATGTCCTGCACCTGGGGAGGAAGAATTCCGGGCACTGATACAGGTTAGGGGTTGATCTACTGGAAAGCACTTCTGAGGAGAAGGATCTGGGGGTCCTGGTAGACAGTAAACTACCCTTGAGCCAGCAATGTGACCTGGTGGCCAAGAGGCCAATGGAATCCTGGGCTGCGTAGGGAAGAGTGTGGCCAGTAGTTGGAGGGAGGTCACTCTCCCCCTCTGCTCTGCTCTGGTGAGGCCACAACTGGAATCCTGCCTCCAGTTCTGGGCTCCCCAGTTCAAGAGAGACAGAAAACTGCTGGAGAGAGTCCAGCGTAGGACAACAGAGATGGTGGAGGGATTGGAGCATCTCCCTGATGAGGAAAGGCTGAGAGAGCTGGGACTCTTGAGCCTGGAGAAGAGAAGGCTGAGGGGAGACCTTCTTCATGCTCCCAAGGATCTGAAGGGTGGGTTGAAGGAGGATGGAGCCAGACTCTTCTTAGTGGTTCCCAGTGACAGGACGAGGGGCAACGGGCACAAGCTGGGACATGGGAAGTTCCATTCAAAGATTAGGAAAAACTTCTTTGGGGTGAGGGTGTCAGAGCCCTGGCAGAGGCTGCCCAGGGAGGGTGTGGAGTCCCCTTCTCTGGAGACCTTCAAGCCCCCCCTGGATGCAGCCCTGAGTGATGTGCTCTGGGCAACCCTGCTTTAGGAGGGGAGTGGGGCTGGGTGAGCTCTAGAGGTCCATTCCAACTCTGACAATACCATGATTCCCATGTAGGGGGAATCTTGCCCTGTCCTTGTCCTGTCCCCTTTAGGGACACCTCAGCTCCTTTCTTTCTGGAAGGTCAGGGATCTGATTTCCCTTTCCGTTGTGTTTCTCAGTTATTAGATACAGACCTCACATGCACATCCCGTGCTGGGTTTGTTCTCTGCAGGGATGACAGTAACGATGTGACTTTTGGCCTGAGCAGCTTCACGTGGAACCTTCAAAGTGTAAATCTGTCAGAGATTCCCTTGTCAAAACTGCTGATGATTTTCTGCCATTTTTATGTGTAGAATAAGAGTAAACATTTCTAAGGTGTTTTATGTTTCCTGAGTCATGGTCCCCTCTCCTCCTCCTCCCAAATATTTAAACTGTAAGTTCTTTAGCTCTAAGTAGGTGTATTTTTATAATAGGCAGCTCCAATATATTTCTTACTCATCTTGATTGTGCTTTTGGGAAGGGTCTCGTGATCTTTGCCACCAACAGTCCTGAGCTGCAGCAAACATTACCTCCAAATCACCTCGTGATCATGATTCGCCACCAGTTTTCGTATTTTAAAAGCACAGAGGCTTTAACCTCTGTCCCAGAAGGTTTCTGTGCTACTTGTAAATTATTGGAGAATTAACAAAGGACAGAAAGTAGTTAATCACAGTGGGAAGTCAATGCTTACACCCTTACTCTCTCAGTGCGTTTCTGCTTAACGTAAAATGCCTTTGTACCTTAAGCTCATTTTACATATTGGTGTTGCTAAACACAGTGTTAATTGGCCAAAGTTAAGTTGGAGCGTGTCCCTTCAGACTGAATTACTGCGTTAAGAGCCTTAGCTGTTCGCTGAGGTGTGTGCAGTGGGCATTTGGGTGTTGGAATCCAGGTGTAAAGGCCAAATTTGAACAAGGCAGTTTTCCTCTGACGAGCAGGAAACTTGTACTTTTGGAGTTAGTCCTGTCTGTTTGTATGTCACCTCTTAGATAATTCCTGTTATTAGAGAGTGAGTGTGTCCCGTCTCTAATCTGCACAGCCCGGGGACTGTTTCATGCTTCTGAGGACTTTAATAAATGCAGGGTTAGAACAAACTCATTTTGAAGTCTTACATTCTCTGCAGTCAAGGGAGGTTCAATTTGCTGGTGTTGGAAAAGGGTAACAAAACACGTTACAGGGGCCAGATCTTCACATTCAGATGCTCTTATTTGTTAAAGAAAAGAACCAGGGAGGAGGAGAGAGGAGGAGAGCCGGGAGGAGAGAGGAGCAAGTCAGCCCTTTCTCCTGGAAGCCACTAAATCCTTTCCGTGTAAAACAGAACGGCTGGTGAAAATGCTGACCTGACTTTAACCTCTGAAGAGCTTCCAGGATTTTTTGGCTCTCGCTGTGTAAAAGCAGCCAACTGTTAAATGTTCCAAACCCGCTACTGAAAAAAAAACCTGGTCGAAGAACCACGTGCTGCTGCGGGAGAACTTCGCGCTTCATGTCCCCACAGGAGCGGACTCTGGAGTTTTGCTGCTTGAATACCACAGAATGTAAGAAATTCTCCAGCAATCATCATGCAAGCATGTAAAAGAAACCAAAAAGCGATTTCTTGCTGGTGTGTAAAAGCTTACCCAAGTGCTGGTGGGGCTCACGCAGCGCTTTGGCATTTAGCAGCATCCCAAGGGTACGGAAAGAACGGCTCGTTTCCGTGGTGGGTCTTCCTGCAGAAGTGCTGTCGTTTCCTCAGTGTAGAGTCCTGTGCCCGACGCTGTGTTCCCCACTTAATCATTTGGTGTGCTTTCAGCCAAATTTACCAAAACCAGACTGACAGATGGCCCTTCCTCCCCCCAAAAAAGAAAGGAGAGGAAGAGATAAGGAGATTTAAAAGTTTAGAATGAACTAAAGTACTTCAAGGAAGTATCAATACTAAAATTAAAGTAAGAAGAAAATAATGAAATAGATAGAATATATACAAAACCGTATCAGGCTCCCAGGATGACGATCCCGTCACCAGCAGGCATTGGGAAAAGTCTCAGACTGGACTCGGTGCCCGACAGGAGCTGGATTCCAGCTCTGGAGTCAGGAAGGCACGGATCGGGATCAAAGAACAGACAGGGTCCTCCTGGGACGTCGGCCATGGAAGGGAGAGAGTTGACCCTTTGATCCCTCAGCTTTTCTACTGAGCGTGATGCAGATGGGATGGAACACCCTGTGGGTCAGTTTGGGGTCCCCTGTCCTGTCCCCTCCCCCCCCCACAGGGGTGACCCCTCGAGGCTTTTCCGCTTCCCACCCTCCAATGTGGCAAACACCGCAATTCCCTGCCCTTGGTTGTTCCAGCAATAAGGATAAGCCAGGGCCTCTCTGCACCATCCCTGGGTGTGATCAGGTCTGATCCCTGGGAGAGGGAACAGTTTCTGAGCAATCTGCTGTGAATTCCAGTGTTCAGTGAGTTAGAAGAGGCCCAGCTAAAAAAGTAAAATTGTAAAACAGAAAATTGGTTCTGTTTTACCCCAAACCAGGACGTTTTTGGGGGGAATTGTCTCGAGCAGGGGAATAGGTGTGATGTTAAAGCAGCTTAAAGGGAAAGCAGTGAACTGGCTAAATTGTTGCGCTCCTGTCGGCGTGATGTAGGTGGGTCTTACCCCATGGGGAGCAGTTGCCTTCACTTTTTTTGTGCATTTTTTACAATGAAAAATGCCATGTAAAGGACCCTCCCAGGCGAGTAGATTCTTTCAGCTGTGGGTTTGGATTTTTTTTTCTCTGGCTCGTGAGCTTTTATTAAGTTGCTGCTTTCTACAGATTTATGTGTTCATGGGTTAAAAATAGGTTTGTTAATAAATTCATCTGGAGCGCGTGCTTAAGCAGAATAGATGCTGCTGACAATAAAACAGGATAGATCTGTTTGCAAGTTCAACTGCTTTGGGAAAGGAACAAAAAGCAGCTCGAAAGGCACATCAAGATAAATTTAACTCAGGTTAAATATTTTTGTGATCTTACAGCTAAAGCATTTGAATTCTGACATTCTCATCAGTATTATGAAGTGCTCTCTTAATAATGAATAAGATTTCTAAGAATTTCAGATCCATTCGGGCTCATTCCCCGAAGGAGGAGCTCCCTGAAAAATGTCTTAATATCGATGAATAATGAGCTTTTGTTCACTAATGCACCTGCATATTGCAGGTGACAGGGCTGACAGTTTGGAGGTGAAAAGGGAGTATTTTTATCAGTCATCTCATTAGCTCTTTGGCCAACGTTAACAGGATGAGCTTCAACAAGGCCAAGTGCTTTGACCACACCAATGTCATCGCTACGGGCTTGGGGCAGTGTGGCTGGAGCTGCCTGGCAGAAAAGGACCTGGGGGTTGCAGTTGACAAGGGGCTGAACATGAGCCAGCAGTGTGCCCAGGTGGCCAAGAAAGCCAAGGGCATCCTGGCTTGTATGAGAACTAGTGNGGAGCTGGGGAAGGGCCTGGAGAAGAAATCTCATGGAGAGAGATGGAAGGAGCTGGGAGTGTTGAGTTGGAGGAGGAGGAGGCTGAGGGGAGACCTCATCGCTCTCTACAGCTCCTTGGAAGGACATTGCAGAGAGTTTGGTGCTGGTCTCTTCTCACAGGGAATTAGCCACAGAAGGAGAGGGAATGGCTTCAAGCTGCACCAGGGTAGGTTTAGGCTGGACATGAGGAAAGGATTCTTCCCCAAAAGAGTGGTCAGACCCTGGAATAGGCTGCCCAGGGAGGGGGTTGAGTCCCCATCCCTGAGTGTGTTTGAGATTGGTTTGAGAGTGGTTGAGATGTGGTGTTGGGGGATCTGGTGTAGGGGAGATCTTTGTAGAGTGGGGTTGATGGTTGGACTCCATGATCCCAAGGGTCTTTTCCCACCTGAATGGTTCTGTGATTCTTTTGGGCAAAATCAGTGGGGTCACAGAATCCCAACCACACGAGGTACAAAGAGACACCACCTCTGAATCCCAATTTAATTCTTTCTCTGGTTCATTAGGAGGACAAATTAAGCAGAAAGCAAACATGGGTGTGCACGTGTGACATGATTCATGGTTGATGTTGGGGGTGAGAAACCGTGAAGTCACAAAACTTAAGCCACTGAGGCATCAAGGGTTGGGTTTGCCACCAAAATCTGGCCCTTAAATCCCGGGTAGAGAGTGGGTGAGCGGCAGGGGTTTGGTGCGTTACCCCTTAAGAAAAGGAGAAAGAAGAGTGTTTAAAGCCGACAGAAGCAGTGCAGACAGATCTTATATTCAAACTGTGAAATTTGCTTCGGTTTATGGTCCAGGCTGGTAGATGGTGAGAAAATTGAGTGAAAAATTGCAAGAAAGAATAAACTGAAGGGACAGATCAGAAGACAGCTAGAGGAAAAATCAGTGATGTCAACTCCCACGGTGTTATTTTGGATTCTGCAATAAGTGCCTTTTCTTCAATGCTTTTGCTGTTGATGGTGTGAGATTAGCTTTTATTTTAAGAGCAGCAAGATTTTAACCTTCAGGGTTATGAAAAGCTTCACAGTGATCCAAGCTTGCCCAAAAAGTTAATGCCAAATATACAAATAACATCCATCCCCTTGTGCGCACACCCCCACACAGGCCTTCTTTCTGCTTTCTTGTTTCAATCTTAGGATTTAAAACCAGTTTCAAGACTTGGAAAAAAAAAAAAAANCCAAACCAGGAGAAGTGATGTTGATGTGACGGGGGAAAATAAAGAAGGGTCCAAAATGGGGAAAGGTGGGTGGTGAACGAAGTCGGTGATGGGAGTCCAGGCAGGGTTAAAGGGATGTGTGTGTTCAGAACCTGGAGGGTTTTTTTGTTTGGTTGGTTGGTTGGTTTTTTGAAATTTTAACAGCCCCAGGGTTCAAATCCCTTGTTTCCTTCTGGCTGACACCCGTGAGAGGGGTGGGTTTG
>VXBJ01001707.1:327536-345639 GCA_013400055.1 Nycticryphes semicollaris
GGGTGGTGAACGAAGTCGGTGATGGGAGTCCAGGCAGGGTTAAAGGGATGTGTGTGTTCAGAACCTGGAGGGTTTTTTTGTTTGGTTGGTTGGTTGGTTTTTTGAAATTTTAACAGCCCCAGGGTTCAAATCCCTTGTTTCCTTCTGGCTGACACCCGTGAGAGGGGTGGGTTTGTAGACGAGGTCTGGTTGGGGAATCCAAGGAGGGCGCAGCTTGTGGCCACTTCTGCAGCTCAGAAAGCCCTTCTCCATAATCAGTGTGTCCCTGTCACCAGGCCATTACTGCAGGCGTGTGTGTGTTGGAGGGGGGTCTGCAAGACAGATAGCTTGAAATAATAGTACTTAGGAACACGTCGGGGCGGGGAGGGGGGGTGGTTAGCATGCTTTGGTAAATCAGCCATCAGATCTTTCTCATGTTTCCCATAGTGGGCTATGCTTAAAACCATTCCTTTCCTTGTTTCTGCAAGTGATAAACTGCAGTGTAGAAACTAAAGCTTTGCTCTGCTCTGCTCTGTCCCATGAGCAGGGTGTTTGCAGGAAGTTGTGCTCTGATGGTGGGGCTGTCTTGTGTTGAAATGCGGTTGTTTTTTTCACCCAGCCCATACATTGCTGGTCCCAGCAAGGCAGGTAGGAGCCCTTTGAGGAGTTCCTTCCATTCTTCATCCCACTTGTCAGCCAGGGCAGCGGGGAATTTGGATTTAGAAGGGAACGAATACAGGGTCAGCATGATGCTACCATCAAGGTATTTTTCATTAAGTTTCGAGACCTTTTGTGCACTTACTGTGATTTATGATACCTCAAGGCTTGAGGCAGAAATGGCTTTACCTCTTCAATCTCTGCCTTTTCAGAGGATTGTTTATGAGACAAAGGAGATGTAGATGAGAAATTCTATTTACTACCCTGTGAATACACGAGTCTTTCTCAGCAGTTTGGCACTGGCTGCAGTGACATCTGTGGTGCTGTCTTGGATGAGCTTGGAGACCTTATAGCTGCCTTCCAGAATGTGAAGGGAGCTTACAAGAAAGCTGGGGAGGGGCTCTTGATGAGGGAGGGGAGCCCCAGGATGAGGGGGAAGGGTTTGACACTGAAAGAGGGGAGATGGAGCTGAGATGTGGGGAAGAACTTGTTTGGTGTGAGGGTGGTGAGAGCCTGGCCCAGGTTGCCCAGAGAAGCTGTGGCTGCCCCATCCCTGGAGGGGTTCAATGCCAGGTTGGAGGGGGCTTGGAGGGACCTGGTGTGGTGGGAGGTGTCCCTGCCCAGGGCAGGGGGTGGCACTGGGGAGGGCTTTAAGGTCCCTTCCAACTCTCACCATGCTGTGATGATTCTAACTGCTTCTTTCATACAGTTCTGGATTTTTTTCCCCAAGAACTAAAAATATTTTAAAACATGTTATTTGCAAAAAGTTCTAATGAAAATGTTTCACTGAGGAAATTGAGCCAAGTTTGAAAATGAAAGCTTGACGTAGGCAAGTCCTCTGCCACGGAAAACGCAGGCATGAAGGGTGAGCATGTAAAGCAAGGTAGGACTGAAAAACGACTCCAGCATCTGGAGTGTGTCCCCTCCTGCCATCAAAGGCCACATGTCATCAGAGACGCCCAGGCTGTGCTGCTGGATGTTGGTGCAGGTATTGCTGGTAGAGAGGGAGGGGTGGAAACCCTGCGGGAAGAGATGACAGCAAAATCCTCGGAGAAAGCTGCAGAGGGGCACGGCGCTGCCTGCGTCCCCTCATCTGAGGGGCTTTCCCTTCTATTAGTCATTGGTGTGTTTTGCAGTGCTCAGATGGTGGAGATACCTCCAATTCTATCTGCGTTCATATTAAATAGCGTGAGGCTATGTGCCAGCAGAGACCAGTGATACCCATCTACATAATATATACACATCTGTATTTATCCACATCTGGTGTTACGCAGTGCTGTAGAGAACCCCCGCTCTTTCTGTTGGCTTTCGCGTGCTCAGGTTACTATTTTTGGGGCTGGATTCAGCAACAAAAAGAGCCTCATGTAAAAGCATGTTCTCTCCCACACCTCTGCAGAACCTCCTTGCCTATTCCCGTCGTGGCAGCCGAACGTGTCCCATCACGTACCGCTCGCTGGGTGTCACCTGCTAGAGACTGCAGGTTGAGAGATCTGCTTCTCGGCAGACGGCTTAAGGCAAAAATTCCTGCTCTTTTGATGGATCGGAGGTCATCAGTTTACCTTTCCCAAATTTAGAGCATGCTCTCTGTTAAGAGGTTGTATTTTTTGTTTGAGCTTTTGGTTAATTAGGGTATCCTTGGGTTTAACAGTGGAAGGATTATAGATTGGTTTGGGTTGGAGGGGACCTCTAAGGATGTGAGCAGGGACACCTTCTGGTACTAGATTAGTTGCTGAAATCCCCATCCGACCTCACCTTGAACCCTTCCAGGGCTGGGGCATCCACAGCTTCTCTGGGCAACCTGGGTCTCACCATCCTCATTGCAAATAATTCATGGGCCCCATAAGGTATTTTCTGGCACTGCCTGAAGGACCATCTGTTTCTTTTTTCAATATTAACAAAGGGATAATTCTGTCTTCTCCATTAGTGTGATGGTTCCATTGGCATTTGCCAGTCTCCAGTGGCAGGGATGCTCTGAGCCCCCTGGGGATGGGGGTTCTCCTTCTCCTGAGGCTCTGACACCCCTCATCCTGCAGAGCCCTGAACGTGTCCCTTGAGCCGAGATGTTTCCAGTGATGGAAACCTCAAAGACTGGGTTTCTCACATGTGGGTTAAGTTGAGTCCACGAGTGCTCCTGCAGCCCCCTTTAGTACTTACACAGTTTAAATCATGTCACATATAATTGGGGTCCATGGGGACCTCCTTTCCTCAGGCCCTCAGCTGGGTTGGTCAGAGTCATAGTTAGGGATTACAGGGCTCAAAGGATGAGCACAAAATACTTTGTTTTGTGGTTTAGATATTCAGTCTAACCAAAGGAGTAATATCAGAAGGAATCTTCACATGAGAGTCAATTTTTAGTATAATCTGATATTCGGGTGCTCTCCTCCCGTATTCTCTATATACAAAAATTTGCTCTACAACACAAGTGTGGCCAGTGATGTCATTGTGCTAGTTTGTTGCTGCTGTTGCCTGTTTTCAGTCTGTTTCTCTGCATCTGGATTAGGCCCCAAATATGTTTAACATGTAGATCTAATTTAGATATATTAATAATGCAACAGGAGTCCTGTTGCGACTGTGAGTAGGCTTCATCCTGAGGGTGGGTCTTCATTCCCCGGGCAACCCTCTGAAGAGATTATTGCTGTAAAGCAGAGTTAATCCCCCGCGGGGGCGAGCGCAGGAGATGATGGGGATGATGGGGAGCTGTAGCCACACGCCCGAACCGTCTGAGCACAGACCCTGGCTGAGAATACCCTTTACAGCCCTAGAAAGTTGATGGTTATGAATAAGGAAAACTTGCAGAAATCATGTTATTTTGCAGATTTCCTTCTTTTTGTAGGGATGGATGGGCTTGAGCCTACTGGGGACTGAGATGAAGTTCTTTCTGCCCATGGAATGGAATAGAATGAGAATTCAGCCTGGAGGAGGCTGAGGGGGAGACCTTCTGGCTCTCTCCAACTCCCTGAAAGGAGGGTGTACCCAGGGGGGGTCGGTTTCTTCTCCCCAAGTCACAGGTGATGGGACAAGAGGAAACAGCCTCAAGTTGCACCAGGGGAGGTTCAGGAAGGATATTATGAAAAATTTATACACCAAAAGGGTTATCAAGCCTTGGACGAGGCTGCCCAGGGAAGGGGTAGAATCACCATCCCTGGAGGGATTTAAAAGCTGGGCAGATGTGGTGCTGAGGGACATGGGTCAGTGGTGGTTTGGGCAGAGTTGAGTTGATGGTTGGACTCGATAATCCGAAAGGTCCCTTCCAACCCAGATAAATCTGTGCTTCTAGGAGTGGAATGAAATGGAGTGGAGTGCAATGGAATGGATTTTTTTCAGTTGGAAGGGACCTACAATGATCATTTAGTCCAACCACTTGACCCCTTTGGGCCTGAGCAAATCGTTGCACTTTCTTTGTATGTGATCATCACCAGCTTTTTCGCCCTGGGTGTTGCACTGCATCTACCTGAGCTGGTGCAGATAATGTGAATTTTCTGAAATTCCATGTTGCTCTCTCACATTTTGGCTGCGAAGTTGTCATTTCCAAGTGACTCCCTGGGTGGTGGGTCATGACTTTGATAAGCTTTAGCTGCCCGGGGCCGTGCTCTGCAGGCTGGGTTGGTGTTGCTGGCTCGTAGCTGGGCCTGACGCTTTTGCCTTTGAAATAAAGTCAAAATTGGTTTGGTTTAAAATAACACATAGAAGAGATTTAAGTCCGTAAAGCAATTGCTTCCAGCCCGCGGAGCAGGATTTACACCATCCAGCGCTGTTCAGAAGGTAAATTAATCCACAGGGAACAATCCTAAATACCTGACTCAATGAAGAGTTCACACACAAAACAGCTTCAGTGTAAAAACAGTGAAAATTATGTTTAAAATGAACATAAATTGACGATTAGAAAGGGGACCAGCGGGATTTATTAACCCTTTTTTTCTTTTCCTTTGTTTTTGTTGCTTTGTTTAGAGAACACTTATTTTGACACATAGTTATTTTCATTTTCCTCAGTTTGATGTGCTAGAAGATGACTGATTTCAGCTGCTGGTGTGTTTCTATAAAGAATAATTATACATATACTGAGATCGGGTTTTAAAATTAATGAATTTTAATGGACCAATGGCTTCTTCTTTCTTTTTTTCTGTAAATAAACAACATATTATGCCCAGCACTGCAGACCCTGACTTGGAAATAGAGAGTTTCTAGAAAACCATTTCCAACGTATTTCTCGATATTAAACAATTTGAGGAGCAAGAGAAACCTGTGAACATCTGTTTCTTCTTTTTATCTTATTTTCCTACACTAAAGTGTAAATACCTGACAGCAAATGTATGCTTAAGTGCCAACAGGCAAATGCTGGTTTTTAGCAGTTGCATGTTTTAAACTTCAAAATATGCTACAGGAGGTTAAAGTTTGGAAGATTTTATGAAATCTGGAGATATTGAGCCCATTGGATAGATGAGAAACCCGATAATGAGGAATAAACCCATTGAAATAGGGGTGAAGGTCAAAGCTGTGTGGGGATGGGTAAAGAACAGGCCTTTTAAACTTTTAATTTTAATTTTTTTTTAGTTATGATTTTGTGACTTCAGAAGTAAGCTGTTAGTTACTATTATAACATCATTTAACATGTGTAATTAAGCTCAGCATCTCAGTAAGCAGAGCCCCTGGTCTGGGAGAGTCATGACTTCCCTGTTGTGTCGGGTGTATATGAGTATTTCCAAGAATTTCAATGGAATGCCTGATGTCAGACAGGGGAATTATTCAGTACTCGGCATGTAACGTGTAGTTCTGCACTTCTGGATGCATTTAGCAAACCAAATTAAAGACTCTTTCCCTGCATCTTCCTCCCTTAGGTGCTCTTTGGCAGGAGCTTCTTTTTCAGGCTGCTTGCTCTTACTGCTTGGCCTAGAAAAAGTTTTTTACCTAAAACCACGTGAGTCTGTGGAGTAATTTACTGTTTGTGTTTGTAACAATAAACTCCCTGCTATTGGTCAATGAGGCAGCACCTCCCTTGGGTCAGGAGCGGGATCTTGTGAAGGCAGGGAGACGTTAGGGGGGATTTGTGCCATGGAGAAGGAGCGGTGGATCCACTTCTGTCCAGGGACAGATGTCACAGAAATTAGCAGAGAATTTGGACTGGGAAAGGTATTTACCACAGCTAAGTGAAAATGACAGGTTTTAGTGGATTTAGCAAGTCGATCTGCAAGCACAGGGCACATCTGTGGCTTCAGAATATTCAGGGTTGAGTTGAGTTTCAGGGTTTGGAATAGCAGTGGGTTGGGGCGAGGAGAGGAGAGTGAGATGAGGAGAGTGAGATCTGCTTTGTGAGCTCTCTTTATTTTTTTCTTGTGTTTTTTTTCTCCTGCCCCCCCCGCTAAATTAGGGAGCAGGCAAGTTTGACAGACTCATACGATCTGTTATGGGTGTCGAGACCTTCTCTGAATACCTGAGAGGTCTGATTGTGACCTTGAACCAAGGTGTGGGAGAGTAAAGATGAAAGGCAAGTTGACAGCCCGAAGGGAGGAACAGCCGGGGGAGAACTGCATTGATCCCCAGAAGGGAAAATACCAGTGGGGGAGACAATGTTAGTGGTGGGGATTACAGAATCATGGAAGCATAGAATGGTTAGAGTACTTGAAAGTACTACTTGAAACTTGAAAGGACATTGTAAAGAGGTTGGTGCTGGTCTCTTCTCACAGGGAGTGGGGGATGTGGAAGAGTCTTTGAGATGTGGTGTTGGGGGATCTGGTGTAAGGGGAGACCTTTGTAGAGTGGGGCTGATGGTTGGACTCCATAATCCCAAGGGTCTTTTCCAACCTTAATGGTTCTATGAGCCTGTGAGTTGGAAGAGACCTCCAAGAACATCTTCGACCCCCCTGCCCTGGGCAGAGACACCTCCCACCAGACCAGGTGGGTCTAGTATTGGCAGAGTATTGTCACATCTCAATATGAAGATCAATACAGCAACAATCCTGATCTGTAAAATGAAATAATATAAGTGAAAATGTGTGGATTACAGTTAATGCTTCACAAAAAACCTGCTGGCAATCACATGAGACATTGGGTTCCCTTCCTGACACAGACTGATCCATGGGAGCCGGGTGTTCAGGCACGTCGGACTGGGGGGTGGCTTTCGATGCCTGTGGCTTTTCAGGGTCACAGAATCAGGGAGTTGTCAGAGTTGGAAGGGACCTCTAGAGCTCACCCAGTCCCACTCCCCTGCTAAAGCAGGGTTGCCCAGAGCACATCACTCAGGGCTACATCCAGGTGGGGCTNCTCTTCTCCAGGCTCAAGAGTCTCATTGCAAGGTTGTAGCTTCTGCAAACATTCCCTGGAAAGGTGGTAACTACAATGCAAATGAAAAGATACGGGGAGCACTGGAAATGTTTTTCTCCTTGATGATTTCTTCCCTCTCTGGAATTGTCTATTTGAATACAATGCTGCTACGATACAAATAATTTGTAATGCTCTTTGTGCTTACAAATGCCTTTTAACAGTATGAGCCAAAACATTATAGCCTGAATGTTCTTTTAGAAATCGTAAGCAGAAACAGTGTCATTAAGCTAAATTCCATAATCTCTGATTTATGTGAATGTGGAAAATATGATGAACATCATTTTTTGGCTCTTGCGTTGCCCAAGTCAGCGTAGAGCAGCCTGTGTGCGAGCACGTCTGTCTTTGTTACTCAGTTTGTTTATCATTTCTTCCTTCCAGCTACTCTAACAAGCTACTCAGAAAATGTGGAACGCACTAAGTATGGAGGGGAAAGCAGTAAAGATATCGGGTCTGGAGGAAACCTGAAGCCTTGGCAGTCCCAGAAATCCAGCATGGACTCCTGCTTGTACCGCGTGGATGAGAACATGACGGCGTCCACCTACAGCCTCAACAAGATCCCGGAGAGGAACCTGGAGACCGTCTTGTCCCAGTCAGTGCAGTCCATTCCTCTTTACCTTATGCCACGGCCAAATTCAGTAGCAGGTAAGAAAGAAACATTTTTTGCCTTTAGGGGAGAGCGAGACACAGTACGAGTGTGTCACAGCCTTGTCCGTGTTCCCATTATCTGAAGAGAAATCTCCTTTCAGTTGTCATCATCGTTAAGCGTGACAAAAATTGTCTTCTCATGTGATTTACTGCTTCCACATGGAAAATTCCTGTGGGGAAAACTGGTTCTGATGATGTTTAATGGTTCTTTCACCGGCCTGTGGTCGCTCTTTTACAAAGTTGTACAACTATAAGATTATTGGAGAATTCTTTTTTATTTTCCTTAAAAAAAATGATTCTTTGCTATCGTTACAATGCAAATAATCTTGGATTTAAAGTACCGCATAATTCCAAGGCATCTTGGCCATTTTGACTGTTTCAAGGGGTTCATTATAACTAAAATAGAGTGGCTGATCTTCTCTGAAGATCTTAAGAGCTTTGGAGTTGTGATACTTTCCTTGACCAGAGAAGTTGTGGTGGGTCCCGTCTCTCTTGGTGGACTTTGCCCTCGCTGCCGTCTCACACCCTCCTGCAACGCGCTCCTTTTGCTTTCACAGCCTCTGGGGTTTGCTAATTAATGATGGAAATGTTCTGTTTTGGCATAACATCCCCATTTCCTTCATTTAATTTTGTGTGTCTGCTGCTTGAAAGATACCGAAATGATGCTGTGACACATCTTACCCCCCACACCTTTTAAACAAACTGCTGAGTTTCCCCTCCAGCCCCGCCCCCGGCGTTGGGGACAGCGGGACAGAAACAAGAGATGGGATTAAAAATACTAAAGCTTTGCTGAAAAGCTGCTTGCCTGGAATTATTCTGCTTTGCTGCCCCATATGTTTTTTTCCTGGCTGGGTAACTTCTTTGGGGTTAAACGTCTGTGGTCTGTCTGTGCAAGATACATGGAGAAATGCAGTGTTTGTGGTTTTGGGGAGCCCCTGCTGGTTCTCCCCCAGCCCAGCGGAGGGATCGGTGCTCCAGAGGGTATAGGTTGGGATATTGTCTCTTCAAAGAGCCTCTCTGGGCAGCCCGGGCTGTGTTGTGTAACTGGATTAGATTTGCTTTTTTAATACCACTTTGGACAGTCACAGGCCTAAAAGCCCCCTAGAAATGAGAGTTTATAGATGCTAAAATCTGGGCGCCCCGAGCATGGAGGTACAAGGCCACGTGCTCCATACGTCTGAAAGCCTAAAAGCCCGGGAATTCAGAATGGAAAGAGAGGATAGGAAATAAATGGGAAACTCGGCTTGCTTTAGGTTTCTTTTAAACCTCACCACTTTAGGTTCATTTTCCTTCCAAGGAAATCGGGGCAGGCCGGGTACCGTAAAAATAAACGTGTGTGTCTTGGTTGAATTGACTTTGGAACTCACTTGCCTGATGCAATTAGAGGCAAACCCTGTTTCAAGAGAAAACTATTTTCCAGAGTTCAGGAGCACCTTTTCCTTCTGGCTGGTTTTGTTTTGTGGGGATTTTGCTGCTTTTTAAGTAGCCCATCTGCTAACACAGTTCGTATCCCAGGATAAGAGGACAAGAGGAAACGGCCTCAAGTTGCAATGGGCTGCCCAGGGAAGGGGTTACAGGAACGACTTTGACACGGAAAAGGTTCTGAAGCCTTGGGATGGGCTGCCCAGGGAAGGGGTTGAGGCACCATCCCTGGAGGGATTGAAAAGCCGGGTTGACAGAGTGCTGAGTGACACGGTTTAGTGATGGTTTTTATCAGAGTTAGGTTGATGGTTGGACTTGATGACTCTAAAGGTCCCTTCCAACCCAGACAATTCTATGACTCTATAAATCACTGGGGTAGTAACTGTGGACAAGAATACAAGATTTGGCTTGACCTTTTATCACTGAATGATTCCCTGTTATCTCCTGTAAGTCTGTAGCACCAGAAAATCACATTTTCTAGGTAATAGATTTGTATGGTTCCCCCCCCCCGAACTGGTTAACCCCCCAGTCTGTGTGTTTGGATGATGGGAGAGGGAACCCCAGTGGAGTTTCATGGTTGACTTAAGCCTATCTGCAAAACCGTGCCGTTGCCCAAAGAGTTAATGCTGTGCCCTCTGCCAGCTCCACGCGTGGGTCGGGGCGGCCGTTGGATAAACCAGACCAGCAAACTAATCCCAACGAAAATTCACCCTCCAGAAAACACGGGTATTAATTTTGGGCCCCAAGTTCATTAGTGTGGAGGCAAATCGTATCTGGGAGTGGGGCAGAAAGCTGCCTTTCTTTCAGTGGTATTCCACATTGCAAGGTAATCATGAAACCGCAGCTTTGCTAAAACAGGCTGTTCTTGTCTTTTTTTCTTTTTTCTTTTTTCTTTTTTCTTTTTTCTTTTTTCTTTTTTCTTTTTTCTTTTTTCTTTTTTCTTTTTTCTTTTTTTCTTTTTTCTTTTTTCTTTTTTCTTTTTTCTTTTTTTCTCTTTCCTCTTTCCTTTTTCCTTTATCCTTTTTCCCTTTTTCTGTTTCCCTTTTCTTTTTTCTTTTTTCTTTTTCCTTTTTTTTTCCTTTTTTTTCCTTTTTCCTTTTTCCTTTTTCCTTTTCCCTTTTTCCTTTTCCCTTTTTCCTTTTTCCTTTTTCCTTTTTCCTTTTTTCCTTTTTTCCTTTTTTCCTTTTTTTCTTTTTCCTTTTTTCTTTTTCCCTTTTTCTTTTTCCCTTTTTCTTTTTTCTTTCTTTTTTCCTTTTTCCTTTTCCCCTTTTCCTTTTTCTTTCCTCAAATGCAGTTGAATGTGTTTATATACATACAGTCTATTCTCAGGAACCAGAGCATTGAAGCACTTAGACCTTGTGGGTTTGGTTTGGTTTTGGTGTTTGTTTCTTTTCCTTCTTTTTTTCTACTTGTTTTGAAGATTTGACTATCTTCCAAAATGTCACAAAAATGTTCTTTCTTGTAGCAGGTTTACAAACAGCCGTGTAAAGCGTCCCTTCACTCACCCAACAGGAGAGCAGTGATCTCCTCTTGCACTTTGCTGTGTAATATTTCTTCAGAAATGAGTTACAAACATTTTTTCAATTCTTTTTTGGGGGGAGGGAGGGGGATGGAAATAAATCTTGAGGAAAAAGAAAACTAAACCAACACTGCAGGGTCTGGAAATGCCAAAGTGGGATGTCAGACTCTGGAGTCCTCAACACAGAAAGGGCATGGACCTGTTGGAGCGGGTGCAGCGGAGGGCCACAGAGATGCTCAGAGGGCTGGAGCACCTCTGCTATGGAGACAGGCTGAGAGAGCTGGGGCTGTTCAGCCTGGAGAAGAGAAGGCTCCAGGGAGACCTTAGAGCAGCCTCCCAGGATCTGAAGGGAGCTCCAGGAGAGCTGGGGAGGGACTCTTTGTCAGGGAGTGGAGTGACAGGACAAGGGGTAACAGCTTTAAATTGGGAGAGGGGAGATGGAGCTGAGATACCAGAAAGAACTTGTTTGGTGTGAGGGTGCTGAGAGCCTGGCCCAGGTTGCCCAGAGAAGCTGTGGCTGCCCCATCCCTGGAGGGGTTCAAGGCCAGGTTGGAGGGGGCTTGGAGCATCCTGGTGTGGAAAAAAAATTAAGTTTATACTTAGGCTTATTTAAAAATTCACTCGATTTTGGTAAACTCTGTCCCAAACTGTGTAAAATGTAGAGTGTTATCGGATTAGAACCTCAATCAGTCACATTAACATTTCAGGCTTTTAAAGTTGTACTTTATATAATTTGCACCCAGGGAAGTGATTATATTTTCTGTTAACCTCAGTGTTATAACTCAAATCCATTAATAACACCTTTGTCTTTTGTTTAACCAATTCTATATTATGCTGTATTAATGTCATGGGGGACGGGGGAGACACCCACAAACAAGCAAAATAAAAATTCTCTTAATTTTAATTAAGGAAATTCCCTTCCTACGTAGTTACCTCTCTTAAAATGGCTTTTTCAGTACAAGGAGACGTTGCTTCACTCTTTCAGTGTTAACAGCAATTTTTCTTGCTGTGTGGCATTCAGAAAGCATAATCCAGTAATCACCAGTTTTTAACTGAAACCCCAGATCTTGAAGCTTTTAAAAAAGAATACCAACCAGAAAGGCAGAAAATGGAAAGGAAGAAAGAATTGGAGTGGAGGTAACGAGTAACAGGTTCAGGAAAGGGGGCAGGAGTTGGTAGTAAAATTCTTTCAAAAAAAAAAAATAATCCCCAAAACTTGAAAAAGAAAAAGACAAAAGTATTCTTTACTTCTGTGTGGTATGAAACTTCTTTTCATTGTTGGGAGAAAGGGTCCATGCTTCAAAGTGAAAGGGCTGCAATTTTGGGGGGGGGTTATGATCCAAGGAAAAAAAAACAAACTGTAAAAATAATCCAAATAATTATCTTCCAGGAATTCTTTAAATCTCACATTTACAGTTCAGCCCCGTATGAATCCCTTTGCTTTGCTGGTTTATTTTTCCCAGAAACTGAAAGCTTCAACTGCATTTTCTTCCTACCCCACCCCAGGCAAATACACCCAATAATTCATTTCACATCAGCAATTTTTTATCTAATCGCCAGAAGATGCTTGGCACAGGAGTGGGGTGTTCAGATTTTTTTGAATGAAGGCAAATTTCTTAGGAAAGTTCACATTTTGTGTACACAATGAACCCCTCATCCTATTTCCATTGCCCAAGAAATGAAACATGAAATCTGGGGTTATTTAGACCACATGTATGCTTTATAAGGTCTGTTTAAACGTTAATAGAGAACTAAAATGCCCTTATATAACCCCAGCTCCTCTCTTTTTCCTCTTGATGAATACCAAATAGCAGCAAATACATTATTAGTTACTAACTTGAAATTCTTTATCTATTAAAAAAGTATATCATTGAAGGGGAGGGCAGGGTTTGCATAAATGCCTTTAACTTATGTCTTTTTGGGAATAGAGAGCAGTGGTTCTCGAGGAGCATCCTGTATCCCCCATAGAAATATTCAGGTTGGAAAAGACCCTTGGGATCATTGAGTTCAAACTCTACAAAGGTCTACACCAGATCCCCCAACACCACATCTCAATGACTCTGAAACACACTCGGGGATGGGGACTCAACCCCCTCCCTGGGCAGCCTATTCCAAGGTCTGACCACTCTTTTGGGGAAGAATCCTTCCCTCATCTCCAGCCTAAACCTACCCTGGTGCAGCCTGAAGCCATTCCCTCTCCTTCTATGGCTAATTCCCTGTGAGAAGAGACAAGCCCCAACCTCTCAACAATGTCCTTTCAAGGAGTTGTAGAGAGTGATGAGGTCTCCCCTCAGCCTCCTCTTCCTCCAGTTAAACAGTCCCACCTATCCCTTTCTAAACTCTCCCAGCATCAATTAGGGCCATTTCTGGTGTGGATTTTCAACATATCCAATGAGTGGTGGCCAGTGGTAGGCAATGCTGGCTGCCTGCCTTTTATCTTATTACCTCACAATCAGCTGCAGTGAAAAGGGAGTTTTGTTTATCAAGAAATTATTTTATATTAAAAGAGAAAGACTGCAAAGATGCTGGGAGGGCTGGAGCCCCTCTGCTGGGAGGACAGGCTGAGAGAGTTGGGGGGGTTCAGCCTGGAGAAGAGAAGGCTCCGGGGAGACCTTAGAGCCCCTTCCAGTCCCTGAAGAGGCTCCGGGAGAGATGGGGAGGAAACCTTGATGAGGGAGGGGAGACATGGGGTGACGGGGAGGGGTTTGACCCTGAAAGAGGGGAGATGGAGCTGAGATGTGGGGAAGAAGTTCTTTGGTGTGAGGGTGGTGAGAGCCTGGCCCAGGTTGCCCAGAGAAGCTGTGGCTGCCCCATCCTTGGAGGGGTTCAAGGCCAGGTTGGAGGGGGCTTGGAGGGACCTGGTGTGGTGGGAGGTGTCCCTGCCCAGGGCAGGGGGTGGCACTGGATGGGCTTTGAGTTCCCTTCCAACTCTAACTATTTGAGGATTCTGTTAAGGTATGGGTGCCTGGTGGGCTGAAGGCTGAAGTGGGAAGGACAGACCTGCCTGAGGGGGTACCAGGCTCTGGGCAAGCTTGGGGTGTGTCTCCCTTGGACTGGATACCCCCTGTGGACACTTTGGATCTGCCTCTGGATGTGCAGGAACATCTGCTCTTCCACTGCAGGTCCTCTGCTCAGTTACACTTTAAGTGGACTTAAATTGCACGTGAGTTTCTGCAAAAGGGACATTTCAGTGGCGTGTGCCACCGAAGTAGGACTGAGACCTGAGGCTGGACCCTGATGATGCTGTGAGTGGGCTGCAGTGATTTAGTGCTTACTTGGGTCCACACTAAAGCCAGAGCTTTCTAATTGCAGCATTTCAGCTCTAATCTGCTCCTTCACACTGAACATCTAATCAACTTTGCAAGAGCAAACGAGCATTAAGGACTTCCTAAAAACAGACTTTGATGGGGTTATCTCCTGTTTTTCTCCACTCTGGTTGTTTACCTTTCGTCCATTTTCTCTGTGTGCCTGTTATTTTTTTTTTTCTTAAAATTTACAGAGAGTTCAGCCAATTTAAAGAACAGCATTTAATATTGCTGCCAAATTTAAGCCCCTTCTCCCCACCCCTTGTCAGAGTCTCTGAATCTTGCTTTGTTTTTGACTGCAGCAGAGTCGTGCAAAGACTTTCACATGGTCGTTAGGTGTTGTATGGGGACAAAAAAATGTTTCTCTTGATTGGGAAATTTTCTGCCTTTCAGTTTTGTTGAATTGTTTTATTGGGTGACAAGAAGGAGGGACGCAAAGTCCAGCGCCATGAGCTACTCTAGAGAGGTCTATCAATATATTTACCCACCTCACAGCAAAGAATTAATGTCAGCTTCACAGGCAGTCTTTGAAGAAGTCATTTAATTAATTAGTTCAATTTAAGATAATAATCTTGTTGTGGTGATTGACCAGAAACTAAAGAGAAAAACGAAAGCGCTGTTGGATACAGACTATTGAGCAGCCAAATATTGCGCAGTGTGATTGGCATCGATAAATGTTTAATGTGGGTTTTGGAAATGGTTATCAGAACAGGAAGAGAGCTGCTGACCTGCAAAGAGTATTTTTAAGTTTTCTGTTTATAATTGGGAAAATTATTTCAGGCAATGGAGTTTTCATTCCTTTGTTTTATCCCATTCTATAAATTGCTTGGCTGAAAAGGGTTCTGACATGGCAGAATGGAGGGTAAATTCCGATGGAAGTGATCCAAATTCGGGGTGTTTTTTTTTAAGCTATGTTTACTTCTATCTTCCAACCATCACTTTAAAAAAAAACTTTAAAAAATACTGTTTCTTGTACTGATTGATGCACCTTTGTGTCCGAAGTTAACTTGAGTCATTGCCCTCTGATACAATCCGGAGGCGTTTCCCATCAAACTCTGCAGCACCCATCATGGAATCCAATTCTAAAAATACTTGTAATCCTCAGGCAGCTGGGGAAGAAGCATCACTTAAAAACTGATTACTGAAATGGTCGCTGTAAATGTCACATCTGGGTAGGAAGCTGCCACATGTGATGTGATGCTTGAGGCCACGGGGTTTGGAGAGAAATTCCTTCAAAATCAGGCTGGTTGTACCCTTCCTGCTGCTGGGTGATACCCTCTGTTTTCCTGTATTTCCCTGGGGGTCGCTGCCCTGTGGGAGTACCCCACTCACCCCACTCATTGGGAGGTGTCACTCTGCTTCAGTTGAGATATTGAATAGACAACAACTTGCCCTGTATTATCTCCCAGCTTCCAAGACAAAGTTTCTCCCCCAGCCACGCTTATTCATGTAACAGTGGCATCTTCAGCAGAGACCAATAAATTCTGCCTATTTAATCTAGCATTGTAAAGAAAACTAAATCCTCCCATGAGCAAGTAACATTGGAATAGTAAAGTTATCTTCTTCAGTTCCGATAATATTTTTCACATTTATTTGTGCATTATTGCTGCTGTGTTGAAAGTTTAATTTTTCTGCCACTAATTACGGCTTTTATGAAGAGGTAAATGTTAATATCCAAACTAAGTAACTTAAAATAATGGAAGAGGAGATTGTAGACTACAGCATACAATGCACGATTGCGTTGGCTTTTACGTTGTAGGAAATGCCGACCGTCTCTGCCGGGCTTTGCACACACGGAGTAGGTTTTGTGATTGGGAGAACTTAGACGAGAGATTCCATTTCTCCATTTTCCATGGAAAATTGGAATGTCTTTTTCATTTGTGAATGTCAACAGCAGAGCAAACCAGAGCAAATCAGGACAGGACACGAGAAAAGAAGTTACCAAAACACTTCTTTACTATTTTCTAAGGGAAATTAGACTTGGTTCTTTTCAGCTGCATGGGCTCATTGTAGTTACAACTCTGTATTTTGCTCAAAAAAAGGAAAAAAATGCATTAACCTATTACCCAGAAATGAGATGTGAAAGTCGGGTGTGATGTAGTTGTTTCCTTTCTCATGGCAGCCACCAGCTCAGCCCACTTAGAGGACCTGGCCTACCTGGATGAGCAGCGACACACTCCCCTGCGGACCTCCCTCCGGATGCCGCGGCAGAGTATGGCCGGCGCCCGCACGCAGCAGGACCTGCGAGGTAGGAACATGCTGGAGCCTCTGGGGGCTTTTTGGGGGTGGGAGCTTGTTACTGCATCACTTCATCCACAGCCTCTTGAAAATGCTGTAGCAGGACTGTTTTACCTACAGGGTATCAAGGGGTGCCGCTGGAGGAGGATGTGAAGCAGCCTCCTTTATTTCTGGCATTCCTTCTTGGTGGCATGGCCAAATCGGAGTGGGGGGGGGGCAGAAAATAAATGAAGCTTCTGACTAAGTACTCCTTCTGTCTGGTGGTGCTGGCTGCATGGTGCCCTGCTGCTCCATTATCAGAGAAGGGCAGGCAGTGTAGCATTTTGGGGTTACACACGCTGTATGGAGCCATGGTAAAAAGATGTATCCCCATCTCAGTCCCCCAGGCACTACTGGTGTGAAAGAGGTTCTCACACCCAGCCCCAGCCCTCCCCAGTGTGCTGTAGCTGTGCTGTTTGGAAGAGTCTGTGCTTTAACATGTTGGAGCTTTGAACTGTGTTTCAGATGTCCCAGCTCTCTCAGCCTTTCCTCATCAGGGAGATGCTCCAATCCCTCCATCAGCTTTGTTGCCCTACGCTGGACTCTCTCCAGCAGTTCCCTGTTTCTCTTGAACTGGGGAGACCAGAACTAGAGGCAGGATTCCAGTTGTGGCCTCACCAGAGCAGAGCAGAGGGGGAGAATGACCTCCCTCCAACTACTGGCCACACTCTTGCCTACGCAGCCCAGGATTCCATTGGCCTCTTGGCCACCAGGTCACATTGCTGGCTCAAGGGTAGTTTACTGTCTACCAGGACCCCCAGATCCTTCTCCTCAGAAGTGCTTTCCAGTAGATCCACCCCTAACCTGTATCAGTGCCTGGAATTCTTCCTCCCCACGTGCAGGACCCTACGCTTGCTCTTGTTGAACCTCATGAGGTTCTTCTCTGACCAGCTCTCCAGCCTGTCCAGGCAGCACAGCCCTCTGGAGTGTCAGCCACTCTTTGATAGTTTCTAAAAAAATGAGAGATTTTGAGAGACTGCTATTTATTTCTTCTTTTTTCAAACCAAAACCAGAGGATTACAGACCCCCCCTTGGCAGCAGGCAGCATGCTGGTGGAGCAGGAGCCCAGCACAATCCATGGAGCCACCATCTCCACGCGTCCCTCTTACTGCCATTCACAATGCCACTATTCAGCAGCCCTTTGACTTCTGAAAGGCCTTTTGAGAGGGGAAATTTTTGTGGTTCTTCCTGGCAAATTCCACAAAAAAGCCGTTAGCAATGAGCAGAGGAGCCAAGGCTGACATTTTAGTGTTTTGTTTATTTCCAGGCAGCTCTGGCTACATTCACACCGTGTCCTTGGGGTTTCAGCCCCTTCCTCTATAACTTCCATCCTCCTTTTCATCTGAGCATGGTCTTTGGCAGCAGCCTCAAGGCATCACCAAGATCTGCAGCAGGTTAATGCTTCGTCCCCCTCATTTCTCATTGCACAGATGAGTAAATGGCTGAGAAAGCTCGTTTGGGACTTTTTCTGGTCATTGCTGGTGCCGTGTCACCAGTGTGTTCTCCCCCTTATGCAGGGACAGGGAGTTCTGTTGGCAATACATTAAACTTTTCATTTCTCTGAGGTCTTTTTGAGCAAGTTCCCACCATCCTCAGGTAAGATCAGGAGCCAGAGGGTGGCAGGTTGGGTTTTTGCTCAGCACCACGAGCACAACCCATTACAGCCCAGTTGGGATTTTTGGGGGAAGTAAAAAACCATGGGTTTGCGTCGCTTTGGATGGCGGTCTGTAATGAAATCATATTGGCTGGTGAGGGAGTGATAAAAATTAGGAGGCAGTAAGGGAAGAAAAGCAAAGTTTGACAGACAAAATTTCCATATGTTCAAATGGAGGAGTTTGCCAAAGCTTCGTAATTTGCAGTGATTGCATCCAAAACATTAAACTTTATTGTAGGAACAGAATCAAATTGTTTTCCAGACACACTTTTAAAAACCATGGAGTGCTACGTATTTTCTTTCTTCTTTTTGCTCCTCCCCCCCCCC
>VXBJ01001707.1:345883-364221 GCA_013400055.1 Nycticryphes semicollaris
CCCCCCCTCCCCAAAATACTACATGTTCCAGATATTACTGTGAAATTGCCTCAGTCTGGACTGTTAGAATTCCCACCTCTTTGTTCCAACTGGAAATGCTGAACATTGGTTTAACTTTAGTATATCCAGCTTGGCACTGGGCTGAAATAGCGAATCAATTCCTGGCGCTGAGTCGGGGGAGACTGTAGAGCTCCCACTGGTTTGTTCCCAGTGTTCAGTGCTCTACTGGCCTGGAGCTTCTTTCTTAGGAGGAAAGGTTGAAGGACTTGGGTATTTTGAGTCTCTTTGAGAAGAGAAGGCTGAGGAGGGATCTGATCAACCCCTATAAGTACTTCAAGGGTGGGTGTCAGGAGGATGGGGCCAGGCTTTTTCCAGTGGTGCCCAGGGACAGGACAAGATGGAATGGGCACAAACTGGAACATAAGAAGTTCCATCTCAAGATGAGGAGGAACTTCTTTCCTGTGAGGGTGGCAGAGCCCTGGCAGAGGCTGCCCAGAGAGGTGGGGGAGTCTCCGTCTATGGAGACATTCAAACCCCACCTGGGATTTAAGGCTGTCGGGGGTTGCTGTGACCCAGGGTGCAGGATGGTGGCTGGGACGTACCGTGGAGCAGTGTCTTCCATGATGGAAACAAAATATTTCCCTCATCGGATGCACTGCGGGAGCAGTAGTTTGCACCAGTTGGGCCACTACAGCTGGTTGTCTCTGCCATGTCCATGTGCTGCTGCTCCTGCCACATGCCATCCTCTGGTGGGAATCCCATCAGTCCCGCTGATGCCGGGAGCTGTGATGGGGACAGGGGGACAGGCGGCACGTGGGCTGCCTGGTCCCCTCCTACCACCAGCAGTTGTGCTTCTCCCGTGCCATCCTGTGCCCAGCACATCCCACTGCCCTCGTGTGACCGGCCCCAAATGAGCTGCTTTGTGAGCCCCAATGTTATAAAATACAAGTAATTTTCTGTAGGAATATCTGATGTAACATTGAATCCCAGCCCCATTATGGGCGCTGGTGTAATGGATCAGCTCCCTGGTTGGTCTGCAGAGGGTTTCAAGGTGACTTGAGGGGTGGGCATCAGTTCAGTGGTTCCTCGAGGCTGCTTCCCACCCTCCAATGTGGCAAACACCGCTGGATGTTCCAGCAATAAGGATAAGCCAGGGCCTCTCTGCACCATCCCTGGGTGTGATCAGGTCTGATCCCTGGGAGAGGGAACAGTTTCTGAGCAATCTGCTGTGAATTCCAGGGTTCAGTGAGTTAGAAGAGGCCCAGCTGAAAAAGGAAAATTGTAAAACAGAGCATTGGTTCTGTTTGACCTCACACCAGGACATTTAGATCTGTTGTACCTGAACACAATACGTGTTTGGCCGTTGGAAGGTTTCTTCAGAGCTGCTGTACCTGCCATGGATGTAGCTGCATCCACGTCCCTTAGCCCTGACTTGAAGTAATTATGTTCTGAAATTCAAATTTTGCAGCTAAAACCCGCAGTGTGACTAACCTCCCCCGGAGTGGGACTCACCTGCTGTCTTTCTGGCCACCTTCTGAACGTTTTTAATTAAGAAACCGTTTTGGCAATGAAGTGGGAAGATCCAGCAACTGTCTCTGCCAACACAAAGTACTTCCATCACTTTTTTTCTTTCCCCCCCCTGGATTTATACATGCCATGTCCTGATTACAGCTCTCAGAGGCAGAAGGCACCATCTTGATCTTTCTAATAGCGTCTTTGCACTGGGGCTGTGCATAATCGTTACTCTTTTTAGGTGTGCATTCCCCAGATAGCTTGTGCCAAACGGGAAGAACAGCAAATACCTTCTCCCACCACCCCCAAATGTTCCTGTAAAAAGCTTCAAGCCTGGTTTGGGTTTAGGTTGTGTGCTTTATTATGTTGGGAATGGAATCATGGGAGGAGTGACATGGTCAGTAGCCGTGGTTTTAGATGCCAGCCTTGCTACCAGCTAGATGTGAGTTACTGGGAGGTGTTTCTTGCACTCCTTGTTAACGCTGCCTACAAGGCTGTTTTGCCTTGGGGAAAGAGGGAATGTTTTAATTGCCATACAGGAAAATCCTATCAGCAGCCTGGGTTTGTTTTTATCCTTTAAAAGAGTTGAAATAACTTCGCTTGGGCTGATTTACCACTTCTCAGTGCGAAGCTGGTTTTCATCATTGTACTGACCAGGTGGGCAGACATATATCTATATTTTGAAGAGAAGCACAGCACTGGGTCACAGGGGGATGGGGACAGCTGCCTTGGAAAGCCTCTCGTTCTGCCTGTTGGCATGGCCTTTAATTATGGTGAATTCAAGCAAAAAATCTTCATATCTCCAGCTGTAAAAAACTTCTTCCTGTAAAATTCTCTGAACTCCTTGAGTGGAACATGCTATGAATGAGCCAGATGCTTTGAACAACAAATCTATGGGTAATAAACAAGCTTGTATTTTTTTTTCACCTTTTTGCAATGAAAAGATTTCAGAGGAAGATTAAACCACAATTTCCAAACTATGGTTTTACCGTTAGCGTTGATGTTTATGTTCTTTCCCTCTTTTCCTTCTTCATAGTACGCTTCGCCCCTTACCGACCTCCCGACATCTCTCTGAAGCCCTTGCTCTTCGAGGTGCCCAGCATCACCACCGAGTCCGTCTTCGTTGGCCGGGACTGGGTTTTCCATGAGATTGACGCGCAGCTTCAGAGCTCCAACACCAGCGTCAACCGAGGTGTTGTGATCGTCGGGAACATTGGGTTTGGAAAGACCGCCATCATCTCCAGGCTGGTGGCTCTCAGCTGCCACGGCACACGGATGCGACAGATTGCTTCTGACAGCCCCCATGCCTCTCCAAAACGTAAGTGCAGTGGCACACAGCTTTTACAATATAATGGTTTTGGGTAAAGATCCCATTCCTCTTCATTAGCTTAGACTTTGGTGCCAAGCGAAGGAAGTACCTGTCCACAATATTTACAGAATGACAGAATGCTTGGAGTTGGAAGGGACCTCTGGAGATCATCTCCTCCAATTCCTGCCAGAGCAGGTCCTAGTAGAACAGGTCCTGCATGTCCAGTTTGAACGTGTCCAGGTGGGGTTTGAATGTCTCCAGAGAAGGAGACTCCCCCACCTCTCTGGGCAGCCTCTGCCAGGGCTCTGACACCCTCACAGGAAAGAGGTTACTCCTCATGTTGAGATGGAACTTCTTATGTTCCAGTTTGTGCCTGTTCCCTCTTGTCCTGTCACTGGGCACCACTGGAAAAAGCCTGTCCCTGTCCTCCTGACGTTCTCTCTTCCTTCCTACCCTTGGAAGTATTTCTAGGTGTTGATCAGATCCCCCCTCAGCCTTTTCCTCTCCAGACTGCTTCTCTTCCAAAACTACGTTTTGAAGAATCAGAATAGTGCATCTCTTATTTCTCTGACTTAGAAGCATCATGGAGTTTCTCTGATTGGGAAGACTCCAATTTTAATTGCCAGTATTCTATTGCTACCAAACCATAGCAATGTGTTTTCCTTCCCATATGTTTTTTCACCTCAGTTTATCAGGGTACAAATGTTCAGGGGGGTCACAAGCCTGAGTAGGGGCACTCAGCAGCCAGAATTGCTCTGCCCCTTGTCATCCTGTCCGGTTCCCATCGCTCCACGCTGACATGTTTGGAGGTGGGGCCAACGACATTTAAAAATCACTCAGCTCTCAGTAAGTGAAAAACACAGGACTAAAAATACTGGGTTGGGTACCTAAAGGTATGTCTAAAGATCTAGGTCACTGTATCTCAGTGAAACTGCAGTTAAATCTGTTTACTGGAGTGTGGTACTCTGTAGCCATGTGGAACTATCTGAAATGTCACCGAGTGCTGGCGAGTTGAATTGTGTCACTTGTCAGAGCTAAATGAACAATGTGTAGTGAAAGGCAGGGCTCGTTTCTATATTTTAACTGCAGCCCTGCAGTGCACCAACTGTGTGTCTCCCCAGTCTGCTTAGGGGGAGTGGGGAGATTTTAAAGAGGCTACTGTAATTAACTGTTTCTGGACCAAAAGCTTGGGTATTTCAAATGAGAGGGTGCCCTGCGCCTTTCACTCACAAAGGATGAAGATCCTTGGTCACACCAAACGTGCTGGTGTTTAGTTGGTGCTCGGGTTTGCCCATGAGGTTGAAAAGGGAGTGATTCCTCAGTGGTAGTGACTGGGATGGAGACCTCCAGAACCAAGCGACTCATTTGGCTTTATTTCCCAAAGAGATCACAAGTCCTGGCCTGGCTATAGAAGGTAACAGTTGCCGGGCAAGTTTCTTTGATTATGTTTCTTCACACACCGAAAAAAAACCCAAATCTATTCTACTTAGTAAAATCTTTAACAACAAATGCTAATCAGGTGATCTGACTGCACTATAGCAGTTATCTTCATACTGTTAATTCCTGTCTCAGAAAAAAACCACAGGTGAAGGTGGTATTGTGTGCTCAAAAGTGCATCACTGCTCACTCCTTCAGGGTTTAATTGTGTAGGCAGTAGCCATCCTCCTTTGTTATTTACCATTAAATGGGTCATTGTTTGCATTATGATTTCAAGTCAAGCTCAAGGATGCATCGCAGCAACCATTCAGGGAAATCCTCTGCTAGTACTGTCTGTGCTTAGGAGGACTGGTGCTTTTAAAACATTCCTAAAATGAAGAAATCAGTGGTTAGACATCATCGAGTGCTGCGTGTCTTGGAGTCATTCAAAAATACTCTGTATGAGTTCCTACAAGGGTGTTGCTGGCAGGCAACCAAGGGGAAATAAGAGTGCTTTGAAAATGTTATCTGCAAAGGCCAGGTGAGCAGATTTGCAGGAGGCTCCTGGCAAAGCCAATTTCTGCTTTGCCAGGGAAAAGAAACAGCTAAAATGCAATAGGAAGCAGTGAAACTTGACAGAGATGATTGCAATATAATTCATTATTTGCTTGCGAGCCTTTTCCAGATCCTGGTGCTACTCCTGCTTCTCTCCCTCTGATTACGTTAATGGGCTTCAGATGGAAATGTTAGCCAGGGCTCTCCATTTATTTATGTTATAAAATAGGCACGTAATTCAGAAAAATTGGCTGTCTCCACTGAAGAAGGTCTTGGAAACAAATTAACCATCAATGGTTCATAATGAGGGAAGATCTACTGGCAGAGCTGCAGAGCAGGAGAGCACTGTGCTGAAATACACCCAGCTTGAAGACAGAGCATTCCTTTGAGAGTGCACAATTCACTCAATTATCATGATTATTTTAAAGTCAATGAAATTACAGTGGAGAAGATGAATAAGACAAGCTCAACAGCTCAACACTTGTTTTTTGCGGTCCTTCACAAAAATTCTGCTTCCAGAAGAAGGTTCTTGGGGCACCTCTGGCCTGGCTGGCCAGTGTCACAGGCTCTTGTTCATAGAATCACAGAATGGTTAGAGTTAAAAGGGACATTAAAGCCCATCCAGTGCCACCCCCTGCCCTGGGCAGGGACACCTCCCACCACACCAGGTCCCTCCAAGCCCCCTCCAACCTGGCCTTCAACCCCTCCAGGGATGGGGCAGCCACAGCTTCTCTGGGAAACCTGGGCCAGGGTCTCACCACCTTCACACCAAAGAACTTCTTCCCCACATCTCATCTCCATCTCCCCTCTTTCAGTGTCAAACCCTTCCCCGTCACCCTGTGGCTCCCCTCCCTCATCAAGAGTCCCTCCCCAGCTTTTCTGGAGCCCCTTTAGGGACTAGAAGTGGCTCTAAGATCTCCCTGGAGCCTTGTATTCTCCAGGCTGACCCCCCCAACTCTCTTAGCCTGTCCTCACAGGAGAAAGCATCTTCTTGGCCCTCTGTAGACCTGTTCTAACATGTCCATGTCCTTCCCGTGCTGAAGACTCCAGAGCTGGACACAGTACTTCAGGTGGGGCCTCCCCAGAGCAGAGCAGAGGGGCAGAATCACCTCCCTGGACCTGCTGGCCACACTACTTTAGATGCAACCCAGGATGTGGTTGGTTTTCTGGCCTGCCAGCACACATTGCCAACTCATGGGTGAGCTTCTCTTGTTGCCAGAAATCTGTACCAGAGCATTTGTGGACAGTATTTTCACTGCTGTGCACGGCCTGCTGAGAAAACAGCCTGTAAAACACCTTGGTAGTGTGGGTCCTCTAGTGGTTCTTACCTTCTTTCCCTTGGACAGATGTGGATGCAAACCGAGAGCTGCCCTTGGCCCAACCGCCCTCTGCTCACTCCTCCATCACCAGCGGGAGCTGCCCAGGGACCCCCGAAATGCGCCGGCGCCAGGAGGAGGCCATGCGTAGACTCGCTTCCCAGGTACGGAGTCATTGGTGAGAATGGTTTGGTGTTTGGAAAAAAGGTCGATTTTAACAGGACCTGTTGGAAGGTCTCCTGCCTGACGTCGTTTGGTGGGTTGGAGAATCTGTGTGCTCAGGTACTTACTGGGAGAGTCTAGAGAAAAACTTCTGGAAGAAGTTTTATTACCCTAGGAAAGTTATTTCTGTACAATGAAATTCCCATTACATCTGATAGATTCCCCTTCTACTCCGAGAGTTTACCTTTCCCAGCCATCCTGCTTTGTCCTTACCAATGTTGTGATACGACGTAGACACGAGAATAATTGTAATTTTTCTTCAGCTGTGAAAACCAAGCTACTGAGTGCCTTGTGGAAAAGAGCAGGTATCGTAGAGTGGGGAAAGGTGCAGAGTCTGAGCTGTGTCTGCACCGAAGGCGTTCTTTGGGCCAGTCTACAAGACGGGTCATGGCCTGCTGAGCCACACACAAATCAGTCGCTGTTACGGCAGGAGCGGATTGTATGTAACACTGTCACTGACAGTAGGTGGGATTTACAGCTTGAATTTTAGTGTGTTGCTGAGATTTAGCCCTACTTTTATGGTGGTTGGAAGGTGCCAGTATGTTGCTTTGAAACCTGAGGAGTTTGCTCCTCCCACACCTTTTGAGAGGATATGAGCAGTTAATGCTTTCCTGTCACCTGCTCCCGCTTTGGAGAGGAAAATGTCAAGCAAAGGCTTTGTTCTAAATCCTTGCCAGGATGTGTTTGGCTTGGCTTTTTGTGCCAGGTTCTGCCTTGTCCTGTGTGCTTTTCTGCTGCACCCAGATGATGAGGCAGAGAGCGTGTGATATCTGCGCGAATAAATATCAAGACTTGATATTCTCCTCTTCCACGTGGAGTTCTGGAAGGGAATGCAACAGCCAGGTCTGGTTTTGTTCAGGACGCGTCAGTCATCGTATTCCGTGCAAATCTTCACATTACAGACTACCAGAAATTGTGAAGTCTGCTATCTCAGCTTAAAATACCTCATCTATCTCGATTTTCTTCCCCTGTGTGCTTAAGTAATCTGGCTGGAACCGTAATTGATAAAAGGATTCAGTTTTAGCTTCAGTTTCCTCCTGGAAAAGGTAAAGGATATGACTCTTTCAAACATTCTGTCATACCCATGGCACACATCATGCTGCAAAGCTTTTTTACATCTCCGGTCACTGGAGAAAAGAGCAAGAAACAACATTTGTAGCCAAAAATAGAGATAGGTTGTTATGCCTTGGCTGCAGACTCCTTTGGGGAGAGGTTTTTAAACCCTGCTTATTCCTTAGCCAGAATTTTTGGGGGAAACCGATCCTGTGTTTTGCTGTCAGAAGGTAACAGATGAGTTAGAAGACGAAGTAGCTCTTGTGGTAGCAGCTGGATTACCCATTTTAGTACCATTGTTAATCTCCCAGTAAATCTCAATCTCGACGATCGTACATGTAGGCAGATTCCAGAAAGAGCCGTCACCGGCTTCCAAACATCAGGCCTTGATGAAAAGATCAATGCCAAGGCTGATGAATTGACCTTAGAGGACTTGGAAGCTCTGCTTCTCCCCGAGGAGCTGATGCAGCACGTGGGACTTCTGCAAAGCTTCTTAGCGTTGAGCAAACAGTCCCCGGGATGAGTCAGAGCAGCAGCAGCACGGCTTGACTCAGCATTCGGAGACTTTGGGTCTGTTCCCAGCTTTGCCATTAGCCTTGTTGGGATCCTTGGAGACCAGCATCTCCTCTCCCTGCCTATTAAAAGCGATCCATGCAGATAATGGTGCTTTGATATCCGATGCTGGAAGGAATACGTAAGGTAACTCGGTGTTATTTGGGTTTCTCAGGTCGGAAAAGCAGTTGTCTTCCAGGTGGTGCTGCAGAGTGTGCCTGAAATAAAGCACATAAATCCATCAATCCTGATTCAGAGCTCCATTTCCTACCACAAAGGGAAATTTCTCTGGAAGTTCTTTTGGTTTGTCTGATTTATTTTATTATTTTTTTTTAACTCCACGTTCCTGCTGATGATTCTTTATCATCAGCAGCAACTGTTTTTTATTGCGTCGGAGCCTTGTCCAGAACTGCTCTGCAGCCCGCTACAAACAGTAAGTTTGATGGATTAGCAAGCCTCGGGAAAGGAAATAAAGGCAAATAAAATGGTTTAGGATGTTTGTCAAATTGATAGCTGGGAGTCTTGTGCCTGGTGCACTCTTAGCAGCCTCCTGAGTCGTACCGCTCGGCATCACCGCTGGTGAATACTTGCTGTCAACAGCAGATAAATTGGTTCGCTTAGAAAGAGCCTTGCCGTGTGATGTCCTCCCAGATAAAACTAACACCGACTGTTCCACCCCAGCTGTGGTTTTTGAAGTCTCTGAGTGACACTGGGGGAAAAAAAGGATTACTGACCTGGCAAGAGAATTGAAAATCCATTAAAAAGCCAATGTTGAGCTCTTTGTTGTGTGTGCGGTCGCCGCGGTCAGAAACCCGATGGCACACATCTGACTTGCCTTTGAGAGATCATGAGCATTTGCTGTTCCTAAGAGGCTTTGAAGATGCTGAACTCTCCAACAGAGCAAATACCCCGAATGTCTTGTTAGACAATAGGAAAAATAGTTGGTTAAAATAACTTAGCTGCTTAAGCTGAATGTCTGATGCCACGTTCTCCAACAGACCTTCTTGGGGATGGTTTAGGAAAACCCTTCATGCAGATAAGCTCTCCAAAGTCTAATTTGAAAAAGAAAAGAAGAAAAAAAAAAAAGTGGAATGTCCTTTTGCAGGAGGAAGGGAGAGAAGAGCAGTCTATTCCTGTATGGGAAGCTATGGAATAAAAAAATAATTGCTGCTGCCCTACTTAAATCAGGTTTTGTTCAACTGAAGAAATATGGGCCCAAGGAAAAGAAGAACTGACTGACCCATAGGTTAGTTTGGTTGGAGAAGTATTTCTTGGACATGTGTGTTTTGTAGTTTCATTAGGACTAGAGTCAGAATTGAAGTAGGGAAGGAAGTGTTGACAGTGATGGACAACCACGATTGTCAGGAATATTTTAGGAGCTACATGAAACACGTGTGAGGAGCTTGATAAAGCTCCATACAGATGCTCCACCTCTTCTTGCAGTGAGCAGAGCAGGTTGTCCTCAGGTTGGGCTGTGGTCATTGTGCTAGAGAAATGCAGATCATTACAAAAGTGGATTAATAATATGCTCACAGGCTGAAGGACTGGTTGGGGCGGGCTCCAGAATGGTAGTGGGAAGCACGCCGTGCCTCCCACCCACTCCCTTCCTTCTGAAAATGTCACTTACCCCAAAACTCATAAGCTGTGTGTGTATGATGACAGAAATGAAAGGTGAACAGTTGCTTTTCCTCCTCTGGATTATTCAGGGTTGTACTTTCCTGCCTGTTTTTCGTGCAGTAAGTTCTTGGGGGCAAGGGTTGCTTTTAGCTCTTGTCAGAGATGAACAAATCATTAATTTTAGAAATAAGTAACTGAAGACTTCATAGCGGGAGCTCCACTCAGTCTTGCCATGCTGGAAAAGAGCATTATTTTCTTGTATTCTTAGGCAGCAGTTTGAAGTCATCCATGAGTTCTAGTTCCTTGTTCATCAGCAAAACTAATGGAGAAGAAAAATCCTTGGAAATGAGGCAGTTTAGAAAACTAATATGAGGTGTGCGTTTTGTCCTTGAAAACTGTGCCAGGAAAACTGCATCCAACTGGTTTAGGATTTACCTGAAGTTATCTTCATGGAGGGTTCTAGGGGGAGAAACCCATCCAAAACAGAGAGCAAAATTCCCTTCCTCCCAGACCCTGGTGAGCAGTTGTGGAGATTTCTCATGTCCCCCGTCAGAAATGGAGTCTTGTGCCATGGGATGACCCTTCGTGGCAGGAAGGGCTGGGTACTCTTCGGGATTTGCAGTAGTTCCTCCTGAAGAAACGAGAGAAAACAAGGAGCTTGGAATTGAGATGGCTCTGCTCGTTTTGTCATTTCTCTTCCCAACAGCCCACCTTCCTCAGAGGCTGGAAGTGGAAACAAGATGATTTTCTGCCTTGAGAGATGAGTGGAGAAAATCCTGGAAGTACCATAATGCCTTTGTGTGACTTCCCTGGAGCATCCCAGCCTGCTCTGGCTGTCCTGTTCTCTCTCCCAGGGATTGTTTTGGAGAATATTTTCAAAGCAGAAAGCTCAAAGTCTTGCTGTCACACCAGTGTCACCTGGTGCTGTTGAGGGCTGTTACTTAGACGGGGATAAAGGCGCGTGTCAGGAAACTTGAAGCATCAAGAGGTAAATTCCTGGCCTTCCATTTCCTTGCAAGGAAAATATTAAGTATATGGCGATGTTAATAGCTCCTTAGCAGAGATTTCTGTGAATCAGTTTCCTAATTTTAAAGTTTCCTCTTGCCAGGAACTGACCTGGCACCATTCCCTCTTTTTTTCCCCTATCACTCACGGGTTTCTCCTGCCTCTGAGGAGGAGCCAAGGCAGTGGCTGCTGATGGACTCCCAGCGGTGGCGGTGAGGAGCGTGGGGACCTGTGTCACACCCCAGCTCTCAGCAGTGGGCTTTGGAACTGTCCTTGCCAGGGAGGTTTCTCTGGAGCTTTTCCTCTGTCCCCCGTCACAGTGAGGAGTTTGTGCCGTGGCACGAAGGAGAGAGACTCGCAGGGAAGAAGGACGGGAGCGGTCGTTGTGCCAGATCTGGCAAACTCAAAAAGTCGTGAATAAAGCTACTCGCGTCGCAACACCCGTCTTGACACTTGCAGATAAAGCATAAGCATTTCTGGCAAAACCTCTCCCTTAGTCTTTTGTTTTAATCCACATACATGCATTATGGAAATAAGTTTGCGGGATTCCTGACTGTATTTCAGGTCTGCCCTCCGACAGTGAGCAGGCTGCCAGTTTGTCTGCAATGCCAACGAGTCAAGCCAGACTTGGCTCCTTCACTGCCATAGATGCTTGCCAGCCTTCCTGGTGAGCTGTAGCCACCTCTAGCTGAGCACGGAGCTTCGTGTAGCTGTTCAACCCCTCTGCTGTTGCTTGGTGCTTGTAAACGTGTTGCCTGATAGCACGGAACGGCTAAGGTGAAACTGAAAACAGAAGCTGGGGATCTGAGCTGTAAGGTTGTTAAACCTAAGATCCCATAAAAAGGGAGCTGCACGTGCTGTGCCTTGCTTTCTCTGCTGTTTTTTACTGTTTAATCTTTCAGCCATTAAAAATACTTCTTGGCTTTGCTTCTTCTGGCCAGGGGAGGTGAGTGACCATTGCCAAGTCCTGGCTGTCCTTGCAGTGCCCTTTCTGTCTCCAGATGACAATGAGCAATGTATAACTTGGGCTGATGCATCTCAGCTGGACCATGACCTTAGAATCCTACAATCATTTAGGTTGGAAAAGACCCTTAAGATAGATCATCAAGTCCAACCGTTAACCCAGCGCTGCCAAGTCCACCACTAAACCATGTTCCTCAATACCATGTTTACACAACTTCAACTCCAGTGGATGTTGACCACGTTTACAGCTCTGGGGATGGTAGTTCAACTTCACTTGTTCAGAGCTGGTTCTTCAATGAAATGAGAAGCTTTCCCACCAACCCTGGCCTCTGTTGTAAAACACTGATCCAAAAATATATGCTCTAGGTGACCTTTGCCTTTCAGCAAGGAGCACCAGTGCCAGTCAGAGGTACGATGGCCCCAAGGTGAGGTCAGTTCAGCTCAAAGCAAGAAACCCTTTGGTTAGGGTCACCTTCCCCATTTTCCCTGAAGGTTTTATCCTTTAGTTGCAGAGGATTTTTTAATGGATTGGCTCCACAGTTTTAAATAACCCATTGAGCAGCTATATTCTTTGGGTTTCTGGATGCTGTGTGGTGGCTTGTGGTAGCAACCACTTAAACAAATGGACCTGAAAGCCAGCTCTGCTGCGCTAATGGGTCCTATCCTGTGTAGAGCAGCTGGTGGAGGCCCTGTGCGTCCATCGCATTAGCGGTGGCATCAGAGGTTCCTCTCCCCATCCTCCAAGCCAGAAGCCACAGTGTCATTGTGGATGCTGCAGGCATCTGAAAAGAAAGGGAGAACTCCTACGTTAGGCGGAGGTGGAGGGATTCGTTACCCCTGCGACACTAATGAGTTTCAGAGGGCATGTATTTGCTGGCAGACTGGGCTGGTGAGAAGTAATGAACGTTCCCAATGAACTGGGTCACCACGTACATGCACAGTCATGTGCGATGGATAAAGTACAGCAGCGCTAATTTCCATTTACATTATTACAAGCAGCATTATGCCTGGCAAATGGCATTTTGGCAGGGAAAAGCATGACGCTGGTATTATCTGAAGCTATTTTGTATGGGTCGAAAAAAGATAAATCTCATTAGGCACTGAAAATACGGTTTAAAATACAAGGTCGAAGCCCTTTAAGAGCAGTGGGGGAACTGGGACGGTGCTGTGAGCTCAGGGATCGGTGAGGTTGGTCCTTTTAAGGGGGGTTTGGCAGGATGACCTTTTTCCACGACACGCTTACAGAAGGAAGGTGAGACAAATCACACCAGAAGCACGATGTCAAAGGAATGCTTCTTAAATGGGGGATATTCTATTTCACAAATAGTGCTGGAGAACTGCTTAAAATGGGCCTGTCCTATTAAGTAAAAATAACTTACTTCCCTTGAGCCGTCTTCAGCCCCTCTTTTCTCCTTTGATGTTCACACTGTCCTTCCAGCCTTTCTCATATTTCTGTTATCTCCTGCCTCTCCCGACGTGTCGTTTTCTCCCCCTTCTCTCTCTCTTCTTTTCCTCCCTTTGCATTTCAGTCTCTCCCTTTGTGCACAATCTCTTTTGTGCCTTGGTTTTTTTCCGCTCTATGTGCCCTCTGTGGCCTCTTCCTCCTGCTGCCTTCATGCAGCTCTTCCCCCTCCTCTTCCACTGGGATTTTCCATTACTCTTGGAATCGCTGTTTTGCTTTGAGCACACACGTGTCTGCCTTTTTCTTCCAGCAGCTCATTTCTCCTGTCCTGACTTAGGTGAGGAAATCTCCCCCCTTTTTTCATTCTTTCTTGGGTTTTTTTCTGATTTCATGGGATTCTTCCATATCTGCTCAGCTGGGCTCAAGCCAGGTGGAATGGGTTGCTGCTTGGCCTTGGAGATCTGGAGTGCGGTTTTTCCATGGTTTAGCAAAGCATTTTGGCGTGGGGAGGAGAGCTGCAGGAAGGACTTACCATGTCTGCATGTCAGGATGGAGCACCGTTGCCGAGTCCTGCATCCCAGAAAGGGCTGGGAGAAGGAGTGAACCCAAGGGGAAGGGTGGCAAAAAGGGTGGTAGGAAGGTGAAGGTTACGTGAGGGTGGGTGAAGGGAGAAATGGGAAGCGGTTGTGTCAGAAAGGAGGGAGCAGGATGGTTGGCGTTGGAAGCGTTGGGAGATGAAACTTCTAAAGACCTACTGGATCAAACGCCTAAAGGGAGTATGAGTAACATCTTTCATAATTCTGCTCTAGCAGTCAAAAAGATGAAGTTTGTGTCATTTCTGAGTAATAAATGAGGGTTTTGGGGCTCCTTGACCCCACTTCAAGAGAGAATGAGGTCCTGTTGATCCTCGGCCATGGTCTGTTAGAGCCAGTGCTCTGCCTTCACCACATCTAGCATTTCTCAAGCCTTATAACACGTAATAAATGTTTAAAAAAAATTGGCTACTAAAAAGCTCAAGAGAACTGTACTTCCTTGGGATGTAGCCAGCTGAGACTCTCCAAATCGTCTCAGGAGAGGAGGTGATCGCTGGAAGTAAAATACGCATCATACAAGTGTGAATTATTTTGAAGCTCCTTTTCAAGCGAGAAAGGAAATTATACAAGTTTGTAACTTCTGGCATTTGATATTTGATATGTACAACACAATGCCTTGGTTTCTCAGCGTGGAGTCACTCAACTTGTCAAAACTGCATCCTCAGCCCTTACAAAAAAATGACACAAACAGATCTTTTGAACATTTCTCTTGATCTAGGTGTTACTTTTCCCACCCTTCGTTGTAATCCACTTCTCTTCAGTCAGAGTTGCCTATAGGCCTGGCATTACCTAACATTTGCAAGTCCGAGGAATTCAACTTCAGCAAGCTTTAGAGCGAGGAATTTTTCAGCTTCCAACTTTGTAAACGTCATTTAGCGAAGCTGATAGCTGAAATAAAGGTTTAAAAGATTTGGAAGTCCAATTCTGCATTTACAGCACTTAGCGCGATGTGATGACAAACTTCAAATTGAAGCTATGATTAGAATAATTATGCCTTAAATCGTATCAGATGAAAAAAAATGTTTATTGGTGACAACATCCAGGCAGGCCTGTGCCTTTGGAAAAGCATGCTGTTCCCTGGTGATTTCATTGATTGTAACACAGTTTTGAGATAAAATTAAAGTTTAATTCAAGGATTTTGTTTATGGTGAGAGCTGGTCGTAACTTTTTCAAGCAGTTCCTTAAAGAAAAGTAGTTAGATTTGTGGAAAGTCAAACTTTTATTGATAGCCCGCCTTTTTCTGAAAGGTTTGTTTCCCAGCCTATACGATTTTTTTTCCTTTTTTTAAAATTTATTTTCTTGGATGTACCACTTGGCTTCTCCAGTCGAGCAAAAGGAGAGACTAATAAACACCTCAGAATTACAAGTAGCCCAAGGAGTGGTCATGTCAGCTGCAGAGCAAGGTCTGGACATGGTCTGCTATTCCTTAGAAGAGAATCCTAAGCAGCGGAGAAGCCAATCCATCCCTCTTGCTGGATCCTTGAGCAGTTAATAAAAGTATGTAAAGTGAAATATTTGGAAAGAGACTTTTCCCAGAGCACTGGGGGCTGGGTATTAAATGCTTTCACCTAATACAAGGGAGAAAGAGCTAGGTTTGGACCTGTTTGGGGATGAGCCCCGTCAACACCAACCCCTTGGTTGTCCCAAAGTCTCTTCCATTCACTTTTCACATTAACTCTGGTTTCATTCCCAAGGGTGGAAAAGGGAAATTCTTTGAAACCTTGAAAAGTTTTACCAGGTGAGAAGTCTGTTTCCCACCCAGCTCTGGTTGTGTGAGTGATTCCTAGGACCAGGGCTAGGAATCTGAAGTGCTTGCAGCACTGGCTGTTGGCAGTCTCTCTTTGATCTGAAGATAGAGAAGGTGGCACCGAGAATAAATAGCATCAAAATGAAATTTTGGTGCAGTTGCATTTCTGAGAACATCCTAATGCCTTTTCTATGGTTGCTTTTCCAAACCCTTCATTGCTTACATTGCTTCAGATCCACCTCTTAAGCACTACACTTATCCTACAGTTTAAGGCTTTGTCAATACACCAGTAAATCCAGCACAAGGATCAAGAATGTACATGAAGGGGCTTAAATTAATTGAGTTGTAACTGTACATATGGCCCAATATCTTAAATCAATTGAGTCGTAGCTGTATGTATGGCCCAATATCTTTAATTAATTGAGTTGTAACTTTATGTATGGCCCAATATCTTAAGTCATTTGAGCTGTAGCTGTGTGTATGGCCCAATATCTAACAGTGACCATTCGCTTCCTGGGTACCAAGTGTGTCCCCTTTTCCATGACATGGCTCTTTAGATTCCTGGAAGAAGTTAATTGGCCTCTCATAAAAAGGAAGCTTTCTTTTTGTGTCTACTTGCCTAGTGTGTAGGAAACAAGAGCTCTGCGTACAGCGATTTGGTTTCTGTTGTTGTGAACCTGATATCAAGGGCTGGCCGCTTAAGAACTTTATACTGTGGAATCCATGAGTTATAATCCCCAAATAAATAGGATTGTTGAAAAGAAATGACTGCCTTGATTATTGCTTTACCCAGTGCTGTTCTCTAAGGGAATCCTTTATATTTTAACTGGCTGGTAGGAAGAATTCTGTTAGGAATTTGGAGGTATCCATTAAAGCTTAAACACTCGTATTAGGGCTTGATGCTTGAAATAACAGCCTCGCATTATCATCACTGTGTGCCTCCTTTTGACTGGGAAAGGAGTCCATTTGGTAATTTCATCTATTTCTATTTAAAAAGAAAAGCCAGTGCTGAGCCAGCGGTGGGTGAGGACCCCACAGCCGGACGTTTTCATTTCTGGGTACCATCCTTTGCCGACTGGGCAGAGCTCAGAGCCTGGATGCGCCACCCTGGAGCCTGCTGCGAGCCAAGGGCTGGCCAGAAAGCCTTACTCACGGCCAGTAGCCAGGGGCCACCTTTCATCTGAGCTCGCCTGGTCACCAGAGAGGCCACAGCAATCTCGTGTGCGCAGTATCCTCGGTTACATTGTCCTTCCCAAGTTCAGAAACATGCTTTATTTTGCAATATTTGTGTTCTGTGCTACCACATTCCAGGGTGGTGGTGGGTTTGGTAGAAAACTCATCCCACCTGCCTTGCCTGGGATATTTTTGGATACTTTGGGTGAGATTTGAAAAGAAAACCCGGTGAGTGGGACCTGGAGAAAAGCTTTTTTGACTTGGCAGAAGCTCACACCAAATGGCCGGGCGATGCTGCGGGGAGGCTGGTGCCAGCAGGGGAGCGGGAGGAACTGGAAGCAGCCTGCCCAGGACTTTACAAGCAAAAAGAGACTTTTGGGTTTTTATATTGCAAAGGAAATTTGGGAAACAGGGGAATTTGGCACCTTGTCCTGAAAAGGTATGGCTGATTTTCTGCTTATTTGAATAAGTGGGCAGAATTTACTGAGTTCTAGCAGAGATTGAAGAGCCAGGAAAATCAGGTGATCTGGGAAAAGAAGAAGGGGTTTTTTGGGGTTTTTTTTTCCCTTTTTTAATTGAATTGATTTTGTGAATGAGGAGCAGGATGGCTGTGGATGAGTAATGTACAGTGAGCCTGACGTTTCCCCCCACTCCCTCCCCCCCACCACGGGAGTCTGTCGTCTGCAGGTGCTGCCTCGCTGCAAGGTGTGCGCTCTGCCAGCTTCTACAGAGCCTGACACCTGACAACAGCAAATAAAAAAATAAGTTCAAGAAAACAATCACAAGTTAGTCCTGACACCGAGTCCTTAAAGGGAGCTCGAAGCACAATCCTCTCGCTCAGTGCGGTGCTTCAGATGTGTCAGTTACTGTCAGTGTCCGTCTCTGTGAGCAGCCACAGCTTAATTTCATTTATTCCTCAAGTGGCAGGTCCAGTCATTTTTCAGGATCAGTGCCTGTTTTTACCAACTGATTCGTCTGGCTTCTTGTCACGGGTAGTTAACACTCGGGGTTCCTAAAGACTTCGCCTGCCAGAGTGCATCAAACTCACCAAACAAAAAAAAAACCCACTGCTTTTAACAACTTGCCCAACTCATGCCTGATGAAGATGCATTTTTATGTTTGTGGGTTTTCCTCCCCCTCACCCCCCTTCTTCTTTTTCTCTTCGCCAGGTTGTGGCTTATCACTACTGCCAGGCTGACAATGCCTACACCTGCCTGGTGCCGGAGTTTGTGCACAACGTGGCCGCCCTGCTCTGCCGCTCGCCCCAGTTTGTTGCCTACAGGGAGCAGCTCCTGCGGGAGCCCCACCTGCAGAGCATGCTCAGCCTGCGCTCCTGCGTGCAGGACCCCATGGCCTCCTTCCGCAGGGGGGTCCTGGAACCCCTGGAGAACCTGCACAAAGGTATTGTACTCCCTACTCTTCCCCTGAGTTGCCCCATACCTTTTTAATACTTTTTAAAATGCTGCTTGCTAGTTTAAGATGCTTTTTGCATCTGGGCATTTAAACAAGGCCATAGATGGATCCTTCCGTGTCACCTTTCAAGAGCTGCAGGAACCCACAGATTTATCTGGGTTGGAAGGGACCTTTCAGAGCATCGAGTCCAACCATCACCCCAGCTCTGCCCAAACCACCACTGACCCATGTCCCTCAGCACCACGTCTGCCCGGCTTTTAAACACCCCCAGGGATGGTGACTCCACCACTGCCCTGGGCAGCCTCTTCCAAGGCTATCGGTGAAGAAATTTTTCTTAATACCCGATTTGAACCTCCCGTGGTGCAACTTGAGGCCGTTTTTCCCTTCCCCTGCTGTTACTTAGGGGGCTTTTGAGAATTTGAAGCTTTGCCCAAAAGAGCTGATACCAGAAAAATCTCTAGATGCCCTGTGTAAAGCTTCTAGGGGAACC
>VXBJ01001707.1:364398-409215 GCA_013400055.1 Nycticryphes semicollaris
TGTCCCTCAGCACCACGTCTGCCCGGCTTTTAAACACCCCCAGGGATGGTGACTCCACCACTGCCCTGGGCAGCCTCTTCCAAGGCTTCACAACCCTTTTGGTGAAGAAATTTTTCTTAATACCCGATTTGAACTTCCCGTGGTGCAACTTGAGGCCGTTTTTCCCTTCCCCTGCTGTTACTTAGGGGGCTTTTGAGAATTTGAAGCTTTGCCCAAAAGAGCTGATACCAGAAAAATCTCTAGATGCCCTGTGTAAAGCTTCTAGGGGAACCAGTAACAACCTCATCCTGACTATGGATTTCAGAGATTTTTTCTAATGCAGCATTGGTTTTGTCTCCCTTTCTTTCTTTCCTCTGCAAGATGTAAGTAATTCATTGTGACAGTCACTAAATTTAAGATCTTTGCTCGTTGCCATGCAAACCGGCAGAACGTTGCAGAGTTCAGGACTGGTGTCCTGCAAAAGGAGGTTCATTAAAATGGTGCACTGCAAAAATCATGCCGGTGATTTTCTGTTACCAGCCTACAGATGCCAGTGTAGGAGCCAATGGGAAATCGGTGCAGCTTTTCCTAGATTCAAAGCCCCATTGATCTGATCAGTTCCTCAAAACATAGTGTCCGAATCACAGCATCCCAGAATGCTCTGGGGTTGGAAGGGACCTCTGGAGATCATCCAGTCCAACCCCCTGCCACAGCAGGGTCACCCACAGCAGGTCCCACAGGAACGTGTCCAGGTGGGGTTTGAATGTCTCCAGAGAAGGAGACTCCCCCACCTCTCTGGGCAGCCTCTGCCAGGGCTCTGCCACCCTCACAGCAAAGAAGTTCCTCCTCATGTTGAGATGGAACGTCTTATGTACAAGTTTGTGCCCATTCCCTCTTGTCCTGTCACTGGGCACCACTGGAAAAAGCCTGGCCCCATCCTCCTGACACCCACCCTTGAAGTATTTCTAGGTGTTGATTAGACCCCCCTCAGCCTTCTCTTCTCCAGACTAAACAGCCCCAAGTCCCTCAGCCTTTCCTCATCACAGAGATGCTCCAGGCCCCTCATCATCTCTGTGGTCCTCTGCCGTCCCCTCTCCAGCAGCTCCCTGTCCTTCTTGAACTGGGGAACCCAGAACTGGTCCCAGTGCTCCAGACGGGCCTTCCGCAGGGCAAAGCAGAGAGGGAGGATGATCTCCCTCCACTTGCTGGTCACAGTTTTCCTGATGCCCCCCAGCATACCATTGACCTTCTTGGCCACCAGGGCCCATTGCTGGCTCATGGACATCCTGTTGTCCACCAGTTCTGCCAGGTCTTGTTCCTCAGAGCTGCTCTCCAGCTCCGATCTCGGATCTGGAGGAGCTGGGGCCAACCCATGTGGTTCCACCAGGCACCAAGCACAGACGGCACCAGCAGAGCTTGACAGCAGCCAATTTTCATGGCATGGAGAAATGTCACTGTAGGAGTAGCGTGGCTACTCTTTCTACCAACACTCCTGGCAACAACAACAACAAGAACAAAAAACAACAATAAAAAAAGGAAAAATATATATTTAGGAACTGCTGCTGTAAAGACAAATAAGTCTTGGCTATTACAGTAACTCAATGGGAGGTATTCCAGCCATTGAGTTCAAAGCATTTTGGAGGATACTTATTTTTCTCACCAAGCAAGTTGACCTCCATCTGGTCATAAGTTCTGAGGGGTGGAAAAATGTTCTATAAAAGCTTTTTTTTTTTATTATTTTGCTTTTTTTCCCCTTGGGTTCTGCACTCAACACATCTCCAATGGAGCCAATGATCGGGACTCCCTTCCTTCAGCCTTGCTAAAGGCTACGTTGCACCAAGAGTTTTGGAACAAAATGAACAGTGTCTGGAAATTGGTTTTAAAATATATAACATTTAAGACTCTGTAAATATATCAGCAGGTCTTTTACAAGGTGATGTTGAAGCTTTAATGCTACTGAGACAAAATTATTGCACAACTGCTAATGGTGGATGTCACTGAGAAAGTTAGATTCATGGTTCTCAAATATATGTTGGGTTTTTTTAATCTCAAGGAATCTAAATAATATATGGGAGAACAAAGTTCTGATTCTTCCTCTACTCCCCATTTTCTCCCCTCTCCCTCAGGCTTAACAAGAAACACGAGATGTGGGTATAAAACTTAGGCACTATATTCACTCCAAGGTTTCAGAGAGTCATAAAGTCTATTTTAGTGCAAAATATGTGTTCTTCATATGGATATTAATAGCATGTTAGAAAATAAATGCAACTTGGTAGCACAAGGGAAGGGCAAGGTGGGATTTTGAGGCTTGGCAATCCCAAACACAGGGTGTTTACGCATTTCTGTTCTCCCCGGAACCCCACAGAAGCTGCTCGTGCCATGCATGAACATTTTGTGCTGGGCTTTTATAGAAAATTTCCTGATGTGATTTAAATCAAAGGGAAAATCTAATGTGCTGTTGGGAATGCTAAGCTTTTTTGATAGCAGGATTTATTCGTAGTACTTTACAGAGGAGAACAAACTTCCTACAGACCAGACCCTGTAGTGCATGTTTGTAGCATATGCCAACAATGGACTCTTGTTTCTCACCTTTATTCGGCAAGATTACCTTTAAGAAGTTACCATTTGAGCTTAAGGTGCAAGTCTTAAAGAATCTTCATCATTAAGTTACAAAGCTCTACTCAGCTCTTGGCGTCTGACACGGAAACACTGACTTCATTGTATCCATCAGCTTGGCCACTGCCTTCACCAGCAGCAAAAACACCTGGTTTAAAAAGTCCCCGATTTACTTTTAGTCAGATCTTTTTTTAGTCTTATTGACTCGTTTGTAAAAGAGGTTTGGCTACAGACTGGTGATCAAACTGCTTTATGATACTGGGAGCTCAGAGTAGGTTTGAGCCGTCTCTGGTGAGCAGAGGTTGTTACCCCCCGTCGTGGTTTCAGCCAAATTTACCAAAACCAGACTGACAGATGGCCCTTCCTCCCCCAAAAAAGAAAGGAGAGGAAGAGATAAGGAGATTTAAAAGTTTAGAATGAACTAAAGTACTTCAAGGAAGTATCAATACTAAAATTAAAGTAAGAAGAAAATAATGAAATAGATAGAATATATACAAAACCGTATCGAGCTCCCAGGATGACGATCCCATCACCAGCAGGCATTGGGAAAAGTCCCAGACTGGACTCGGTGACCGACAGGAGCTGGATTCCAGCTCTGGAGTCAGGAAGGCACGGATCGGGATCAAAGAACAGACAGGGTCCTCCTGGGATGTCGGCCATGGAAGGGAGAGAGTTGACCCTTTGATCCCTCAGCTTTTCTACTGAGCGTGATGTGGATGGGATGGAACACCCTGTGGGTCAGTTTGGGGTCCCCTGTCCTGTCCCCTCCTCCCCACAGGGGTGACCCCTCGAGGCTTTTCCGCTTCCCACCCTCCAAGGGGGCAAACACCGCAATTCCCTGCCCTTGGTTGTTCCAGCAATAAGGATAAGCCAGGGCCTCTCTGCACCATCCCTGGGTGTGATCAGGTCTGATCCCTGGGAGAGGGAACAGTTTCTGAGCAATCTGCTGTGAATTCCAGTGTTCAGTGAGTTAGAAGAGGCCCAGCTGAAAAAGGAAAATGACTGAACAGAAAATTGGTTCATTTTACCTCAAGCCAGGACACCCCCCAGAATGTCAGATGATCAGCCCCCGGCCGCTGATTTACTCTCCTCAAATCATTTCTGCCAGGAACTCGGGTTCCCTTCTGTTCCAGAACACTTGCCCTGAGCTCAGTTGAGCAAGAAGCCAGTGCCCAAAGCACAGCTCGGAGGGGCTAGAGGTGTCAGGGAGGCAAATTCCTTGGTGAACCTTCATTTAGCTGTTGCAAAAGTTAAGACAGGCTGGCGTCAGGGTGAGAGTGTAACACCAAATCTATACAGAACCACTGATAATACGTGTATTAAAACTTACTAGAAACATATTCACATCAAATAACAGTGGACTTCGTGGAAGAGGTAATTTTTAAACAGAGGATGGGCTGTTTTATCCGTGGGATATCGCAGTGGGGCGTGTCATAACTAAAACATGCATTTATCAAAGTTGCTTATTTCTTTTTTCTCTTTCCCTCAGAGAGGAAGATCCCCGATGAAGATTTCATTATATTAATTGATGGTTTAAACGAGGCTGAATTTCACAAGCCTGATTACGGAGACACTATAGTATCATTCCTGAGCAAAATGATTGGAAAATTCCCTTCCTGGCTGAAGCTGGTGGTGACAGTCAGGACAAGCCTACAGGTATGCTGGGACCAAGAACTGTGAGAAACTGTGTCATTGTCAGGGTGGTAAAGAAGATCTTAGTGGGAATCTGCATTTCCTTAGGACCCTTTATTTCAGGTTATCCTTTTGGCTTTTTTACACTGGGATTTACATTCGTGTCTGCCAGCTCACTCCAGCACCACTTGAGCATGTCAATAAACGTTCATGAGCAAATGGTTTAGTTCATTTGAGGGGGACAGCTCACATGCCTACGGGCTACTGAGTGTGTTGGAGTGGGAGGACCTGATGTCTGCCCTCTTGTGCTGCTCCAGAACATCCTCTCCTCCCTCTGAGGGGTGAAGGGATGCACCCCTTCATTCCCCTTCTGCCTGACCTGAGTGTGAGGGTGTGATTGTTTCAGTCTGGAGGAGTCAGGGTCGGGGCCAGGACGTTATTCAGCTCAATGGGGAATATCTACAACAGGGGCTGAAGCTCTAAGCTGAACATGGTTTGGGTTATTCTTCCTTTTTCTTTATCCTTGGGTTATTCTTCATCTTCTTCTTTTGATTGCAGTTTGCAGGTTTTTACCTTCAGCCTGTCCTTAGCCACTTGTCACCACTCTCTTGGCATATGGATTAAGCTGACCTTAGTTTATTGGCTCATCAGAATGGGGCAAACTGGGAAGCAAACCCAGTGACCCAGTTAGAGCAGATCAGCAGATCTTTTGGCTCTTTGACAGTGGTGCTGGTTGATTTGCAGCATCACTCGTGGGGACGTTCACACTGAGCCAGGAGCCCAGAGGAGCCCCACGTCAGAGGGTCGAGAGGTGTTTGGGAGCCAGCTCAGAGCCACATTTCAGCTGGACCAGCTGATCTGGCCACAAAGGCCACCTGTCTGCAGCTCTCCTTTCTCCTTTTGTCATTATTAGCCATCTTTTCATTATCACAGTGCTGCAAAGTTTGTTTTTACTGAGCTCCATTAAGCAGTTTTATTGAGATTTGCCAGTATTTACTGGGATCCACGGGCTGAGTTACTGTGGTCCTCCTGGCAGGGAGCTGAGCACTGGTTCCAGCTCCATCATGGCAGATGCTGCCCAGTAACTGGGAAGGGTGGCTGCTCCCCAAGACACTAGGAGGGCACCGACGATCTGCTGGCCTGTTTTTTGCTGAGGAATGGAGTAGAGTAGATGAAACATTGTTTGGAAGAAATCTTTTGGTCACTGGAGGGAAGCTGCATCCCTACGACTTGAATTCCTCCTTTCCTCAGGGCTTTTGCAGCCCCACAGTCTTCACTGCCAGCTTTGCTTTCGCGCTGTGCTCGCTCCCTTTATTTTCTTGGAGAGTCAATGGCTTCTCCTGCCTCGCCGGCTCCATTGCATCGTTCCTCCCAGCTTCACAGTGCCTGAGAGCCCCTGACACAAGAATTCCTTTGAAAAGGCCTCTGAGGGTCTCCAGGTGATGTTGCATAACCATCATCAGTGAGCTCAGCAGATAGAGAATCCCTGGCCACGCCATCCTGCAGCAGATAAATGTATTTGTTTTGCGCTGGAAAATCCTCCCTGTTTTCTGTCCTGCTCTTCCCATGCGTTTCTGTGCCCTTAGCTCAGCTCCAGCAAAACTTCTGCTGGCCTCAGACCCACCATCTGGTTGCCCGTTCTCTGACAGGACAGCAGAAGGGATGGGGTGGGAATAATGAGAGCACTGCGCCGTGTGAATCTTCCAGCCCTTTCCGTGGATGCGGTATTAGGAACCGTGTCCTTCGTTTTTATTTCAGTCGTGTTTCACACACAAGCTACTCGATTATAGATGAGATTGTGAGGTCCTGAGGGTATAAACTGTCATCTTGTGTGCTTGCCCTGATGGAAGAGGCCTTAAAGGAGTTTCAAAGGTGCTATTGTAATGTGAATTAAGCTTACTTAATGAATAATAAACACTGCCAGCATGAGTATCCTTTCTTTTTTTTTTTTTTTCCCTTTTTTGTAGGAAATAATTAAGCTGTTGCCCTTCCACAGAATATTTTTGGACAGACTGGAAGAGAATGAAGCCATAGACCAGGACCTGCAGGCATATATCCTCCATCGGATCCACAGCAGCTCGGAGATCCAGAACAACATCTCGCTTAATGGCAAAATGGACAACACCACGTTTGGCAAACTCAGTTCTCACCTCAAGACCTTGAGCCAGGGGTCCTATCTCTACCTAAAACTCACTTTTGATCTCATAGAGAAAGGATACCTAGTGCTAAAAAGCTCCAGCTACAAAGTCGTGCCGGTGTCTCTGTCAGAAGTTTACCTGTTGCAGTGCAATATGAAGTTCCCCACGCAGTCTTCCTTTGATCGGGTTATGCCTCTCTTGAATGTGGCAGTGGCATCTCTGCACCCATTAACAGACGAACATATTTTTCAGGCCATTAACGCAGGTAACATTGAGGGCACTTTGGAGTGGGATGACTTTCAGCAGAGGATGGAGAACCTTTCTATGTTTCTTATCAAACGTAGAGATATGACGCGAATGTTTGTTCATCCCTCTTTCCGAGAATGGCTCATTTGGAGAGAAGAAGGTGAAAAGACCAAGTTTCTTTGTGATCCTAGGTAAGCAGATGCTCTGAGAAATCAGAGCTTACAAATGTGTTCTTCTCATACTGTTAACTGAGTCAGTTCCTTACGAGGTCTCACATGGATTGTGGGTTACCTTTATGGTGTTCCTGGAAAGAAATAAGCACCCCCTGGTCACGCAGTGACCTGGCAAACCCAGAATGAGATGAGCTGTTCCTCAGAAAGCCCCAGGCTGACCAGCTCCAGTACAGGCATCACCAGGGCTGTCTGTGTTTTGGCAGATGAGCTGCCAGTTCAGTCTGGAGAAGGGGAATCATCCTCCCTTTCTCCAAAGGTATGGAAACCACATGAAGCAGAGGATAAGGAGGTGAAGGATGAGTAGTGAGGATGCGTGTCTTGCAGTTGGCTTCCTTTTGAAGTCGCATTCCTTGTAGTCCTACTAAATGTCTTTTTTGAAAGCAAAAGAAGGAACAGAGTCAGACGGTGGTGATTTTGGACTGTAAGTGCATCCGTAATCTCTGATCTGATAGCAGCCACGTTCCTGGCTTAGCTCACAGGGAACAGAATTTAATCATGGTTAGATTTATATTCTCTAAACCCAGAGATCACTATTAAACAGCGTTATCTTTGTTTCTACTGAAGAGTGGAAACAGACGCTCTGACTGTAATTCTAGTACTTTATCCCCATAAGCTTTGCTCCATTTTGTCTGCCCAATGTGATTATAAAAATCAGGGAAACACTCAGACCCAAGGCCGTGTCAGTGCATCTCCCAGACTCTGTGGTCACTCTGAAGAAAATATGATGGTATCTGCTGGAACTGAATCGCCACCTGGCTGATTAAAGCAGCTGGAGCTCTTAGCGGCGTCGGAGTAATTTACCACTTTAAATTTTGTGGTAAACAGGGGGCAGGAGAAAAATACTCTCTAGCTCCTCCCAAGGGGCATCTTCTCTGCTTTGGTAGGTTCTGCACAACAGTCCTGTCGAGCGAACCCTTTGTAAAGCGTCTCACAGCAGCAGGTGTCTTTATATCAATCAATGCTAGTTATTTAATACCCTTCCTCGGAGTCATTAAGTGCTTGTTACTGCGTAATGTGTTTCCAGCCTGTCTGCAGTGCCTGCGCAGCGCTTACCCCGGGTGGAGCTGAGAGCTTTCTCCCTCCCAGTCGCTCCCGCCCGGCGCTACTGGTTTTGTCTGACCCCTGTGGTTTTGGCTGGTCTGGCTGTAAAAGAGCTGGTCGTCAGCCAGGCAGGGGGATGGCAGCCCTTGTGCCTGATGGCTGTCACCAGTCACACAGCGCTTGCTGTAACGAGGAAGTGACCTTTTAACTCGGAAAAATCCTGCTTTTATTTTCCAGCAAAATAAACATCGGGTGCAGGATGGTTCCCCAGTGAGTGAGACCCCCCCACTCCCCAGTGTATGTAGGGTGGTAGCAGTGCCTAGGACTGGGAAATGCAGGGGGAGGGGGGGGTAGGGGGGGTGGACTTCACTTCTCGGGGTCTGGAAATACTCGGCGTTCCCAGAACACCAAATTCCGAGTGGAATTCCAACGTGCTGTGTTTTAGGTGGTTTCACACGGAAACCTGATGTGTGATTTCAGCCCGAGGGCACAAACCAGCCCACGTTGACTCAGGGAGTCGCCAGCGCCGTGAGGGATCTCTGCCCAGTGTTCAGCTCCGGTGCCGCCTTTCAGGAGCACCAGGAACATGTCACACTGCCCTCAGAAACCATTCAGCAGACCTTCAGGCCTCGTTTTTCATCCCGTATGTGCCATCGCACTTGACGAATTAATGGTGACTCCAAAGTCTACGGGGAGAGCTCGTGCTCTTTGCAGGGAGGGAGTCCCTGCGGAGCTGACCCGACACGGCTCCTTGCCACTGGCAAAAAACAAGAAGTCACAACACATATAGCGGGCTCCCATCGCCTCGAGTGTGAGTCCATGCGTACTGGAGGGCTAATAAATACCTCTACTGTATAATGTGCACTAATTGCATTATACTCTGCTGGCAGATAATGAAACAGGATACATTTCAGTGATTAATAGAGAGGACCCCCTGCAATTCAGCTGTTGTGCTCCTCAAAATCCCCCTGTCCAGCTCTCGGGGAAGAGCTAATATTGAGATGTTGAGCTCAGGGCATGGTAAACCCTTAGCGATGATTAAGATAAGTAATGACTTTTCATTTTATTTCTTCTGAAAGAACCACAGCTTGCTGCTGCCGGAGCTCATAGGAGTAGCCTGAGAAAATTTGCCTGTGTCTGGTTTGTTGACAGCAAGTTTGAATTCTCTCTGCTCACTTGGGATTCGGGAAGAGGATGGACCACTCCCAAGGTCCATCGTCCAATGTTGCAGAAACGTTCTGTTATTGTGAAGCTTGTTGGCCTTGCCATGTCAATATGTGAAGAATCAGGTTGCTGGGACTGATTTATTCCTCAGGAGAAGAGCTTTGAAGTGAAATGTGGTTTTGTGAAGCTGCTTTTAATTGACTTACCCTGACAAGATTGTCCAGGTGTGAGGACGTTGGGCCTCCTGTCAGTGACAGTGCAGTTGGGGTAATCTCCTTCGTTTTGCTGATGACAGTGAGTTCCCACGTTCTCAGAAGCAGGGAGGAGAGGGGAGAGGAAGAACATAGTGTCCTGAAATTATCCCATTTTTCTATGCTTTTAAGATAAACAGCACATCTCCGTCCTTCAGATTTTTTGTGTTAGCCTGTTGGGATGCTAACCCTCTTCTTTAAATGCTCGATTGCTGTCCAGAGCAAAGGCTAATGGGCGCTGGAGCACCATCGCTGCAGGCTCTGCTGCCGGGGAACCCCCCCAGCACTCAACGTTATTTAATAACAGGGCACCAAAAAAGTGTTTGTCAGAGCGTTTAATCAGCATTGCAGTAATGACTTCCCCAGCCTGGCCATGTAGCACTATTAACCAAGTGTCTCAGTTGACAAATAACATCAAATATTTTAGGGAAAGACCCAATCCTTTGTGACTGGGGCACGGAGGAAGTGGTTATTACTGTCCCTTCACTCTTACACTTGTATTTCTTAACCTAAATTCTGCAATAATGCTGGACTGTTTTCTGCCTAGACTTAATCAGAAACTTCCATGTGATTATTTTGCATGCTTTTACAACGCTAATAAAATGTTTTATCCCTGTGCTGTGGACGAAGGGACTGTGTGAGAGAGAGAGAAGTGAAGTGATTTGCCCTGGCATGGCAGGAAAAGAGCTGTAGGCAGAAGTTAAATTACTCTGTCCAGATTTAAGTATCAGCGTCAAGAGTTACTCGTCTAGATGAGCTTTGTAGTCAGAGGAGAGAAATCAGAGTGACTCGTTTCATCATGAGCTAAAAGGCTACAATAGGTCAGGGGGAGAATGACCGGGAAGTGTCTCCTCCTGTTGAGGTCTGACGGGACCTCGGGGTGATGGGCTCACCAGGAGATGGCTCCAGTCCTGACAAAGACAACTGGATGAGATGATTCTGCCCACGGCTGCTCTTCTAACCAATACACAGGGGTTTGAGGTAGATTCACAGATTTTCTTTTCTTGTACAGGAAAGCTGAGAAAGGCAAAAGGTAGAGTCTATGCTGTTGGACCCATATGATTGTCTTCATCTGGACTTTTGCTTCTCAGGATGGTACTGGACCACCCAGCATTGTCCATACTGGTGGTATGTCCCCTGTTGTCACTGCTCAGTCTGGAGCAGGGTAAAAACAGGCTTTTTATTTGCTCTGCTCAGGGAACTTCCCAGCATCCATGGGATCTTAGTAAAATGAAGCACTTAGAATTTTACCTCGAGCACTTCACCCCTGGCTTGGGTTCATCTCACCTAATTTTAGATGCTTGCAGTCCACACATCTGTTCCTCAGGCTCCTGGTCTCCTATAACACTTGAATTATTCATCTGGCCTGATTTAGCCACTGACTTGGATGAGGTGAAGCCCACACCCCATCCCCTCCGCTGCCAGTCCAGGGTGGCTCTCCCAGGCATGGACACACCACTCCGGGGAGGTGACCTGCGCCAGGCTGGACCTCAGAGAAGATGGGAAGCTGCAGAGGTGGTGCCTTCGGTGGAGGTTTGCTTCTGTTTGCTGAACTCTGGAAGTGCAGCCCGAGGGGTTTCTCCTGGTTGGAGCTGCTGTGTTGGGTAGAAGTGCTGTTGAGCTGGGCTTTGTTAAGGCCAGTCTTCAAGTAAGAATAACGAAGAATGATTTTTGTCAACAGAAATTAAATCAATCCTTGACACAACAAAGAATCTATTCTGCTTCTGGCTCCTTGCTGCTGCACAGATGTTGGATTAACTGCACTCACTTTGTTGCTTACCATGTGATGGGGATGGAAGTTTTGCTCCTTTCACAACAAGAGCAAGAGCAGCGAGGACAACAGTCACTGGTGTGATGAGGGAGGAGAGTCTCCTGGCAGAGAACTTTTGAGGAGTATCCTGCTCCATGCAGGGCGTTTTCACTATGGGGAGGTGCAGAGCTGTTCTCACGGATACTGCAGATGTGGGGTTACTCTGGAATCCCAAACATCTGTGGCTGGGTTTCCAGAAAAGCTGAGTGCTCAGGTGTGGAGAGAGACCCAGCAGGCGTTGGGCACCTCTCAAGATTTGGGGTGTCAGTGCCTTCTTCAAGCGATGGGCAGATGTGGCTCTGAAAGCCAAGCTTGGAAATACCGCTTGAGGAATCAAAACTCTGCAAGAGATGTTCTCGTCCGTGCACAGAGAATTTATAGGATTGTAGAATTGTCTGGGTTGGAAGTGACCTTTTAGATCATCAAGTCCAACCATCAACCCAACTCTGCCCAAACCACCACTGACCCATGTCCCTCAGCACCACGTCTGCCCGGCTTTTAAATCCCTCCAGGGATGGCGACTCCACCACTGCCCTGGGCAGCTCCCGCTCATTGACTTTATTAGAAGATACCCAATAGTCAGGGATATCACCAAAAAAAATAACCAGGGAGAAGTCCTGGTTGCTCCAACATTGAGGCTGAGGGCCATCTCCTCATCTCTTCCCTATTTTTCTACATCCACAAACTAACTCTGTCCCTAAAATCCCAAATCCAGGCCCCCTACGAGGATTGGCGTGTGCAGCGTTCCCGACAGAAGTGTGCATCTCTGATCCAACGCGATGAGTTGCCATGGTTTCTAGCAGAGCTGGCTTTTGATGCAGTACAGTGTAGATATTTTGCATTTTCCCTTTTCTCTGGGAGGTATGCTACAAGGGGAGACTTTTCCTACACCAAATTAATGTTTTTATATATTACCCAGCAAAATGATAGAGTGTATACATTAGGAAAAAATAAGGTGGGTTTTTTGGTTTGTCTTTTTTATTTATTTATTTGTTTTGATAGAATGCTTAATCTGATTGACAAATAACAATCCCCAGTCAAAAGATAGTTAATTTAGGAAGTTTAGGGGAAAAGAAGTCGGTGGAAATTATATTTATAAAAATGCAGGAACACAAACAGCTTTAAGGCGGGGGGTGGGTTATTAAACATCAGCTTCTTCAAAATTATCCACAGTTTGCTCCTCCATGCACAGTTTACTTTGTTATTATGGGGCATGGATCAGTTGACTTTCTTCCTCTTTTGTACTATAAGATTCTGCAAAGCTCTTAAAATGCCCTCTGTCTTGTGTTCACCAACACTCAGGCTGCCTCTTAAGTGTTTTCTCTGGATTCACGTGGGCTGGATTTTGCTCAGGGAAGCCATGGTGCAATTTGAGTTCAAGGTGAGGCAAAAGAATGGCTCCAGGATTTATTTAAATATACTTATGCAGAAAATCACAAACGATGCAGGACCCACTGGCACTTTGTGAGGACAGAGGTGAAATAATCCGGTTTTCACAAGCAGTGGGTTGGCAGTCGCTGACGGCCCCGGTGCTCAAAGTGCAGCGGGGAGCTGAGTGCTGTTGCTTCCATTAGTATTTCATGTTGTTTTTCTGTTGGAATTATCTCCCTTAATGTGTTTTCCCTGGCTCCAGAGTGCCGGAGTCTCAGCTCCTCGTGTGTTGTAGCTCCTGCTGGGCTGTTGTGAGTGCCCCAGGTGCTGGTGCATGTGGCACTTGGTGCATCGGCACAGCCCAGAGGGATGTGCTGTGATTTGTTGTTTATAGAATCACAGAATGGTTTGGGTTGGAAGGGACCTTAAAACCCAAACGTGTCCCACCTCCTGCCCTGGGCAGAGACACCTCCCACCACACCAGGTCCCTCCAAGCCCCCTTCAGCCTGGCCTTGAACCCCTCCAGGGATGGGGCAGCCACAGCTTCTCTGGGCAACCTGGGCCAGGCTCTCACCACCCTCACACCAAACAAGTTCTTCCCCACATCTCAGCTCCATCTCCCCTCTTTCAGTGTCAAACCCTTTCCCCTCATCCTATGCCCCCTCTCCCTCATCAAGAGTCCCTCCCCAGCTTTCCTGGAGCCCCTTTAGGGACTGGAAGGGGCTCTAAGGTCTCCCCAGAGCCTTCTCTTCTCCAGGCTGAAACCCTCCCCCCAAGTCCACCAGCCTGTTTTGCCCTCTCCAGCCATGGGCTGGATGCCACATGTCACCCAAATCCATGAGGTCAAGTTTTTTCCTTGCCCGGCTTCTAGTGTCCAACTGTCTGCACTTGTCTGTGCTGATTGAGAGTAATTAATTACCAAATCACCAGGGGATCTGGTGTTTGAAGATCATTTCCACAGCTCTACTTTTGGCAGAAGTGTTGAGCATGGTAGAAGTGATGCCTTACCTGTGCTGTGGGGCAGGCCTCCATCTGTAACCCATAGTGTAAGGACAACAGTAGGATGTTTCTTGCTCTTTTAACTTACTCCTCAAGCAGACGGCAGCGAATGCTGTATTTTTGGATCACAGAGATGAATCCATCATAACGTCCTCCAGTTAATTATTGGGGGGGAGGACGGGATGAACACAATCTGCTCACCAAGCAGCAGAGACCTGATGGGGTGCTGACTCTGAGCATGCAACTTTGAGGCTTCCTGTATGACTTTCAGAAGAAAGTTTTTTGATTCCCTGACTTGTAACCTAGCGCCTGCTGAAATGTAAAAAAGAATGGGCAACAGCTCAATGAAACAAGTGTGGGAAGCTTATTTTATGCAAGTATCCACATCGCCAACATCTCTAGATGTTAACTCAAATCTCAAGCAGAAATACAGAGCTAAAAGATAAATTATAATGCTGTTGGTGACAAGTTGGGCAGCTGTAACTGGGACTTCTCCAAGCACCAGAAGCCAATGCTTGTGTAAGATGGGGTTCGGGACAGGGTGCACGTGGAGGAGAAGGACGCTTGAACCCCTTGATGTGGTGGCTGTGTGTCTGGCAAAGCAGTGAAGCGGTTTCACTCTAGGTTTATCCTCGGAAATTTGAGCAGGGTTGCAGCTGCAGCGTCAGTTGGAAGAGAAGAGGAGAAACGGGAGACAAAGTATGAATCATGACAGAGGAGATGGAGAGCAGATGTGATCGCTGCCACCATAAAGGACAGCCATCGAGCAGCTTGCCTTAACTGGCTCATTACACATGCAACCTAAGCGTTGGGATGCAGAGGGGGTTTTGAATATATTTAGTGTCTTGAGTTAGTGTCCTCATAAAATCTTTTCTTTTTCTTCTCTTCTGGACTGTAAACTTCTGTATGCTGGACCATTTCCACATCTAAGTGGAAGAAAATATTCATGGAATAATCCGTTCCTGTGGCACTGAGCCACCAAGAAGAGAGAAGTGGAGTTAATGGATGCGATATCAGCACTGACCGAAGAAAGGACTGTTGCTTAATTTCTTTACGTTATTTTATTCCTCAAATCAAGACCCATGTGTAGAGCAAAGCCCCTTCCAGCAGAGAGTAGCCCTGACTTTGGTCCATCTTGCTTCTTACGTGTTCCTTTACTCCCGGTAAATCAATGCTCCAGTGAAAGGGAGGTGCTGGGCTCGGCGTGCGAATCTATGGCTCCTGCGTCTCTTGATGGTATGGGTTGGGTCTCACCACCCCTCTTATGAAAAAGTGAATTTAGATCATCACACACAGCCCATTTTAGCATGGAAAACTCATGTTTTCTACCCAGAACAATGGATTTCTAGTTCTTGGTTGAGCCAATAGGTGTTCCTCTGTGTAGTAAAGGGTGGTGGTGATGGTATGAACGGGTCAGAGAGAACTGTTGGGTGAAGAAAGCCAGCAGCAGCCGTGCTGGTGTAGGTCTCCTGTCCCACTGGTCGGGAGGTGTCTCCGCAGTTTCCCAACACCCCTAGAACTGGTAGCACGGCTCTGCCTTGCCCTCGGTTGCTTCTAAGGAGGGTGATTTTTTTTTAATGAGATACTCCATAGCCTGTCTTTCTGCAATGAGATCTGACCTGAGGGATGGAGAGATTTTTCTTGGCTGTGGACTGGGCTGTCCCAGTTAATTTAGCCAATTAAACCAGTGTTTCAATTCTGTAGGAGAGAAGGTTGCGTGCTTAAGAGCATTCCCTGTTTTGTTTGAATTTTCTTCTAAAACGTTAATTCCTTCCAAGTTAACTTGCAATTATAACATCAGAGGGAAAGTATGTTAGAAAAATCAATAAGTCAATGTTGGTGATTAAATGATCCTTCAAGAGGAGCTCTCTGAGAGGAGCTTGGCCTCTCTGTAGCCCGGACAGACGTCCTTCTGAGAGGGATGGAGGCTGCGGGGTTTTGTCGGAGCAGACAGTTATTCTCCCTGCCGAATTGCACCCTGCAGTGCTGAACACAATACGAATACACCTCTCTTGGAAGACAGGATTCGCTGGGCACGGGGTAACATTTCTGGATTTTGGAAAGGTTTCCCGGAAGGATTAGCTGGAAGAAGGGAGATGTGGGTGTAAATGGGGGAAATTGGGCTTCAATAGATTCAGAAGTCAACAGACTGATTCTCACTTTTTTCTTATTTTTGCCTGTCTTTTACTCCAGTAGTGCAGTGCTTAACACTAGAGTAATTTTACACCCTTTTAAATCTCTTTTACTTTGCCTGAGGGATGGAGGAGAACAGATGAAGCCCAGATCTGGCAGCTTTCGGTATTTTCCTTTGTGTTTCCCCACCCTCCATCACAGCTCTCCGGTCACACTGGGACTTTTATCAGTGACACCTTGTCCCCCTTCCACAAGGGATGGGGGCACGATGAGGCATGTGCTTGAGGTACCAGCTCCCTGAGTCACCTCACTCTGCGCCCAGAGCTATGTGTGCATCAGCTTTGGGTGAAAAAGGCAGCAGATGTGTAGGGACCGCTCTTTCAAAGCCAGCATGTCCCCTTGTGCACGTATATAGCCTTTATTTACATTACCCTTCCTTACAGCTGCCCTGGGTCGTGCTGTGCAGGGGCTTACAAGGATGCAGACTCATGTTTATGTCTTTTTATATACATGTATGTGCACATCCACACAGCACCCCTGGCCATCACAAGGAGCCTGGGAGAGCAGACAGAGGCTGCCGGAGCTGAGCTGGCAGCGCTATTAATTTTTCACAAAAAAGAAAATGTTACATTAAAAATGGAAACTTCTCTGATGATCAGCTCTGCAGCGGTGAAATTCAAAGCAAATCAGTTCACTGAGCTCCTTGATGTAGAAATCATTACTGCCATCTTCTCCTGTATTAAAATAAAAAAAATAAAAAAAAGGCAAAAAAAGCCTGTGCTGTTGGAGTCTGGTTTAGCACACAATTAACGTTGACGGAACAAGTGACTGCAAGTATTTATCAACGAGCCCAAAGCTAAGGTCTGGGAAGCCTTGCAGAGGTGATGTATTACTCATGAATACTCTATTCTGGAATGGTTCGTACATGTCTTATTCATAACAGCCAAAGTCATGCATATAATTAAATTTAGGTAAATACCCTACCAGCTGCAGCTGGAAAGCAATTGAGGAGCAAACTGTGGAACCTGGGCTCATGTGTCAGTCGGGAGCTGCACTTCATCTCTCACCACCAGGAAGAGGCACATTAGAAGTTTCTGGATCTTCAACTCATACTTGGATTCGTAGTTACAGCTCCATCCAGAGCCTTCCCAGACATTTTCAAAGAGTTTTCCATCAACAAGCAAAGCAACTGGTATTATCCCCTCTTCTGTGAGGTGAAAAATCACGGTGGAGAGGGGTGGCTGTAGGGTCCCCTCGTGCGGCGACGCTCGGGTCTGAGCAGAAAGCCATGGCTGATGGTCCCAAGCTGACGACTCCCCTCAGGAAGGAAAGGAGCTGATGGCTCAGAATGAACTTGCACCACCACTCGGTGGGGGGGAGATGCATTGGCTCTTCTCCAGACCGTGAGACCCCGTGTTGGGAAGCTGACGAGCTATTGAGATGCGTCGAGTGTATTAGAGTGATTATAGGTTTTCATAATGCAGCTGAACAGGGACGGATAAAATCCAGCAATTGCTGTGCTCCTTGACTTGCAGCTGTACCCAGCAACGCTCAAGCTGTACTCACTGGGTTCCTCCTGATGTGTTTCTCCTTTCCGCGGGCGCTCCTGGAGGTTAATCAGCGTTAATGAGCAAACGCGTTTGTCTCTCTCCTTTCAAAGGATGTGACCTGATGTTCTCCTCCCACTCCAAAGACTTGAGGGGGTCAAAGAGGGGAAGAGCAAAAGGAAGGAAAGGCAACAAGCTGGAGATAACCGAAGGTGCTACAACCCTTTCCAAGGCCCTTCTGTTTTCCCAGCTTTTTACATTTTATCCCTTCTGTTGGTGTTATGTGGAGAATTCTCATGGGCGTGTGGTGGCACTGCCCTGTGCACGAGGTATCCTGACGAGTTTTAAGCGCTCAGCTGAGACATCTGAGCTACATCTTGGTGACCTAAGTCACCATCTGGAGGAGCTTCTCCTTCTCCGGTGACAGGGAGAGTGGAGCTATGGAATCCCAACACAGGCACCTCGTTGTGTGCCAGAGCAGGGTGTGGAGAGGAGGCAAAGCATGCAAAAAAAGAGAGGTTTTTTTTCAGTTTCTTTTTAAGCTCAAGTCACCCTACGAGTGAAGGTACCATCAGTCAACAAAACACATTTCAGACAACAGTTTATTATTGGAGTCGGTGGTGCTTCTATGAATTTAATTGGAATTTGGAGAGAGGCAGAGCAGAATTAGTCACCAGTGAAGGAGTTTATTTTATTACATGTAAATGGAGTGCAGTGCTCTTTCACCTGTCGAGACCTGGGGATTGTGTCCTGTCTGTAAGAAAAAGGCGGGGTTTTTTCATCCCTCTGCTCTGGCCGGCGCTTGTCCACATCCCACCAGTACCACGAGGTCTGGCAGAGCATCATCGGGCTCCACTCAAATGAATCTGTCTATTATCGGTCCAAAAGGTGGCCCGTTGGCAGGGCTTGGGGGAGACCCTGCCAAACACCTGGCGGTGGCAGTACAAGCCATGTGCTTTTATTCTGAGTTTTATTTGGAGACGGAGGCAATTGTTCTGCCTGGATGTGGATGGGCTGGTGAATTCCCACCATTGTGAAAACTTCTGTCTTCTGTAATATTTACTTGATGTTTGGCCATCCTAAGTGCTTCTTTGCTTTCCCAAGCAGTGATGAGCTAATGTTCCGTGTCCTTAAAAGCCCTTCTAACCGCAGTTGTGACCCTGCTTTGTTTTCTTTGGCTGGAAGGGGTTTGATTGCTTCTACGCGCAGTCACTGTTTTATTTAAATCCTGAAATGAAGTGGGTTAAAAAGGACTCCTTTAGGCTTAAAGAGGAATATGAATTTGTTAGCAAAACCAAGAAAAATCCAAGTCCCCAGACCACCAAGGTCCAAGCCTGGAGCCTTGGTGGCCTCCTCCACTGTGTGCTCTGTCTCCTGCTGTTGCATCCATGAGTGGCTGCGGGAGCAGGTATTTATTTGCCCATCTCATCCAGAAATTGGGTGAATACTTCATGGTTTTGCACTGTGTGTGTTTCGTGCATGTACAGAGAATCAGCTTGTTGCATCTTTGAGGAGACTCAGCCACGTTGGAACTTTGGGTGTTAGGAGCTGGAAGTCTGTATGCTTAAAAAATGTCAGTAAAAATCACCGTTAGCAAAGGAAATTATTGTCTCTTTTATTATATTTTGCCCTAAACAAGGCTCTGCGTGTAGCTCACTTAATTTGCTTTCGCTGTCAGACTGGTAGGTCGTTGCCAGAGGCATCTTTATTCCTGGAAAAGCCAGGGAATGTGTTTAGAAGGAGTTTTACATGGAAATAAAATTACTTCCCTCTGCAGGACGTGTCACGGGGTGAAGAATGTAATTGCCATTTAAAGGGCACACTTTTCCAAGTGTGGATATTTTAAATACGTTATTTTCTAATGACTTCAGGAGTGGTGGCTTTCAAAGTACGATTCTCCTCTGCAAAATGACTACAAAAGTAGCACTTCAGCTTTCATGACATAGTTCTGGGGTGTCCAAATTTATGTCTGATTGTAGGAAATACATGGGTTTATTTTTTTGCTGTCCGCCAGTGTTTGGAGCTTTTTGAGCTGTCAAGGTTTACCAATAATAAAGGATGCACTTAGTGGATGGCTTACAAGCCAGAATTAGTCCAGCTCTGTTTCCCAAAGCTGGATGATGCTGAAGGCTCAGCAGGAGCCAAAATTGTTGTTAAATGTCCACGTGTTGGTGTAAGAAGCAAATACTGACATACTCTTTCTTCTGATTTTAGGAGTGGCCACACATTACTTGCCTTCTGGTTTTCCCGTCAAGAAGGAAAACTAAATCGACAGCAAACTATTGAACTGGGACATCACATCCTCAAAGCACATATTTTTAAGGTAACGAAAATTCGCATGAGGGCTTGTGCCAACCTCATCCTCGCTGCATATCATCTGCCAGCGCTGGCAGCCTTGGGTCTCTTCTTGTTTTAGGGTTGCTGTAAGAAGTGTGATTGCTTTGGGCTGCTGACACGTGTAGAAGTGAGCTTTAGAAAATTGGCAGTGGTGTATGAGAAATCCTTGAAATGAAACCATCCTTCAGCCTGTAAATTCAACAGATAGCCTCCTTACCTAAAATCACTCTGCTGCTATAAGAGGCTTCTTCCCATGTAAGAGAATTTCCTTGGAACAACATCTAGAAAAAAAACCCAAATCATTTCAAAGGAGTGGTTTTGAAGAATCCAACCCAAAATTCAGGTTGTAAAGGGAAGATCCAATAGTTCTTAAAATCTGATGGTGGGTCCATTTGACTCTTCAGACAGACATGTAAGACCTGGGTAATTGAAAGGCAAACGTGGATGTAAGCATCAATGTGACCCATAAATTAAGAATCATATACCAGAAGGTGGAAATGAGAGGATGGATTTATAAGATCACAGGAAATACAGAATTTATTAAAAGTATTAGGATCTGTTGGTGCTTAAGACTGGTAAAAACGAGGCTATATTTTCATCTGAATATGGTTTTATGGAATTTAGACCTTTAGCACCCCTGTATTTCTAGAGCAAACAGATAGTTTGTATTTTGTGACAATCCTGTTGGATTGATTTATTGAGTTCCCCGTACTGAATTCACCATCAGGTGCAGCAGCAAAGTCTCCTCGTTTGGAAAAGCAATGGCTGGAGCCAAAGGGAAGAACCCCAGATCGGCCCATTACCTGATTAGTGTATAATTTTCAAATTTTGAGTTACGTTCCCCAGGCCAAATTCAGCAGCAAGTTTACTGTTCAGCTGCCATTTACATCTAAAGCTGGTTCCAAATCTTGTTCGTTTCACACTTTCACGGGAGAAACAAATAACAGGGTTTCAGGCTCTAAACAAATGACAATTTTCATTAAGTGGACAAGTTGCCTGTAGATTCCAGATTTAATTGAGCAATATTTACAATAGTAGAAAATGCCAATTAGCATATGAAAAATGTCAGTAGAGCTTTCTGTTTCTAATCACTGGGCAAAATCTGGGGTTTTGCAACACTGCAGTAAGAATAGTATGAGTTGGTGACAGATAAGAGTAACAGTATGGTATTTAGATAAACTATAAAGTTTTGAAAGGGTTTGGATTAACTGGATTAGAAACTCGGTCTTTTGCTTTTCCTTGATAGGGTTTATTTTTATTCTTTTTTTAACAAGTGTTTGCTGAGGATTTGTGAGTGTTTACTGAGTGAAACAATTGCTGCACTGGGTTTTGAAGGAGGCATTGAGCTGCACAGCTGCAGACCACGTTTAAGCTCTTGAGAATTCTTTAAAGGAGAACGTACACAGACCCCTTTTCCTGTTGATGCTGGCTGTATTTGGTTTTAAACAAGCGTTTTTTCCCGTTCAAGCTTTCCATTTCGTCTGGTCTTTTACTGGAGCCTTTACCAGTATGGCACGGGGTTTCTGCCAAGCAGGGAGCACGTCAGGTCGTCAGTTCAGCGTGTTTTTCCTGAAGTATCATGTTGTAGCAGCAGCCTTCTGCAGACACAAAGATCCTAATTTTGAAGGTATTTGTGGAGGCCTGATGCCACTGTAATTCTGTTTTATCTACCCTTCATGAAGCCAGGGGAGGATTAGAACAGGGTGAAAGCATTTTGTCCAGCCAGGGAGTAATGGGAGCTGGGTATAGCATCAAACTTTGATTAAACGGTGCAGAAAGCAGATTCATCCTTCTCCAATCCCTATCAGTTCAAACCCACTGGTACTTTCTGCAAGGCAATGATGGGACACTTGGAATTTCCAGGCGTATAAAAATTCAGCGATGCACAGTCACACAAGTGGTAAGAAGATTTCACAGAATCCCAGAATGCTCTGGGGTTGGAAGGGACCTCTGGAGATCATCCAGTCCAACCCCCTGCCACAGCAGGGTCACTCAGAGCAGGTCCCACAGGAACGTGTCCAGGTGGGGTTGGAATGTCTCCAGAGAAGGAGACTCCACCACCTCTCTGGGCAGCCTCTGCCAGGGCTCTGCCACCCTCAAAGTCAACAAGTTCCTCCTCATGTTGAGATGGAATTTTCCAGTTTGTGCCCGTTCCCTCTTGTCCTCTCACTGGGCACCACTGGAAAAAGCCTGGCCTCATCCTCCTGACACCCACCCTTGAATTATTTCTAGGTGTTGATCAGATCCCCCCTCAGCCTTCTCTTCTCCAGACTAAAAAGACCCAAGTCCCTCAGCCTTTCCTCATCACAGAGATGCTCCAGGCCCCTCATCATCTCTGTGGTCCTCTGACGTCCCCTCTCCAGCAGCTCCCTGTCCTTCTTGAACTGGGGAGCCCAGAACTGGTCCCAGTGCTCCAGACGGGCCCTCCCCAAGGCAGAGCAGAGGGCAGAGTGTGTCCAGCAGACACATAACAACGAGCCAGCTGGGGAGACAAAAAAGAAGACAGGATTGAGACTCAGAGCATCAGGAGGAAGGTGGGAATGGCCAGGATGGCGTGTAGAGGATGCAGGAGAAGATGCTGTGCACCCCCCTCTTCTCCTGATGGCTGAGATCTGCTGGGTTTCTTTTTAAAACACAAAGATCCTCAAACAGTTGGGTGTGGGGGGGGAAAAAGTACAAATGTTTTAGCCTTTTAAAGCAATTACCAGTCTTAACAGGAGCATATGGAACCCCAGCTTGGAGAGCCTGGCATGGAATGAAAGGGCAAGAAGAGAAATGTGCAATAATGATACAAGAAGACCCAAACCTCAGGCTGACGTATGTTTTGCAAATCAACCAAAGAGAAGTCTCTAATTTAATCTTAAATTAGTTAGTTAAAATGTCAGTAAGCCAGAAATGAGTGTCCCTCATCTCCAGACTGAGAATGTAATGACAATTACAGGCAGAAACGCTCACTTTGACAGCTGTGGGTGTGTAAAGGTGTCCAATACTCCTTGAAAAACTTATAAAGATCTTGTGTTGAAGGTGCCAACAGCCAAATAGCAGAGGAAGCGATAAATCAGAAATTAAGGATTCTGGAGTGCAAAAAAAAAGAGCGAGGCTGTTTGAAAACTGGGGTTGTGGGGGGCTTTGACAAAGTTATTGCAATGAAACATGCATGGCCGTGCCTCGGGCCTGGGTGGGATGGTCCCAGTGGAGTGGAAACCCGTGCTGGTATTTTGGTTTAGTGTGGTGTCAGGGTGGGATTTGGTTTTGCTGAAGGATTCCACCTGCTTTACCCTTCTGGGCAGGAAAGGGAAATGGAAAAGGAAGATAACGATCCATAAAATGTGAAATAGCGCAGTTTTTGTTTCAGCAACTGAAGGATAATGGCATTGACTGTATTTATTCTTTAAAGGATAAATGTCATCCTTTACGTCGTGCTCTAATATCCAAGTACATACGTTCTAACACCGCGGTTACGATCTTTATAGCGTGTGTGATTATCTTCAGATGGCTATTCCGAAAATGCATACTCCTTCCCTCGGTCCTGATGGGAACTCAAACAGCTTATTTATGGGTTTGAGAGTATTATAACTATTTTTAAATTACATTAACCGTTTATTATAAAATTGTTTTCCATTTCTCCAATTATACCGTACTGAGTTCACTGAAATTTAATATTGACCTCTACCGTCCTGTATGGTGTCATCTCAAAAGCAGCATTTAATGGTGGCTAAAATTCCCGAGCTCTTTCTGCCTCTTAACACAAGCAGATATTTTTCTCTATTTAACCCCCTGAACAGTGTAGAAAACAAGCACATGGAATTGCTACTTATAAGAGCTTGTCTAATCTGTTCCTTCTTTTTACGGTTAAAGCCATTTCAAGTGACAAATCTGTTGATGGCTGGTGCGATGCTTCAGAGTATCTTTCACGCGTAGGTAGTAGAGGTCTGCAGCTGAGTCCAGCCACGGGCTCGGGGGATGATTCCTGCACATCTTCCTCGAAAGGAAACAAATCCCACCTTTTCCTGCTGCTTTTCTTCCCATCGCCCCATCTTCCCATCGTCCGGGTTGGTCTGTTTTAGGAAAGACTTTACAAACCAAAAGGCGATGCTGCCACTTCACGTGGACAGAAGCGTGCGCGGGGCGTGCAAGGAAGGAAGCAGAAATCAGGGTTTGCATATCGAAACAGAATTAAAGATGTCTGTGCCGTTTCCATAGAAACAGCAGACTTTAGTGGTAAATCAATAGCAGAACGGCAACGTATAGGGCGTACCCGCATCCCAGGATGGAGGGAAAAGCTGGGTGCTGGGGTTGCAAACCCATTCCTGGCATCTTCCATCCAGCCCTTTGATCCCATCTGTTGGCTACAGAGCAATTATTGCTCCTTCTACAGGATGGGGGGGAGGAATACTTCCTGAATAATTCCATGCTCTGCCAGTTAGTGTTGCTGGAAAAAGATGTCAGAGCTTCTACATCATACGTACGGCCTGGTCACAGAAGGACTGGAGTCCCATATCTCTGCTATGAGATACGGGAATGCTGACCCAGGCTGAGGTTGAGACTCCCTTAATTTATCTTATTGTGAGCAGATATTGTCATCAGGTTTAACTGGGTGAATAATAAGGAAACTTTGTGAATCAATTCTGGCAAAATAATGTGTAAAAAAAAAAAAGAGAGAGAGAAAGAGCAGCATGCAGTGCTTGTTAACATGACATTTGCTGAGGGTGTTGGATGGATTCAGGTTGCTGACAGTTTAATCCTGCCTTTCTTAGACCTTGGAGATGGCTATGGTACCTTTGAAAGTCATTTCCTACAAACTTATTAATTCGCTTCAAAGGTCAGATGTGGCAAATTGTCACGTTATCTTGTGTACAGCTGTTGGTGCCTTAAAACCCTGTGAAGTCCAGAGACCCAGGAGGATCTGCCCGGTGTAACTGAGCGTATCTGTAAGCTTGCATCTAAGTCATCTTTTCTTTTTCAGGGGCTGAGTAAAAAAGTTGGGGTCTCTTCTTCCATTCTGCAAGGGCTCTGGATCTCCTACAGTACGGAAGGCCTTTCGATGGCTTTGGCATCTTTGAGAAACCTCTACACCCCAAACATAAAGGTACTGGAGGAGGAGGAGGAGGAGGAGAGCTGGAGAGGTTGAGAGCTCATATGAGAAGGTCCCAGCAGTAACCATGCACAAAGTGTTTGCTGTACCTGCCTGCCCGTGCCTGTGATCCTACCTGGGCAGCTCCTGGTGTTGTCTTGAACTGGGGAGAGGCCATCAGTTCACTTAGGATTTTATCACAGAAATGTCTGGATTGGAAGGGACCTTTCAGATCATCGAGTCCAACCATCAACCCAACACCCCCCAAACCACCACTGACCCATGTCCCTCAGCACCACGTCTGCCCGGCTTTTAAATATTTCCAGGGATGGCGACTCCACCACTGCCCTGGGCAGCCTCTTCTAAGGCTTGATAACCCTTTCAGTGTAAAAAATCTTCTTAATATCTAATAATTTCATTACCCTCTGGGATGATCCCTCAACTCTTCTACATTGACCAGGGATCTAATTTTAATTGCAGCAAACGAATAGTGAATTTGCTCTTGTGCAGAATGGTTTGCTTGGGGTTTTTACCTCCCCAAAGATGGAAGACTGTTGGAATTTGACAGACCAGTGAAGGGCTCTGGCTTAGGCACTAACTCAAAGGTGACACCAAACACAACGGCACATGCTCACACACTAGTTCAGGCACTTCATGCTCATTTCACTGGTCAAGATCAGTGTGTCAGCCTGAGCGACTTCATCTCTCCAGCAAAAAGGTTTTCAGACAGTGACACAGATTTTAAATTGTCCTTCAGCTGGATTGTCCCAACTCCTTCCCATATGGGTGAAAATGCCTTAAAATGGGACTGTATGTTTGGCAAGTGGTTTTGCTGGGCATTTTATGTCCTTCACTATGGGCTTGGAAGCACGCAGAGGGCCCTGGTTTAAGTTCTTTTGTTGCCCCGAAAAGAAACTAAAGTCTCTCTGTAAGACTCAGTAACAGGAGCTTTTCTTTCCCCGTGCAGGTCAGTCGGCTGCTGATTTTAGGAGGGGCAAACGTGAATTACCGGACCGAAGTTCTGAACAACGCCCCCATTTTGTGTGTCCAATCCCACCTGGGTTACACGGAGATGGTGGCTTTGCTCTTGGAGTTTGGGGCCAACGTAGATGCCGCTTCGGAAAGTGGCCTGACCCCCCTTGGCTACGCAGCCGCAGCTGGATTCCTCAGTATTGTTGTGCTGCTCTGCAAGAAACGAGCCAAGGTACAGTGACCATGTTCCTCTACAAGCTGGTTTTGACTGTTCAACGTTTGTGCACAGCAGGGCAGCAGTTGCAGGATATGTAACACTTGCTAAAAAGTACCCTCCAGGATGCTGCTGCAGAGGGGGGGCTTGGCTTTCTTACCAAAATCCAGTGACTTTGAAGATCTTGCATTAACAACAATGTTAAGGAACTCCTGATAGTCACAGAATCATAGAATGGTTTGGGTTGGAAGGTGCCTCAAAGCCCACCCAGTGCCATCCCCTGCCCTGGGCAGGGACACCTCCCACCACACCAGGTGGCTCCATGCGTCCTCCAACCTGGCCTTGATCCCCTTCAGGGATGGGGCAGCCACAGCTTCTCTGGACAACTGGAGTCAGGGTCTCACAACCCTCACATTGAACGTTTTCTTCCTGCAATTAGTCAGTAATTAGTATTACGGATTTCAGGTCTGAGGTAGGAACTAATCCCTCTGCGCTGGTGGTCTGCTGGAGGATGTTCTGGAGAAGTCCTTGAGCCTCATGAGGTTAAAAGGACAACGTTGATTTTGCAGCACGGAACATTCTCTGAATGTCTCCTTGAGACATGTTTTCCGAAAACTTCTATCAGACTTGTCCTAGAAAAATACCCTTTGTTTAGCTTTGTGGTGAGTGTTTGGAGTTTTAATTGTATATAATGAGTCAAGTTTAAATATTTTGTCGAAGAAGAAAATTGTGCTGATTTTTGAAGTGGAGCCTCCTGGAAACAATTTGTGGTTTCTCTATATGTTTAGCTTCAGTTCAAAAAGCAAAATGTGGGTTTGTGTAGTTTTGGAATGAAAGTCGGGATGACTGAGGGAGCCGTTTAGATCTTGCCATGCTGTCTGTAATAATGTGAGGACAGTATGAAGGGGAAAAAAAAAAAGAACCCTGCTTTTGTTGGGATATTTTGAGAGAGTTGGGTGACTCCCTGACACTTGTTGGTAAGAAACAGCATTGCCTCTCAGACAACAGGAATATTTGGGCTATGAAATGCAATGCAAGAGTCCTGCCACTTTCCCTTGAGCATCTCTAATTGGGTTGAGGAAATAACCCCCAAATCAGCTGGGTTTAGTCTGAAGGCTGAGATGTTTGATTTGGGCATAGAAAACTACAACGTTGGTTGCTGCCTAAGTTGAGAAATAAGAAATATTAATGTATTATGGGAAGTATTTCTCATAAGCATTTTATATCTATAATTAATATTAGTAGAATGCGTTAGTGTAATGGTTCTTTCACATATTTATAATATGAAAAGTGAGAAATAATATGTTGTGGAGCACTGAAGGGGTCACCCAGCAGGAAGATGGGAGCTGATCTGCCTCTCCTATTTTCTCCAAGTTACTGGTGTTGGGATAGGACCTAGAAATCCCACCTGATGTATTCAGGCTTTGAGTGAAAACCCTGCCTGGTCTTGAATAGCCGACCAAATCAGTTCCTTACAGAATCTTACAGAATCTTCATGGTTGGAGGGGACTTCTGAGATCATTGAGTCCAACAATACACACACATGCACAAAAAACCCAACAAAAAAAACCCCAAACAACCACAAAGCAAATCACCCAACCAACAATCTTGGCCACTAGAGCATGCCCTGACATGCCACGTCTACATGTTTCTCAAATACCTCCAGGGATGGTGACTCCACCACCTCCCTGGGCAGGCTGGTCCAGTGCCTGACCACCCTCTCAGTGAAGAAATTCTTCCTAATATCTAATCTGAGCCTCCCCTGCCACAACTTCAGACCATTTCCTCTGGTCCTGTCGTTATTCCCTTGGCAGAAGAGGCCAACACCCCCCTTTCTGCAGCCTCCTTTCAGGTAGTTGTAGAGGGCAATGAGGTCTCCCCTCAGCCTCCCCCAAACTAAACGTGCCCAGTTCCCTCAACCTCTCCTCACAGGACTTGTTCTCCAGACCCCTCACCACCTTGGTAGTTCTCCTCTGGACACACTCCAGCCCCTCAATGTCCTTCTTGGAGTGAGGGGCCCAGAACAGGACACAGCCCTCGAGGTGAGGCCTCACCAGTGCCCAGTCCAGAGGCACCATCACTTCCCTTCTCCTGCTGGCCACGCTGGTCCTGATCCAAGCCAGGATGCTGTTTGCCTTCTTGGCCCCTTCCTGTGGGGCTGCCAAGTGCAGTCTCCGTTTCTATTGACTTCTGCCCACCTTGGGTTCATGTCGTGCCTTCAACTACGGGCTGGGGAACTTCTCTGGCTCTCAAAGGATAGGATATTTGGAAAACAAGCTAGTTTTCCTGTTGTGGATTTGGATGAAGGAGGTGATACCAGTGTGTGTGATTTCGATCTGCAAGAAAACATGGACTTTTGGACACAAAGGGGAAAGTGCTTTTGCAGCCTTTGAGTCTGAGGAAAACTAAAGAAAGCTACAAATTATGGTATCTTACCCAAAGCAAACACTTGTGGGCAAGAGGATGCCGAAGCCTGAGGCAGAGCTGCTTTGGGAATGGCTGTTTTCTGGTTGTGAAAGGGATAGTTTACCAGAAAAATGCACATTTTGCGCATGTGGCATTATTTGGAAACAGGGGCTGGAAACTCTGAAGAAACTGAGATGTTTTACGTGTGATTTGGCTTAATTGTATTTTGTCGTTTCTTCTCAAGGTGGATCATTTGGACAAAAACGGTCAGTGCGCTCTGGTTCACGCCGCTCTCAGAGGACACTTGGAGGTGGTGAAGTTCTTGATCCAATGCGACTGGACCATGGCCGGGCAGCAGCAGGGAGTGTTTAAGAAGAGCCACGCCATCCAGCAGGCCCTGATCGCTGCAGCCAGCATGGGTTACACCGAGGTAGGACCAACCAGCACATCACTGCCTCCTCGGGGTGGGAAACCAAGGAGTGGCTACATTTTCTAGCCAAAAAAATTGACCAAAGAGGGTCTTGGAGGTGGAGTCGGTACCTCCACCCTGCTCTTCCTCCCCTTCCCATCCCAGGGGTTCACAGATCCTTTAGTCTGGGCAGGCGTCCAAGAGAGGAAGCGTATAACAAGCCTTTAAGAAACCTTAAAACAAGGGTGGATAAAGAGTGTGTTGCTCCAGCCGCTGCTCCAGCGCTGTTAGGGGAGCGTGAGACCACGTAGCTTTGGACCATGTGTTCAGGGAGAGCAAAGAGCCGAAGACCTTCCTCCTATCAGACTGATAAAGATTTGGGATGTGGAAAATTACGTATGTTTTCCTACCGAGAAGGAGGCTTTGAGGAGATTGGGGTTTTTTTTGCATTGGTTGATTACTTTGCTAAATTGAGCTCCTCTTATTTATTGGAGTTTAGATTTTGCCTTTGTTAGACGTAATCCATGAAAACATAGGTAATGCACTGAGATCAGAGGAGCTAATTAAAGAAAGCTGGGAAATGCGTATTAGCTAAGTGACTGTGAGTTGAACCGATTAGAAGCAGATGTGACTTCAAAACCCTAAAGATCTGCACGCTGAGGACATGGTTTGTAACAGGGCAGAGAACTTTTTCCTATTTAAGGAATTTCCCCCCTCCCCTCCTCCCACCCGCAGTAATAGCAAATACCTTTATAACTCATAGATGGGAGTTTTGGAATTGTTTAATATTTCTGTTGTACCACAAAAGGTGCACTGCACGGCCAGTGGCAGAAAATACTGCAGTTCCCTGTTTTGAGGTGCTTGCAGTCACAGGAGACGCAAGCTATTTGCTCTTTTTCTATTACTTCAGTGATAAAACAAGTATTTACTGTGTTAATAAAGTGATGGTAACGACTGGTGGAGCCACATCTGCGTCCCTGCTGTGATTGTACCCTAGTCTAACTGTGCCAGACGTGGCTTTATGGTTTAGACACACCACTGAGGTCCACTAAGGTTCCCTGAGCAGCTGGCTGGGAGGTCACAGAATCCCAGAATGCTCTGGGGTTGGAAGGAACCTCTGGAGATCAGCCAGTCCAACCCCCTGCCCACAGCAGGGTCACCCACAGCAGGTCCCACGGGAATGTGTCCAGGCAGGTTTGGAATGTCTCCAGAGAAGGAGACTCCACCACCTCTCTGGGCAGCCTCTGCCAGGGCTCTGCCACCCTCAAAGTCAAGGAGTTCCTCCTCATGTTGAGGTGGAACTTCTTATGTACAGCCAAGGAACATCACCAGCATCTTTCACAGAGGCTCTCCTGGGTTTCCTGCCCCCCTGTGCTGCTGTCATTCCCGATGTCCCATTGAGCACCAGAGCATCACTGGAAAGACAGGGGAAATCAACACTTGTCACCAAAATCCCCGCTCCCCAGTTCTGGTGCCTCTCTCTGTCTGTCCCCCCCAGCAGCGGAGCCAGCACGGCTGCCTCCCAGGTCCTCTGAAAAGGCTGGTTTTAGCCCAGACCCCAGCAGATAATTGTTCCTTCTGGAATGAGAAAAATGTTTTTGTCCTTCAATCACTAAAGTAAAATCTCTATTTTCTTCTTAGCCTCTTGCTTTCTTGCATCATGTGATCCAAACACTGAAATTTTCTGGCAGTTTTCAGTCAATTAAATCCTTTAATTTACCCTTTCAAGAAGTTAATTTGCTTCTCTGGGGTTTCAGGCATCCACAGCTGGAAGAAAAACATAGTGGAAGTCTTTTTAACAGTCTGCCTAAAAACAGTATTTGCCTAATAGTTTCTGGAACTAACTTTATCTTGGTTGGAGCTTCAGCTGATGGAGAGGGTTAATGATTATAACTGCGCCATCACGGCACTTGTCCGTGCCTCAGTTTCCCCAGCAGTAAAGGGGGAAGGTCATCCTCATTGCATCCCACCTGGTGGGAGCTGGTACAGATGGACACACTGGTGTCCCCTCACCAGTCACAGCAGCTGTACCTGCAGATGAAGGTGCATCCGCTGCGCCCACCAGGTTCTCTGTAGCGGGACAGACAGCATTCGAAGGACCTGATGTTACAAAGGCTCATCATGTGGGGTCATACGAGCCACTTGGGTGGGTGTTTTGGCTTGTACAGGGCAGCGGGTGGAGTGATTGCTCTCTGGAGGAATATTTAATGGAGCTCAGGGTGCCAGGCAGAGATCAGTCCTTTTCTTCTGCGTTTTCAGAGCAGCTCGTGTTAAAGGTGTCAGCAGTTTGTATGTGACGCATCCAAGTTCGTGAGCTGACATGTCGTTTTGTTTTAGATTGTCTCCTACCTGCTCGATCTTCCAGAAAAAGACGAAGAGGAGGTGGAGCGAGCACAAATCAACAGCTTTGACAGCCTTTGGGGAGAGACAGGTGATTTCTGTAGATGCTGTAGCTGATTCTTGCATGTTTGTGTTTGCATTTATGGGCTCTCTGTTACCTGATGTGTCCCTGATCCCGGGCATTGCTTTGATGGAGAAAAAACAGTTCCTCTCATTGGATTTCAGGGGATTGACCGGTGCCAGGGTGGAGCTAGGCCTCAGCTTAAGTATAAGGGGAAAGTTTGAGGGTTGAAAAATCCTGAGCTTCTGCAGCTCCTGGCACTTCTCAGGAGCGTGTAGGCATGCAGTGTCTCTGACAGCCAGGCCACTGACCTCTCTGAAACATCTCACACTAAGTGGGATGGACACAAAGTTCTGCTCTTTCTCTCTTGATATTAGCCATATTTATCCAAAGCATCTCCCTGTTTCTGTCTCCTCTACAGCACCACGACTGTTAAATTATCCATTGATTTTTCTGAAAACTCCTCATTATTTAGCACCTGGTAATTAAACAAATGTTCTTGTGTGTGGTACTGTATTTTTTTATTGATGGGTAGAATACATAAACCCCTGCTTTCTTAACTTCTGCCACAACGAAATCAGCCGTGCACCCCTTCAACTCCGCAGATACGAAACGCATCATCACCTCCATTTTTTGAGGAATTCCAACGTGGAGCTCTTAGCTTTTAACTCCAGTGGCCTCATAAATAATTATCCCCTGTCTTTTGCGCTCAACTCGCTAATCTGCTTGCATCGCTGGTAATGTTCCTGTCAAGTTAATACACCAAGGTAATGTTCCTGTCTGGGTAACGGAGCACTGATTTTGATTCTGTCAGCTTTGCTTAAAAACAACACGATCCAAGGGTACGGACGGTGGTTGACGTGTGGCGTGGTCTTTGGTCAGGTCGTTTGTGGTTGGAAGCAGGGAAAAGTTAGGCAGGGTTATATTTTGAGCTGGTTTATACACTGTGCCTTTGAAAACGTAGCCTTATTAGAGCTTTGTAAGGAATGGAGTCTAACAGAAAGTGGTGCCCCTGAGCTTTAAAGGACAAAGACGGAGGGAAGAGTGGTCCCAGCAAGGAGCTGGGCGGGTGGCTGGGCTGCTCTGGGCTCCATCAGGGATTGAGTCAGCTCCTGCACCCACCGGGACGTAGCTGAATAGCAAGGGCATTGGGCCATTATTAGCAGAAATAAGGGCAACATACAAATAAGCCATTTAAAAGTGCCCCTAGGGTGTCAGGGGAGAGAAATGAAATTGGGTCTGGAATTAGGTAAATGAAATGAGCCAGCATTGGTAAAAGGACAAGGGCTTTGCTACCCCTGAGCTCAGAGTTTGAAGTGGTGACCAGGCTGGAAACAGCTTGTCCAAAATGTTCTCTGAAGTTTGGGTCTTGAGGACTATCTTGTGGAGGTGATGGTGATCCAGATGCCTTCAGAGCTTGATCAAAAGTCACCAAGATGTCTCCCAGCAAATGAACCTCCTGGGCAGCATCACACTCTGCAGAGAAGCTCCTTGAGTTAAGATAGTCCTGAGCTGTCTAGATGAACCTGGCAAAGACTTGTATAAAGTTGTAGGTGTTTGATGATCTGGTGTCTAACCCTGCCCATCCCCAGAGCTTGCTGCCTTTGCAGGTCACACCGTCCTGCTCTCCATGCTCTCCAGTCTGAAAGGGGAGCTCTGCATCTTCTCCTTGACAACATCCAGCTCTCCTCTTTCCCCTTTCCTCGTGCCCTGGGCAGCTCTGCCCTCCCCAGCCTGCCCATTGCCTGGAGAATTCTCCAGCAGAAGCCTTTTCCATCTCTGTTGTCCCTCTTCCCTTACCTCTCCCCACAATGATTCCAAAAGCTAAACTTACACAGGAACCTGGGATTTTCTCTGTCTGAATAACTGGGATAACTGGGAATGTGCATTTGCGATTCACAAATCACACATAAAATGAGGAGGCATCTCAAAGGAATACCCATTTATCCAATTGAAATTGGTGGAAGGGAAGATGAGAGAACGAGCGAAAAATGAGCCAACCACTGAATTCACCAGGTTTTTGTCTTGTCACAGGCAGGAGAACTTCATCTGGATCTCAAGATTCCCTTTCGCATTGGTTTTATCATTACTATTATTTTTTTTTCTTTTTTTCCCCAAAAGTAAATAGCCAGTTCAGATAAATGTGAAGAGAAAGGCTGGCTTCTACCTAAAAATAGCCATCTGCTCTAAGAATCTGAATCACGTCTTGCCTGGGTTTTGATACTTGTTGCTCGCGTGTCTAATCTTCGCGGAGCGGGGCTGACTGCCCGGCTCCGTGATTTCAGCCTGATATCATCCAAAGGGCAGTGCCAAGTTACATCATAAGTTTTTGGAATTGCTGACAGCACACTAAAGCCAACTCCAGCTGGACTGTTTCCCCCTGGGACGAGGCTGATATCAAAACCCAGCACACAAAAGGATCTGAGTCACTTTGCAGTAACGCCATCAGAGTTGGAGGTGCAAAGAACGGCTCCATCAAACCGCATCTGTCTCGCTACCAGGCTCTAAAACAGATACACGTGCTCTGTAGGAGCAATTTAATGATTCCTTCTCCAGATAAAGTTGGTTTTTTCTCCCAAAAAACAATCGTGCTGTGCCCAACGGCAGAGGCAGAATGTGCCGCTGCGGGTCCCTGGTGTTGGAGGCTGTGCCTTGCCTGACCTTGCTCGCTGACGGAAAGGGGCACGTCCGCACCTGAAGCTCCTCTCGGGCTTTGTTTGAGCCATGTTTTGAGAAATGAGGCAACTGTTTCATGGTGTTTATGCCAAGATTTTGTTATTGCACGGTGAGTTGTTCTCCTGGCACTTAAGTCCTCATGGAAAAACTGCAGAATGAACAATCCTGTTTTCCAGACGAGGATTCTGGTCGCTGCTCCTTGGCTGGGTTTGGTGGACTCACCTCCTTCATGCTGGGCTAACAGAAGCTCTCTGGCTGGCAGTAAAAGTTCAAACAAACCCATTTCCACTCCTCTCATTTCCTCTCATCACCTTTCCTTGGCTTTTCCAGTCTCCTTTCAACACACAGGCACAGCCTCACCTTGTGCTGTGGGGTTTTTGGAGACTAGTGGCTATTACAAGGCACATTGGTGACTCGAGAAACAGGTTGATAGGTCCATCTGAGGAGTGCTAAAAGGCTTAAATAAGCGAGTACTTCTAGAATTTTTCCTGAAGTTGATTAATTGAGCTTTTCGGCTTGGACAGTTGGACACCAGCCACAGGAGAGTGCTTTGGGCTTGAAGTGACCTCCAGTGGAGCTTGAACTCGGGGATGTCAAAGCTGGTTTGGTTAGAAGGCTGGAGATGGAGGGGTGAGGCACCTCTACTCATTCACAGCAGCAGACTGCCCAGCTCTTGGCCGCTGGAGAGACCACAGGAGGCTATCTCTAGCCCAACCTTCTTCTTAAAGCACAAGTCTGGGTGTCCCTTAGTGAGTTGGTCTCCTAGGGTCCAGCTTGACTGAGCTCCTTTTGCCCCTTGGAGAGTTTCTCTATTTCTGAGGAAAGGTGCTGAGACGTCTGTGCAGCACACAAGATGAGCTCAGGGAGGTTTCTCTCAGCAGCAGGCGGGAAATCCAGGTCATTGCTGTGAGACCTTCTTGCAGCAAGGTCTGACTGCTCAGCAGCACAGAAGCTTTTGAGCTTCCCTTGAGTTGGAGCTGCAGAGGACAGGCTGGAGCTACGTACCCCAACCAGTTGCTGTGACCCTGAGGGGCAGGGTAGCAAAAAGACATGTCAGCCCAGGTCGGGTAGATTGCGAGGCAGAGGAGGGAAGGGCATGGCCATGGATCAAATCATCCTGTTTCAGTAAAGTCTTTAACACAGAACATTTCATGGTGACCACCAGACACTTGGGTGATTTACAGTATTTTCACTGTCGGAAGAAGAAGTCATTTTGACGCGAAATACCTCAAATTAACCTGCAACATTTCAAGTGCAGGCGGGTTTAGAAATAGAACCCCAAAGCCCTGCATACCGGTCCCTCTGCTGTGCACATTACACACAGTCCTCCTGCTATATTTGTAGCTTACATTTAAAACCCACATGGATCTGATTATAGATCTTGCAGTATGTTCTGCTTGTGGCAGCGAGATGGTTTGTCTCCTTTAACTCTTGGTGCGTCTCAACCCCCAGAGAAGAAAAAGCAACCTTAATGTGGAACAGAATAGCGGATTAATTAAATCCCCCACCATTAACAGTGTTGCAGTTGGAAACCCATCAACACCTCGTAATCAGCCATCCCACAGAACTGTACTTCAAAGAAAAAAAACAGGCTACGTCAGTTAGAAATAGACTCCCACCTTCTGCTCAAACTCCCACTGGAAGCAGCAGAACATGGAGGCAGCGGAGCCGTGCCGAAGTGCACAGAAAGTTGGGGAGAAGAGGGAGGAACCGAAAAGTCTAAAATTAATACCAAAGACGAGTCAAAGGCAGGTCCCGCGCTCGGAACTATTTGCAGATTGAATGTGTCTCTTCTAACCCAGCCATACTTTTCCCGAGTTAACGGAGCACATTTTGTCAGGGAAAGGGCTGTTAGGTGTTACTTCTCCCCACCTGTAATACTGTAAGCATCTGTAATACTGGAAATAAGAGTTAAGTTTGGTTTTGCACTAAGACCTTGCTGGCAGGATCAGTCCTGGCCAGAAACAAAGCCAAGAATTAGCATTTTACTTGGAGAAGGGATGAACTTATTCACATCATTTTTGCTTTCCAGTTGTTTCCTTGGTTTCAAAGATCTACAGGCTAAAGTGAGATATTAAAAACAAAGGTCCTCTGCCTGAGTTACGCTGCTCTGTGCTTGTCAGGACAGAGGAAAGCCGCAAATCTGGCTGACATCCAGTGGCTGGCAGTGATCTGGCTTGATCCCTCACTTGCTCTCCTGGAGTCACGGTGAGATGAGTCAAGGACAGGTTGCAGAAGGTCTTGTCGGGCCAGCACGTGCCTGAAGTGTTTTCTCTGCGCGTTGTGCCCCAACTATGACACACTCGAGTCTTGCAGCCTGTGGCTTTTGCAGTGGGGAAACCTGCAGGAGGCACAGGGGAAACGGTGACAGTTTCATGTGACAAGGACCTACGCTTCTTTGCAGCAGCACCTTCATCCTCAGTCACGCATGCCCATGTTTTATACTTATGGCAGTTCTCAACCCATTTAACCTCAACTTGAAGAAGATAATAAAAGCGGATTGCCCTGGCCTGCCTCTTTCCATAACGTTAGGAGATCTTTTCATGGAAGGGTTGACCTTTGAAGTAAACTAGAATGACAAGTAAGAGCTACAGCTGAACTGAGCCAACCCATTTTCTTTGTTCATTTTGCCTGTTGCGAGCAATATTTGGCATTTCAGGCACCGTCGCTTCAGTATCCAGCAGAAAGACCTCTCTCTGGGTATAAAAAAACCTCTGTGGAGAGTGTGGCTCTTTTCCTTTCCTTCCTTCCTTCACTGCTTTTCTCTCTCCCGCAGCTCTGACGGCGGCGGCAGGGCGTGGGAAGCTGGAGGTCTGCCGGCTCCTGCTGGAGCAGGGCGCCGCGGTGGCACAGCCCAACCGCCGCGGGGTCGTCCCGCTCTTCAGCGCCGTCAGACAGGGCCACTGGCAGGTGAGTGGGGTCCTCGCGCCACCGGGAGGGCTTGAAATGTAGGATCAGGACATTCCATCTGTCTTGCTGAAATACGGGTGGAGGAGACAAACCCCAACTCTTCTAGGGAGTGATCAAAGTGAGAAGAGGAGATATTGTTGCTTCCAACACCCTGAGCTCTTGCTGGGTACAGGCAGCTTTTGCTTAAAGAGTGCGTTACCTCACCATTGGGGAAGCAAGTGGGATGCTCTTGACTTAAAAGTCAATTTTTACTCTCGTTATATGCTTCTCCTGTGCCTCTGTCAACAGGCTGAGAGAGCTGGGGGGCTTCAGCCTGGAGAAGAGAAGGCTCTGGGGAGACCTTAGAGCCCTTTCCAGTCCCTAAAGGGGCTCCAGAAAAGCTGGGGAGGGACTCTTGATGAGGGAGGGGAACCATAGGACAAGGGGAAGGGTTTGACACTGAAAGAGGGGAGATCAAGATGAGATCTGGGGAAGAAGTTCTTTGATGTGAGGGTGGTGAGAGCCTGGCCCAGGTTGCCCTGAGAAGCTGTGGCTGCCCCATCCCTGGAGGGGTTGAAGGCCAGGTTGGAGGGGGCTTGGAGGGACCTGGTGTGGTGGGAGGTGTCCCTGCCCAGGGCAGAGGATGGCACTGGGGGGGGGCTTTGAGGTCCCTTCCAACCTGAACCATTCTATAGTTCTGTGATTCTAATCTTGCAGCAGTAATCCCAGAGGGCACCATGCCTTGCAGGGTGAAGTTTCAAGACATGAGGACCACTGTGCTCTTCATTGGCTCTGCTTCCTCTACATGCAATGTGTGTTCTCGCTTTGTGTGTTGCAGATCGTAGATCTCTTGCTCACGCACGGCGCCGACGTGAACATGGCAGACAAGCAGGGGCGGACACCGCTGATGATGGCCGCATCTGAGGGACATCTGGACACGGTGGAGTTTCTGCTTGCACAAGGTTAGAGGATGTTCTTGGAAGTGCGCTGGAGACCGGCCATGGCGAGTCCCACTGCGCCATCTCCTGCACAGCTGGAGCTTGTAATGTCAGGGTGGGGATTGTAGTCCCGCTGCTGGCTCAGGCGGTGGAGAGGTTCTCAGCACCGTCCCCAGCTTGCTGGAGAGCCAGCACAGTCATAGCAATCATCTTGACCATCCGTTTTGTTGTCTGTGTTTGGCGTTCACGGCCTCAAAGCCATGCACTTGAGTCAGAAAATAAAATTACATCACACAGGTGCTTCGAGCATGAAGAATGTGCCCTTGAGCCATGCTCAGAGCTTTGCCCTTAGACAAAAAAGTCAGCAAGCGATGCGATTGAGCCATCCCCATCGCCATGGACCAAGCAAGTGAGACTCAACCACGGGACCAAGGGCTGGGACACGCTTTAACCCTTCCATTTATTAGCGCTGGTATGGGTGCCCACGTTTTTGATGCCATCAGCAGCGGGAGGGTAAGGCCCCGACACAGGCAAGGATTTGGTGTCTTTGTTGAAAATCAAACAGAATTCTTTGGAAGAGAGGCTTCCCACTGGAGGATTCACTTTGCTGAGTCCTTTTGGTGTCTAATACCGGCCCTGAGCTGGGACTTACTCAGTCAAGGGGAAGGTGTTTCAGTTTTACTCATTGCTGCTGTTTAGGTTTGGGGTGAGTCAGAACCTGCAGCCGGCGTGAAGACCGTTAGTTCTCATTCCTGTAGTTCCTTCCAGACTTCTTGGGTTTTGACAAATAGCCAGTGATTGTTTGGTGTGTTTTGGTAATTTCCCATTATTCTTATGGCTAAAAATAGCGTTTAATTCTTGTGTTGTCATTTGATAGTTTTATTTCAGGTAAGATCCCTCTTTGGGAAGGGGTATTTTCTTCATATCGTAAGTGACTGTGGCTGACGCTTTAGCCAAAATGTGAGACACTTGAATATTTTACATAGTAGTTGTAAGAATATTTTTTACTGTAAAATTGCCAGGCTTCCAAGAGCAAGTTTCCTGTCACCCGTCTGTCCCGAGCCATGGGCCAGTGGGATCCTCGGTGCTCAGTGCTGTAACCTGCACAGGGCCGTGGCAAAGCTCAGGCTTGAGTTCCTTACAAATTAATTGAATTAGTTCTTTTCTGATGATCTGTTCTTTTAAAAATTTCAAATGAACACTCTCCATGTTTGAGTTGTAACGTACAGCTTGACTGAATCTGTGTAAAAGGCTTAAAATAAGTGATTTTTTTTTTTTTTTTAAATTATTTGCCAGACTTGAGAACTGTGCATGTTGCTTAAGACTGGCTGGTTCAGTGGAGGATGAAAATACCAGGTAATCTCATCCTGGCTGTGGGATGACCAGCAAATGCACATCACGTTTCCATGGCTGTTTGGACACTGAAAGCCCAAGAAGTTCAAAATGTTAATATATATATTATTATTTTTCAACTTTAAAAGGTCCACTCTTCTAAATAGTTTAATAAACTCCACTATTATATGTATGTGCTAGAGCACATGGTGCTGGAAGGTTAGCTCAAGCCTGGGCAGAGTACAGTGACATACAGTGTATTTTAATTAAAATGACAATCCTGTTCAATGTTTCATTAAAATCAAAGTGTGTGAATCAGAAGCCATAAGCATTAATTAGCGCGTTGCAAAGCGAATCCCATTTGACTGGACTTGATTAACACAGCATTTGTAAACACTTTTTATTAGCAGAGTTGCAGGCATCAATCAATTTGAAATGCGAATTTTTGGAGTTACCTACTGCTCTTGCTTAACACCCAGAAGTAATGGACCTGCGAAGTGTGAATTAAACTTTCACGGTGACAGTTCTGCTAAAGCTGAGGTTGCTACGGATCTGAGTTACACAAAGCAAAGTAATTCTCGATGCTCGTTACATGTGGAGAGAGCCTGATTCTGAATCTCATTTTCCTGCAAAAAATCAGTGCCTCAGTGTTTTTGCTACCTTGGGATTTGTGGTTCGTGTGGGTGCTGCTCCTCACTGTCTGTCTTCGGCCTGTGACACATGACACAGAGCCTTGTCCCCAGGGGGGTAGCCCTGCACGGGCACAGCATCTTCTCCTGCATCCTCTACACGCCATCCTGGCCATTCCCACTTTCCTCCTGATGCTCCGAGTCTCAATCCTGTCTTCTTTTTGTCTCTCCAGCTGGCTCTTTGTTGTGTGTCTGCTGGACACACTCTGCCCTCTGCTCTGCCTTGGGGAGGGCCCGTCTGGAGCACTGGGACCAGTTCTGGGCTCCCCAGTTCAAGGACAGGGAACTGCTGGAGAGGGGACAGCAGAGGACCACCAAGATGATGAGGGGCCTGGAGCATCTCTGTGATGAGGAAAGGCTGAGGGACTTGGGTGTGTTTAGTCTGGAGAAGAGAAGGCTGAGGGGGGATCTGATCAACGCCTAGAAATACTTGAAGGGTGGGTGTCAGGAGGATGGGGCCAGGCTTTTTCCAGTGGTGCCCAGGGACAGGACAAGAGGGAACGGGCACAAACTGCAACATAAGAAGTTCCATCTGAAGATGAGGAGGAACTTGTTGCCTTTGAGGGTGGCAGAGCCCTGGCAGAGGCTGCCCAGAGAGGTGGGGGAGTCTCCTTCTCTGGAGACATTCAAACCCCACCTGGACACGTTCCTGTGGGACCTGCTGTGGGTGACCCAGCTCTGGCAGGGGGTTGGACTGGCTGATCTCCAGAGGTCCCTTCCAACCCCAGAGCATTCTGTGATAATGTATTAAACTATAAACTCTTGCATTTAGACAGGGAATTTTTTTAGGGAAGGAGCAGCCCAGCCCTTCTCAGCAGCCACCTGGGTTTGCCCAGCCAAAATCTTTCCCACGGCAGCAGGGATCAGTCCCATGAGGTCACTTTAAGTCACTTGCCCTCAAAACCATCAGTTTGTTTTATGTCCAACTGCTTTAATGCGAAGTGGGTCAGAGATTCCCGGAGGAGCCCAAGATGCATCCAGGGTTGAGCAGAGGTTCTACTGGAGCTCAGTGCCTCTACACAGGTCGTTCCATTCCCAGCTGCCTCAGAGCATCCTTTGGGCATTTCTGAAGCCCGGGCATGTATGTCATCCTGTGCTATGGGGTGTCCCTTCCACCAGACTGGGAGAAGAGTGGGAGGGCTGAGTGAGGATGTCGCTTTTCCAGCCTCCCCTCTCATTGCAGGAGTTTTCTCAACAGCTCCAGAAGAGTCAGAGGGAAAACACAAGACGTTGATGGTTTGATGGCCAGAAAGTAGCTGGTACAAGTTAGAAGGAAGGAAATGAGGCTTTATCCTGCGTTGCTGAGTAAGAGCTGGCCCTGGGTCAGTTGGGGATCATCTGGAGGGCTTTCACAGAGCTTCAGAAGGGTTCCTGGGTGCAGTGTGGGCAAGGTGAGAGAAGGCTGAAGAGGTGTTGGGGCCTTCTAGCCTGTATGCTTGAGCTGCCTTGCAGCCACCGTCCCCAAAGATGTCAAAGACCTGCCACCTCCCTTCCTGACACCCCGTGCTGCCATTCTGGAACCATGGAGCAAGCAGGGTGCTGCGGCCGAGCCCAGAGCTCTGGGGGAAGGTTTCCAAGCACATCCCTGAACAAACACTCCTGTGGTGTTGCTCCTCCACAAACAAGAAGCTGCACGAGCTGGAAGACCTGTCAGTTCGCTGCCATCTGGGCGACGTGTGAGGGAACCGGGGGGATACGTCAGCTGGGATGAAGGGGAAGGCGCAGGAAATTCACCTCACTCCCCCGCTCACGCTGAGCTTTCTGGAGCCGGCGAAGATCTCACACTTGGGCAGTTTAGAGTTTACCTCACAGAGAAAAAACCAAACCAGCAGCGGCGATACATCCCAGCCTGTTGGCGGGAGCATCCCGCAGGAAGCCCCAATTCCTTGGGAGGAGAGGAGCCGGCACGGATCTCTCCTGCACGCTCCAGAGCCGGAGCTCTGCCTGCTCCATGGCAACCGGAGTTGTCTTCGTGCCACCAAGAGGAGTGTTGACTTAATGCTGCTGTTCAGGTCTCGTCTGCGTATCCATGTGCCGTATGAAGCAGCGCTGACCCGTTGGTGCAGCAGCACGGTTGCTTCATCCAAGAAAATGTCAAGTCCTTCTCTCTTTGGCTTGCAGTTGGCAGTCGTTTATCCCACAACCTTGTATTTATGTTGGGTACAAGTCAGGGAGAAAGGCTGCTGGAAATTGTGTCGATTTGGGTAAAGGGGAGGGGAGCGCAGAGGGGAAAATACGTGCTTTTTTAGAAGAACTGAGCTGAATGGACTTCGTTCCCTCTGGTACGCCATGGCCTGCTGAAACAGCAAAATGGTCTTCATCTCTGACTCACACGGGCTGGAATGAGGTTTGATTAGAAAAATAAAAACAGTTCAAAAGAAAAGATTGGCGTCTCAGATGAGGGATGTCAAATCCACTCTGCTGCTGGGAAGATGTTTGCCAGAAAAGCCTACAGAGCTAGGTGTGAAAAAAGTTTGCAGCTTGGTGTGAATAAAACTCATTTGACACAGTTCCCATCGGTGCATTTGAAGTTGCCATGGAGGGTGGGAGAAATGTTAATAAAATAATTAATAATTATGTACATAGCTCTCTGAAAATAAGCTGTCATCACTCAGCAGATGATTTGTTGCGTCATGTCATAGCGCTCAATGAGAGAGAGCTCTGAAGTGAACTGATGCTTGTTCTTTCAGGTGCCTCCATTTCCCTGATGGACAAGGAGGGCTTGACGGCTCTCAGCTGGGCTTGTCTGAAGGGACATCTCTCCGTGGTGCGTTCCCTGGTGGAGAATGGAGCTGCCACCGACCACGCGGATAAAAACGGACGCACTCCGCTGGACCTGGCAGCTTTTTACGGCGATGCAGAGGTGGTAAGTGGCCTGTACTACTTGCAGAAGGAAATGGATAGTTGGTGTAAAATCACAGAATCAAAGAATTGTTTTGGTTGGAAGAGGCTTTTAAGATTATCAAGTCCAACTGTTAACCCAACGCTGCCAAGTTACCACTAACCCATGTCCCTCAGCACCACATCTACATACTACATTTTAAATACCTCCAGGGATGGCAGCTCCACCACTGAGCAGCTTGTTCCAAGGCTTGACAACCCTTTTAGTAAAGAAATGTTTTTCCTAATATCCAATCTAAGCCTCCCATGGCACAACTTGAGCCTTAAAACAGTACAGTTCAGCTTGATGTAGCAATAAGCTTATAGAGTCCTGGCCCTCCATATGCACAGGTGGTCCCATAGAGGACAACACATGAATCTGAAGAACCCTCAGACCCTGTAGAGGAGGTTTTAGCCCCAGCAGTGGAGCAGAGCAACCTTCTGCTGATTGTACATCCCCAGCAGCACGCAAAGGTATTGCCCCGGAGCAGAACTGACTGGTGGGCTTCTCATTGCAGGTTCAGTTCCTGGTGGACCATGGGGCCATGATCGAGCACGTTGACTACAGCGGGATGCGGCCCCTGGACAGGGCAGTGGGGTGCCGCAACACCTCGGTTGTCGTCACTCTCCTGAAGAAAGGAGCAAAGATAGGTATGGACAAGGGGACAATGTGCTGTCGGCCCTGTGCCCAGGCAGGACTCCGAGCAGTGGGGCTGGCTTCTGAGAAAATATAAGCGTAACACAGAGGTAGCCTCAGCCCCCGCTGCTGCTTCGTACTCCGAAAGCAGCTGGAGAGTCGTGACTGCCTTACTCTTTTTATTAAAATGGGGAATAGTTTATTTTTATTTGGATTTTTTTTTTTGGTTTTTTTTTTTCCTGTCATGTTACTTAGCAAAGTTAATCAATAAACAACTGTTTCTTTGGCAAGGTCTTTCCTCTGGTAATGCTTTTTCTATCTTTACTAGTCTTGAGTCGACAAAAACGTACTCTGTCCATGCATTGCTGTGAGCTGCTGCGTTCACTCGCTCTGTGTATGCTTCCAGACCTTAGTGTGACCTGCACTGCGCCACACAGCTGCTCACGTTACGTTTTNAACACGGGCAGGACCGAGCACAACCGGTGTCTCTCGGTGAAAAGCCACCAGAGCAGCCCGTTCCCAACGCTCCCACGCTCCCCCGGGCACCGGCGATGCTAAATCCGGCCTTTCCCATCTCCCTCACAGCTGGATGAGATCGCCCTGCCTCCATCCCAGTGGCTTCAGCTTCCCTCCCAGGGAATACCTCCCCATCCTGATACCTTCATCCATTTTTTTCCCCCCTCTCTCCTACAACTTTTTGTTTTCTCCTTTCTTTGAAGGTTGTCAGACGTTACCGAGTCGCCCACGAGGTATATCTCATTGCTGTCAGCATCAGCTTCGATCTGATAGCTTTGTCAGCCTTGCTTTCTCCTGTTTGATTTAGCCTGCATGCGTCCCCAACACCTCTAATCTTTTAATTTACCTCACCTTCAAATAATTTTTTTAATGACTGTTGCAGAGAATAACTTGAACTCAAAAAACTAACCTCCTTCCCCCAAAATGTACTGAATCTACTTGTAGAATATCGTTGACTTACTCTTCACCCACAGTAATGAGTCGCCCCCAAATTTTTGCCACCCGTTCCCTCACAGTGTTAGCCCTTGAGATAACGACTGGCTCTGCTCAGGTGGTCCCCTGGACAGAGCCAGCATGTCCCCAGCCCACAGACGGCTCTGGCACCAGCAGCGCTTAGACACCACCTTTCCTTTGTCGTATTTTCCACCTTAATGGATTTTTCTGCTCTAGTATTTCACATCTCCTGAAGCTGGAAATCACAATCCCCTTAAACACAAAACGCCTATCGACAGCCGAACTGCAGATTTCCTAGTACACTTCTAGAGATTTTAATTTAGAAATGCTTTTATGTAACCACTCTGATTATTTTTTTTTTCCTCCTGTTAAATACGTTTTATTTCCTGACCACGCCGTTTCCCCCACCCCAGCTGGTTCCACAACCAGCACTGCCCTCTTGTGGAAACGGCTCCCATCATTTCCCAGACCATCGAGGTGGTGGTGGCGATTGGGATTAGCCTTAATGACCTCAAAGGAAAAACCATTGCTGATGAGGATGACGTTAATTTAAGCGCGAGAGGAATTGCCAGCTCCATCATTTGGAGCGCTCTGCCCATTGACCACGCCAAGTTGTTCTCTCCAGCAGAAATTCCCACCCCAGGATATTTTTTCCACCCAGCTTCCTACCACCCTTGCATTGTATGAGTTCTTTACCCATCATGCATCCTGTACACTACAGGTCCAGCAACATGGGCGATGGCAACCTCCAAACCAGACATCATGATCATCCTCTTGAGCAAGCTGATGGAGGAAGGAGACATGTTTTATAAGGTGAGAAGAGGGGTTTTTTGG
>VXBJ01001707.1:410821-424895 GCA_013400055.1 Nycticryphes semicollaris
TTTTGGAGAAAAAAAAAAAACAGATGCGATTTGCAGTATAACTTAGTATGAGGTCTGGACTGAACAATGCTGCTTTAATCCATGGCAAGTAAAACCCACTGCCCGCAGCGTTCCTCATGTTGCAAACTGGTTTTGGTCAGTGGGCTTGGGGAAGGAGGAGGGGGGAAGGCAGGGAGGGTTGGTTGCCCAAATCTATAACGAAGCTGAAGCAAAGCCAAGTCTCTCTGCATTCTGGATTTGAGCCAGCACTTCATTTCCTCTTTGAAAACACCAGAACCCAAGTGTTTTGCAGCGATGCGGAGTGCTGATGTCATTGCATCAGATCTGGCAACCTTGTCGTTACCTAGCCGGCTGACTGCAGTGGAACGAGGCAACAAGATAGTCTATCCCAGAAAAACTCATAGAATAAACTTTTCTTGCAATGAAAACAGAATGTCAGGACACAGATGGCTTTATCGTGTCCTTTGGCCCATGGGAGACATTAGAATTAGGTTTTTTGCTCGGTGTTTATTTTAAGTCGATCGTTAAAACCTGGAGATTTGCACACACGGACAAAATGTGCGAGTGCAAGAGTGATTCGCTGTTAGACTCTGAGGGTCAAGCAGCAAACGCACAAAGCTGGCATCCTAACAGGAGTTACCTGCCAGGGATACACGGTACAGTTGAGAAACCTGAGTCTAAAAGTAAGGTTTTAAAGCTTACTATTTGTAGCTACAAAACTTGTGTCTGGGTCATGGTGAGTTGGATGTGTCCTAGATCCCATTTTGCCCTCTTTCTTTCACCCTGGCTGCTGTGGCTGCCCCCCTCCAGGGCGTAGATCATCCCATCCCAAAAATAGGTGCCCAAAATAGCAAAGATGAGTCACCCTTTGAAGGTGACTGTTGCGTCCCAATAACTATAAAAGGAACCCAGTTGACAGGCTTAGATGTGGACACCTAATTTTTAGACATCTAAAGTCCATGGAGATGAATCCCAACCTGTTTGTCCAACTTGAGAGCCCCGTCAGCGCTGTAATGTTTATCTTTGCTATTGCAGAGGCTTCTCTGGGCCCCAGGAACTCCACTCAAAGTCCCACACTTTGGATTCTTCACCCTCCCTGGTGCTTATTAAGCTTTGGGTGTAGGGTGTTTCTCCAGAAACGCATTGCTGATTGCCCAACTCAAAAGACCATCCATCCATAGACCAGATGGAGTTGTATCGAGTTAACACAACACAGTTTCTACTGTTTCCCGCTGTAGCGTGACAGCTCTGTACCAAGTGGGAGAACCCAACAGGCACAAGGCATCTCTCTGCATTTCCAGATCAGATGTTCCCTCGATCAAACGTTCTGGCTTTTCTTTCTAGAAAACAGCTAAGTAGTGAAGTCGTGTTACTGTAACCGCCTCAAACATTCCTGGGGCTGCTGAGTGAGTTCTCTGCAGCGAAGTAAATGCAAGCCAAGGGTGTGTTTTGACATGTTCTCCTTCTCTTAGAAAGGTAAAGTGAAAGAAGCTGCCCAGCGCTACCAGTATGCTCTGAAAAAATTCCCCAGGGAAGGGTTTGGAGAAGACCTGAAAACCTTCCGGGAGCTGAAGGTGTCGCTCCTTCTCAACCTCTCGCGGTGTCGAAGGAAAATGAATGTAAGTCCCCTCGCTCTTCATGGCCTTCAGGGCAAGGTGCCAGCTTTCTGCCTGAGCACAGAGACACGTCCACCCTGTGATAGTGCTCTGACCTCTGAGATCTCTCCTCTGTGTCACCTGGTTGTCTTTCACAGAGAACTGGCATTTTATAATTCCGAAGAAGTAATGATTTAATATGCATTTCTGGTGATTAAAAATGCATTGCTATGTTTATAGCTTTTTTAATTTTTTATTACTCTCTTTTGATGATGATGTGAATTGGGGGTGGAGGCATTTTCCAGATTTCTAGGGCAGCGGTGAGGGAGGAGCCAGGAGATGTGCTCCTTTGAATACGAATTAATTTAAAATGAAGGGGCATATGCTTAGGGGGGTAGCACTTCCCCAGGGCAGTGACTCATCCAGAAACACCCACACACACTCCCTCTCCTCCCAAAACTGCCAGATCACTGTCACTCTCCCTGCTCCAATCCAGCAGCATCTAACGACCTGCTCCTGCAGCGTCTCTGTCCTTCCAGCAGGCAAGTGCCACCTCCCCCTTGCTCTGCGTTCGGGGACTTTCACCTCTATGGCATAAAGTCTTCAAAGACTTGAAAAAGTGAGATCTCTGCCAGGGTTGTGAGCCAGCAAAAATTACACCAGAGGGGAAGGAGGTTTTATGACAACTTAATTTCTTTTAAGCTGTGAGGGAGGCAGCTGAAAAGCAGTGGAAATGAAATCTTAATGGTGGTGAGCAAACAGCACAGTTTGTAGAAAAAGTGTGAACCTTCTCTTTAAACGAGCCAACTCGCAGCTAAGCCTCTGCTTTAAGGACAAGATTTTCAGTTTACGGTTAGCTGGGGAATCCCAGGTGTTGTGATAAAAAATGTCAGGGTGTTGTAATCGCTCCTGCAGTTTCTGCATCTGTAGATGAGACCGTAAAAGGTACCTACCTCTTAACTGCATTCCCAGTTTAGTCTATTGGGCAATATCTCTTCGGTAACTGCTACTGAAGGTACAAACAAAAGGAGGGCATCCAGGTAGCAAGCTCTCCTCAGGGGGAGATTAACCCTCACCCTGGGCTTTGCTGAGGTCCAGCTGACCCTGCTAACTCGCACGTGGCAGCTGAGTGTAGTCCAAATGGTCACTGTGTGCTCGTGAATGTCGTTCCTAGAAGGTGGAGTTTGTTTACTGAGTTTCTGAACAGATCAGGATACTTTGGTGCTTTCTTCCTGAGCTACTCAGGCTCATAGCCCAAGTCAGCAATCCAAAGCTATGTTTGGTTGCAAAATGAAAGCCTTTCCACGGGGAAGAGGTCTCCTTTGCAAGTGCTGAGCTGAGCTTAGTGGTCTGTGAAGGCATTTGGGACAAGGCAAGGGAGGAGAGCAGGAAGGGTTTGACCTGTAGCTGATATTCTCATGGCACTGCCACTCGAGAGCAGCTTCCAGCCTGTGCCGTCACCCTCTCCCTCCCCACTCCCAAACCAGTCTCCTGGGTGAGGCCTAGGGAAGAGACAAGAGGCAGTGGAACGGGTGGCACTGGTGAGAGACCTTTGCCAGGTTAGTCCTGTTTGTAGCTGCTGAGGTATCGTAGTCCCTTCCTTCATGCGCGGTTTTATTCAGCCCCTTCAAAGTATGTCAGTGTGTGGCAGAGTGGGAAGCGGAGTGCGTGGGAAAAGTTTTCTCTTGCTTTCAACTGTGGAAAAAAATCCTTTATGAGATAACATTCCAGCCTCTGCGAGACCAGATGTTTCCTCGAGACTGTAGGTTGTTGGAGAGGGGTTGCATGCGCTTGTTGGGGACACAATCAGTGAGAACGGAGCCAGTGGCACACTGGCCTCTGTGGGTGCTGACAGCTTTGAGCCTTTGGCCGTGCCACTGCAGCTTTCTGGCTGTAAATAATGTCAAGTCCATGTGAAACATTCCAGTACCATCAAGTTTTCCAAGTTTACATGCAAAATAAGTGTCCGTGTTAAGTTTGTTTTCTTCCCAAACTGTCTGTATTGTTTTTATTTCTATATCCATTCAATTACTTATCTGCACACCTATTGTAATGACAGGATTTTGGAATGGCGGAGGAATTTGCTACTAAAGCACTGGAGCTGAAACCGAAATCTTACGAAGCTTACTATGCAAGAGCAAGGGCCAAACGCAGCAGCAGGTGAGGAGGGAGAGAGAGCAAAGAGCAAAAGGCTGGTGTCTTCAAGCCTGGCCAACACTGAGGTGGCCACACATCCGCCGTGCAAAACCCTACCAGTGTCCCCAGGGGAGGAATGGCAAAGGGGCGTTGGTTAATGAGATTACAAACCTCTCAAACTCCTAAGTAGCACCTTCCCTCATTTGGTAATTAATTTCTGGAGATGGCTGAATGCAAAGGTTTTGAGAGGTTCGTCTCAGTTGAACTTTTTCTGAACATCTGAACTACCCCAAGATTGGGTGTTCTCTTCAAAAACACGCTTCAGTTCAACCGCAACTTGGACTTGAAGCAAAATATGACTCATGGAAGCCCTGTGGCCTGTGTTAGGCAAGTGGGCAGATTCATTCATCACGGTGATCTCCTCTGGCCTTAGAACCTATGAATCTCTCTGTCCTGCAGCACTTTTGGGGAGGCAGAAACTGTTGACTTGCTGGGCACTGACCATGCAGGCAAGTGCCGGCTGGTGAGCTCCCAGCCATGGTTTGTGCCCAGAGCACTGCAACCAGCTCCTGGAGATCTCTGCATCTCAGCTGGAGCCCGGAGAATTCCCTCCTTAACCTCCCCAAAGGCTAAGAGATGTGAGATTAGATTCATTTCGAAACCAATCAATGCCATTCCTAAATGAGCAGGAGGGTTTGCTTTTGAGTCATGTGCTCAGGGGCTGGGTGCACTGTCATCTGTTTTCAACAGCAGCCAAAATGCCTCGGATGGCAGCGTGGAGAACGGCCGGTAACTGGGGGTATGTCGAGGCCACCTGTGCAGACCTGGTAGCTCAGCAGGCACCACCACCACCATTCCACCTTCCATGCTGGAGGCCGTGTGTGGAACCAGGCTCCTGGCCCAGCTGGTGCCTGGTCCACTGGGTCTTGGTGTGGGAAGGGAAGCCGTGACCTTCTGTTCCACAGAGAAAGTCTTGCTCATGGAGCCACGGTGACCTAATGCCTTTCTGTAAATGGTTTTCCTCCCCATTGTTTCCAAAAGACCCATAAGGAAGCATAAAAACTGGGTTCCTTCCCGGATGATATCAGCCTCTCTGCATACAAGGGTCCTTTTCTCCCCAGGTCTTTCCAGCAGAAACCATTACTGCTTGGGCTTTTCTCCTTCACTTCCCAGTTTGTGCCCAGCAGCACCCCTGAGGTCAGCACAGTCTGGGGAACAGGAGCCTTTTCCTTCCTCCCCCTGGTTTTCAGTGGCTTGTGCAACACCTCAAGCTGGTGGTGGGAGGTGCTGGGGAGTTTTTTCCCGGTGATCATCCCTCCCCAGATGACAATCATGTTCAAACAGATGGTTTTGCTCAAAAGCAAACAGTGTCCCTGTAAATGACAACTCCCTTCCCCAAACCCCCACCTCCCTTTGACTCCTCCCAGCCTGGCAAAGGCTTCCCTGGGGGGCTTCCTGGGATCCTGAAGGGGGCTCCTTTCCTTCCTTTGGAAGAAGTTAGCCAAATCCGTTGCAAAATCAGAGAGAGGAGCCGTGCCCAGAGCACTGACCCGTGGGAGCCCCTGAGCTCCGGAGCCAGCCCTGATGCTGTGTGGTCTTGGCATCAGGCAGAAGTTCAATTCTCACTGGCGTAAGAGGCTGTGACTCCGTCAGAGCTGCGCTTGTTTACGGCAGCGGTGAGCTCAGCTATTTCTTAGCGCTGCTTTGGTTTCCCCTTCGTGCATAGACGGGCAAAGCTCGTGGTGGTGCTGGGAGGAGTAATTAATTAGCCCAGTAACGTGCACTGCAGAGGACAGGCATCTTTGCAAGGCTGGGTTGTGCCATCTTAGGACTGCGTTCCCCTCTTCCCCAGAGTGGCTGGCAGTGATTTCCTTCAGTTTGGATAAAATAGATCCAAGGGAGGCACAGGAGGCAGCATGAGCGAGGCAGCCAGCGGTAGCAATCACAGCCATCTCTCTCGGTTGCATGGACGAGCCACTTAACCCGCAGGAGCCTCCCGAGAAGGGCTCCCTTTGAATCCAGAGTAATTTCAGTTCTCATTTCTGTCCCTTTGTCAAGCAGGCAGTTTTCAGCAGCCCTGGAGGACCTGAACGAGGCCATCAAGCTGTGTCCCAACAACCGGGAGATCCAGCGGCTGCTGATGCGGGTGGAGGAGGAGTGCAGGCAGGTGCAGCAGCAGCAGCAGCAGCAGCAGGCGCCGCCGCCACCACTCCCGGTGGAGCCTGAACCCGAAGCCCAGCATGAAGAGCTCTATTCTGTGCAAGACATCTTTGAGGAGGAATACCTTGAGCAGGATGTAGAAAATGTCTCCATTGGCTTGCAGACAGAGTCCAGGCCAAACCAAGGGCTGCCTATCATCCAGAGCCCGCCCCCGTCCCCAGCTCACAGGGACTCAGCCTATATTTCTGGCTCACCTCTTGGCTCTCATCAGGTCTTTGATTTCAGGTCCAATAGCTCCGTGGGTTCGCCGACCAGGCAAGGGTACCAGTCCACCTCTCCTGCTCTGTCTCCGACACACCAAAACTCGCATTATAGACCCAGTCCTCCGCACACCTCCCCTGCTCACCAGGGCTCCTCTTACCGCTTCAGCCCACCTCCTGTTGGAAGCCAAGGGAAGGAATATCAAAGCCCACCACCTTCTCCACTCCGTAGAGGTCCTCAGTATCGTGCCAGTCCCCCAGCAGAAAGCATGAGCGTTTATAGGTCACAGTCCGGTTCCCCGGTTCGTTATCAGCAAGAACCTAGCGGCGTCAGCCAGCTCCCCGGTAGACCAAAGTCTCCATTATCCAAGATGACACAGAGGTCCTTCCAGATGCCTCAGCTCCCCGTGGCCGTGCCGCAGCAGGGACTGAGGCTGCAGCCAGCCAAGGCACAGATCGTGAGGAGCAACCAGCCCAGCTCCGCCGTCCATTCGAGTACTGTAATCCCAACCGGTGCCTACAGCCAGGTCGCCCACTCGATGGCCAGCAAGTACCAGCCGGCGTCGGGAGAAATGGGGGTTAGCCAGAGCAGATTGGTCTACCAGGGCTCCATCGGTGGCATTGTAGGTGACAGCAGACCAGTGCAGCACGTCCAGGCGAGCCTCAGCGCAGGAGCGATCTGTCAGCACGGAGGGCTGGCTAAAGAAGACCTTCCACAGAGACCGTCCTCGGCGTACAGGGGGGGGATGAGATACAGCCAGACGCCTCAGATCGGGCGCAGCCAGTCCGCTTCTTACTACCCGGTGTGTCACTCCAAGCTTGACCTGGAACGTTCTTCCCTCCCTGCCAACCAGCTGGGCTCTCCAGATGTGTCTCATCTCATAAGAAGGCCCATCTCAGTTAATCCCAGCGAAATAAAGCCTCACCCGCCAACTCCAAGGCCCCTGCTCCACTCTCAGAGCGTTGGCCTCCGCTTCTCTCCTTCCAGCAATAGCATCTCCTCCACCTCCAACCTGACTCCCAACTTCCGCCCCTCTGCTTCGATTCAGCAAATGGAGATTCCTCTCAAGCCAGCTTATGACAGATCGTGCGATGAACTTTCTCCGGTCTCTCCCACGCAGGGGGGTTACCCCAGTGAGCCGGCCCGTTCCCGGACCACGCCGTTCATGGGAATCATAGATAAAACCGCTCGGACTCAGCAGTACCCCCATCTCCATCAGCAGAACCGGACCTGGGCTGTGTCGTCAGTGGACACTGTCATTAGTCCTACGTCTCCTGGCAATCTCCCCCAGCCGGAATCATTTAGCCCGCCTTCTTCAATCAGCAACATTGCCTTTTATAACAAAACCAACAATGCACAGAATGGCCATTTGCTAGAGGAAGACTATTACAGCCCCCATGGGATGCTGGCCAATGGGTCCCGGGGAGACCTCCTGGAGAGAGTCACCCAAGCCTCTTCGTATCCCGACGTCAAGGTGGCAAGGACACTGCCTGTGGCACAGGCCTACCAGGACAACCTGTACAGGCAGCTCTCCAGGGACTCCAGGCAAGGGCAGACATCCCCAATCAAACCAAAGAGACCATTTGTGGAGTCTAATGTGTAAAAGACGCTTGTTGGAGTAAGACCCTCATGTTTTCAGCACACACTTCCAAGCTTGATTTCCATGCATATTATTATTATTATTATTATTATTATTATTATTATTTTTATTTCTCTTTTGGTAGCTACATGACCAAGTTTCTCTGGTACTTTGTGTGGTGGTCAGACAGCCATGCACGTGCTCCAGCCCTTTCATTCCCCAGCTGACCGTGAAGCCAACATCAGCTGAGCCAGTCTCGTTTGCCCAATTCCAGCTGAGTTCCCAACCAGGATATCTTAGTACGGGGATGCGGGGTGGGACAGAAATATCCCCCTTCCCGCCGCGCGCAGCAGGAGGGAACCGGCTCCTTTTCAAGAGACCATTGTGTTTGTTTTAAGCTGGTTTCTTTGCTCTCCATGAGCTCTCACTCTGTTCCGATGGGAATTCCTAGTGGGAGAAGAGCAGGGAGAAGAGCAGGGAGCACAGGAGCCTTTCCCGAGGCTGCATCCACAGGTCCCTATGCCAGCCGGGTCCTTTGGCTCTTTGCCCCCCCTTCCCCAAAGAGCAAACGACCCGCAGCGAGCAAGGGCACGAGGTGTTCTAATGCCCCGGAGCTGTGCACAGCTCCCGTCCTGCTTCGTCTGGTTGAGAACGGTTTAATCCCAATTACATTCCTTTGGTCCTTAATCCCATCACCAGCCAGAAGGGGTGGGGACCACAGGATGCTTGGCTCCTCCGCAGGCTCCTCCTGCCCGCTGCCCCAGCGCTGATTTACCCCCGGATGGGGTGGGGGGTGGGGGGGGCATTTTTTACAAGCATCGAGGGATTAATGCAAGCTCTTGGTGTGCATTTTAATCAGCCCAAGGGAGTGGGTCAGGAAACCTCTTGTGCCTGAACAGAGATTGCAACAGCTTCTTCTTCACGCCGTTAGCAGGGACTGCACCTCACACACAGCACCGCCTTTTCTCCGGGATGGTTAAATATTAGGGGGAGGGGGGTGTTTCTGTTTGGTGGTTTGTTGGGTTTCTTTTTTCACTTGCAAGGAAGAACAAAAATCTGATTTAGAAAATGGTATTGAAGGAGGAAAAATTGCGATGCTGAACTTTTTTTACTTTCTTTTTTTTTTATTTTTAATTTATTTTTTATTTTTCCGTATGATGAGGATGTGTAACGTGGCACGATGGTTCCCGAGACTGAAAAGGTCCTTCTGCAAACCCGGCCCCGCAACATCCCTCCCCTCTGCTGGAGCGAGGGCCGTGCTCCGCTAAGATCCACTCCCAAAATCCTGGAAAGCGGTTGCCCGTGTTCCGTCCCTGTAAATGGTAGAGACCTGTGTTTTGCTTTTTAAGGGCCTGTAGTTAAAAGGGAGAGATTTATAATTTATTTACGCGGCCTATTTCAAGACAATGTTTGAGCTGGGTTCTTTTTTCTATTATTTTTTTCCTTAAATCAAATGCAAATCACATCAAGACAGTGTGACAGAGCAGGGGACGCTTCCAAAATCCTTTTTATGGGATTTTCAATAGTTTTTCAGTTATTCTCTGAATTTTGTTTGTTTGTTTGTTTACGGTTTTTATTCCTGGCGGGTTTGTAATCTGCCTTTCCAGTTACCCAGGGTGAAGGGTGGGACAAGGGAGAGGGATAACCCTGGAGCTTCTTTTAAAGCGGAATAGTCCCCGTTGCCCATGCTCAACCTCACTCATATCAACTCCTGGAGTGATTCCCAGGCTGAGCAGGAGGAGCGATACCTGTTGGTGTTCCCAAAGGGCTAATGCACGTGGGTTGCAATTGCAAGACTTCTTGAACCAAATCTGGAGCGAGTGCAGAGGAGGGAAATGGAGCTGGTGAAGGGCCTGGAGAATGAATCTTCTGGAGAGTGATGGAAGGAGCTGGGAGTGTTTAGTTGGAGGAAGAGGAGGCTGAGGCCTCACCACTCTCTACAACTCCTTGAAAGGACATTGTAGAGAGGTTGGGGCTGGTCTCTTCTCACAGGGAATTAGCCATAGAAGGAGAGGGAATGGCTTCAGGCTGCACCAGGGTAGGTTTAGGCTGGACATGAGGAAAGGATTCTTCCCCAAAAGAGTGGTCAGACCCTGGAGGAGGCTGCCCAGGGAGGGGGTTGAGTCCCCATCCCTGAGTGTGGTTGAGAGTGGTTGAGATGTGGTGTTGGGGGATGTGGTGTAGGGGAGACCTTTGTAGAGTGGGGCTGGTGGTTGGACTCGATGGTCCCAAGGGTCTTTTCCAACCTGAATGGTTCTATGATCCTATAAAAATCATGGGGCCCGACCTCTGCCGGTGCAAACAAGCATATCCCCTGTGCCGCATCCCTGCAGCTGCGCCCCTTTACACCAGATTCAGACTTGGCCTGAAACTCTTTAGCAAACCTTGGCTTCCACGAGGCATTCTTTTGGGGGTTTTTGTTTTGGGTTTGGGTTTTTTGTTTTTTGATGTCTGTGTGTGGATCAGCCCATCTCCTTGCTATTTCGTTGCCTAATTTGCTCAGAGCAAACTGGGACGTGCACACCTTGGGACAGCAGAGGTTTGTGTCTCATAGACACCTTGAGGGCGTTCAGGGGGAGTTGGAGGAGAGGATTCCTCCATGGGGTTTGGAGATTTTTGTGCCCTTTGGGGCTCTTTGGTATTTGTCCAAGCCAGTATTTGGATTGAGTTTGGTGGTTTCTTTCTCCAGGTGCAACCCAGCACTGACTCTTTGCTTTATTCCAGGGCTCTGTAAAGCTGGGGTGGGGGGGGGACACTGGGAGACCACCCCTGGACACTCAGCTCCATGCACTATTTCTCTCCTTGCAAAGGGGGTCTGATGAGGGGGCTTGGTTTGGTTTGGTTTGGTTTTTTAGTTCCTCTCTATTTTTTGAAGCAGCATGTTCTGCTTGCTAAGGAATAACCCATTTCCCCTCCGCGTACAGCGCACCTCTAGCTGGGACGCCTTACCCCTGGCTCTGGAGCAGCACCGCTCGCTTCGCCCAACACCTCCCATCCTCCAGCTTCCCCGAACCAGTGAGTGGCTTCTTGCCTTTCCCTGAACCAGTGAGTGGCTTCTTGCCTTTTGTTGCCTCTTCGAAAGGAAAAAGTAGCCAAATTCAGCCCCTCCATCCCTCTTTCGCCCCGGGGATGGGATGTGCTTTGCTTTCGCTCTTCACCACCTTGTGCCATCATCCCCTCCCCAGCCTCCCCTCCCAAGCGCTTTGGTGTGTAACTTTGGGGTTTATGAAGGCGTTTTAAGGGAAAAAGAAAACGGCTCACACTTGTAGACACAAGCACCAAGCTGAAAGAAGGCTTAAATACTGCGGCGTGCAGGTTTTTTCACGATAACCACGTGTTAACATTTTTCACAGAATTCTTGCACTAATGGTTTTCCATCTGTTCTCTCTGTAAATGGGTGCACTTTACTGTTTGCATTTGTTACTATGATAAATACTGGATATTTAAGCGTGAGTAGTGTCTTCATTAGAAAATAGCAAAACAACTCTTGTCTCTTAGTGTATTTTTCAAAAAAAATACAAGGAAAAAAAAAGAAAAGAAACTAAGCAATGAACCATAACATTTATAGCACAAGAAGCGACTCTTGTATATAAGCATCAACAGATTGAGTAATTTTTAAATACAAAACTCTTTGCAGTGGTTTTAAAGCGCTTCCCCAGCAATTCTCTTAAGGGACAGCCAAGGCAGGGTGGCCGCCGCGGTCCCCGGGCGGGTAAGGAGCACACCTCTCCCTGGAAAATCCCTTCTTTCCACAGCCTCACACGCACACATACACTCCCCGTGTCCTCAAAGTCAGGATGGGGATTTGACAGGGAGGAAGAGCCCAGGTTGTTGGGCGCTGGGCTGCCACGCGTGGGCCCTGTTGTTGAGCGCTGCTGTGCACGGGGCTGGGAGGAGGACGAAGCTGGGATCTCCCCTGACGTCCCTTCACCCCGTCAGATCTCGATCTGCTCCCAGGCCGTGTTGCGGGAACGTACACGGTGTTTCAGGCGTGGTGGTGTGTTTGTCCATCCGTGTAATCGAGTACTGAAGATGTGGGATGATGCTGCCAGCCAGCACCTCTCTCCCCTCCCCGGCTGCAGTGGCCCCACAGGTGAGCCCCCGTCTTGTCTGCGCGTTGGATTCTTAGGGCACCGAGTAAAGCAGGTTTTTTTTGGTGACATTGAAACCTCCGGGTTTGGTTCCTGGGGCGTGCTGAGGAGGTGATGCTGAAACAGAGCCCTGTATTTATCCGACCATCCCACCAGGTGTCTCCCATCCTCTGCCTGAAGCCGTAAAGCTGGAATCTTCTCTCCCAGCCCTGGATGTAGGTGTCACTCACCCAGTGGGGCTTCACCTGCTCTCGTTGTCTCCCAGGCTGGGAGGATGCTCTGGTCCCAGAGGAGGGGGACACCCACCTGGTGGGGGGCAGCTCTGCAGGGGTCCCCACTGGCCAGGCTGGGAATGGTATTGGAGGGCTTTGAAAATAGCTGTTGGTGCTTAGGAAAGGGAAGACTTTAGAGACAGATCCCTTGGGATCCGTCTCCAGAGGTGAAAGCACCACGTAGCCTGAGCCGCCTTCCCTGCGTCACTGCTGGGGAGGGCTCCCGACAAACCAAGGCCTGCGTCCGTCTGTCCGTCTGTCCGTCATGTCTGGCTGAGGTGCCCGCGGGTGGGCCCCTCCGAGCATTGAACTTTTGGGGTCTTTTTTATTTTAACCTGGCTGTGAAGGAGCCCGCTTTGGCTGGCGCGAACACGGCGTGTGCGTACGGGGAAGGCCTCCGCTGCGTTTGGATGCCGGTCCAGAAAAACCAGGGTGGCTACTAAATTGGGAGCGATTCAGTCCCCTCGTACAAAGGTTGCTGCGTATTCAGGGTTACCCAGGAGAAGTCTAGCTAAAACCGAAGTGCCAGCTCCGCCTTACCTAGAGAACAGCAAGCCAGGGTGCCTGCTCCTCCTCCTCTCCCTTCCCTACACGGAGCGGGGGACCGCGGTGAGCTGTCGCAAGCTCTTTGGTGGTTGTCCTTGGCTTTAGTCTTGGGAATTCATAACTCTTCTGCCGGGATTAACGGTGTGTAACCAAGGGCTTAGGGGCAGAGCTGTTGTACCCGCTGGGACCTCTGCAGATAAATGCTGTCAACCCCGTGCTGGTTTCTCTACGCAAAGTCCAGGGTGGGTGGGGTGGGGGGTGTGTGTGTGCATGTTGGACACAAAGCACAATGGTTGAAAGTTAATCTGTGGGTTTTTTCCAAGATTTTTTTTTTAGTGAGTGTGTGTGAATAATTGCTGGATTTTCATTCAATCAAACTCTTTTTTCTAATATAAACCACTAAGGGCTCAATTCTTTAGCAAGATGCGTTCGTGTCCAACTCCTGACAGTACAGCTGGATCTCACCACAACTGTTACAGACCTACCCAAGAGAACACACACACCTAGCGCGACCGTCACCGGGAAAGCCAACGGGACACCAGGCCCATCTGCCATATCCTTTCCTCCTCCTCCTCCTCATTTTCTAGCTGTCACGGTACTGGGGAGTCAGCAGCCGGGTCCTGGCCACCGGGATCACATCCTAAAGTTGTGAAAACAGAGGGCTGCTTTGACAAAAGACTTTGTCCCTTCTGGGTGACTCCGCCGGGGACAGCGGTGGGGCTGCGGGTCGTCTCCTCCGGCGGGTCGGGGTCATGTTGGGTGGGTGGGAAACCCTCCCGCCCGGGGAACCGCGTCCTTTCACCCTGGGTCTGCCTCACCGTGCGCTGATTAAGCCAGACACCCAGAGCAGCGCCGTGTGCCACGTCAAGTCCCGTTTTGTTGCCGCACCGATAACTCCCAGAGACTCGTGTGGACTCTGCCAGTTCTGCCGGTGTCACCCCCTGTCCGGCCTTTCCTTTCCCATAGTGTTGCATTTAGCCTTCTGTCCCCTCCCTCCTGTCTTCACATCCGAGAGGATCCGAGTTGGGTTACAAACACCTAGAGAACAACCCCCCTCTCCTTGTGCTTTGTACCGTTCCCTGGTTGCCATCCTCCGAGACACTTGCTGGGAAGATCTTTAAGACACTTAAATTTTCCTTTAGCTTTTCTATAATTCTGATGTAAAGGACTTTTCTCTGTACAGTATATTATCCAATGCATGTTCTGTTCTCTCTACTGATATATTGAACACCACACAGTTGTGATAATTGTGCAGTGGGAAGAGCAGCCCCTGCCGACAGCGGAGGCCTTCGCCTCTCATGTATAAGGAAAGAAGAAAACATATTTTTTCCTTTGCTGTATTTGCTTGAGCAGAGTTTTCTTGTCTGTACATGTGAGCTGTGAGATAGATGTGAAAAGTTCAAAAGAATGCATTTCCCCCACCCCCACCCCCCC
>VXBJ01001707.1:432101-454402 GCA_013400055.1 Nycticryphes semicollaris
GGAGATGGGGTTGGGAAGGGGGTACTGCACCCACCCCCAGTGTTTCTGGCTGGGGATGGGGAAAGGGAGCTGCAAAACTGAGGTGGGGGAGGTGAGGTAAGATCACCATGAAGGGGGGTGCCTGTGTATTGTGGGGACAGTCCCCGAGGGGGTGAGTCACAAGCAGCGTGTGCGATCTTACCCTGAGCTGTGCCAGGCCCTGCCTGCACACACACACACACACACACACACGAACCCCCCACACCCTGCAACACCCCAGCCCCAAACCTCCAGGAACCCCATAACCTTCCTGGATCAACCTCCACCGGGGGCCTGTCCCCTGTAGAGGGTGCACCGGCTCTACCACTGCTTAATTTGCATTTGGGTAGCACTAATGAGGGATCTGGCTTAATTGACCATCTCCTGCACCCCATCAGTAGCCCTGGGGTGACATGGTGGGAGCCAGCAACCCTGCAGGGCCCTTGGTGGGGCTTGGGGTTGGGAGGTGGGGGATAGCAGAGATGGGGGTGGCATGACCCAGGGACACCTCATACACACATACACACCCACCTCCTCCTCCCACCTCCCTCTCCACCCCAAGGGGCCCCATTTTGTGCTCCCCAATGGGATGTCCCCGAGGGAGAAAAAGCCGGAGAAGGGAGATGAGGGGAGATGAGAGGACTGGGGGGTCCCGGACTGCTCTTGGCCCGGCTGCGGGTAGGGTCCCCCGGGGAACGCAGAGCTCCGCACCGGGGCGAGCAGCACCCCCGGACGGTATGTCGTCGTCGTCGTCCCTCTCGCCCCTCCTTACTGTGCCTCTGTCTGTCTGTCTGTGTCACACGGTGCCACTAGGTGTCACCAGGAGCCCGCCGTGCGCAGCGCCATGGGGATGGACCGACTGGGCGGGAGGACCTGGAGCATCCTCGACCCTGGGTCACTCTGGGATCTAGAGCGGCCAGGTACGGATCGGATGGGATCGGCATCATCCTTGGGTCTGGTGCCCCAAAGGGACCCGGAGCACCCCCCCGAGCCAGTACACACTCTGGAGCCCCCTCAGCTCCGTACCACCCACAGGAGCTGGAGCACCACCTGGGACCTGGAGTGGCTGGTGGGTGCTCCCCTGGGTGTGGGGTTGTTTCCCCCCGCCTCCCCCAAGCCCTTGCCCTTGGGCACATGAGGCTGCTCTCACCCTCTCAGACCATCCTGAGCAAAGGCACCCAAAGACCCTACTGAGGTTCCCGCTCTCCTCAGCGTCCCCATCACCTTCTCCCCCTGGCCCCCCGATGGTGACCTGTACCACGGGGTCCAAATCCATCACTGCCAGCATGGCATGATTCAGTAGAGCTGAAATCCCGGTGCAACCCCAGGGACCTGATGGAGACTTGTCACATCAAGAGCAAAGTCCGGGCCCTGCTGAAGACCAGGGCAGAGTCCCAGGGCCACCACCCCGAGCCTTTGCCCATGGGGAACAGCCCGGCCTCAGCGGGAGGCTGTTCATGAGAGCCACCCCCGCCTCCCAGCCTGTGGTTGGGCTTTATCACTGCAGCATTTGTTGGGAAATGGTTTACCAGAGTTAATCAGCCAAGCCATAAAAGCCTCCATAAACTGCAAACCTTGAGCTGTTGGGCTGTTCCCCAGCTGGAGAGGGGTGGCTGGGTGTCTGGGCAGAGCGGAGGGAGGATTTCCCCGCTGTGGGATCCTCCAAAAAGCCTCCAAAAAGGGGATGAGATTTGGGGGTTCATCTTTTGGGATACTGGGCAAGGGGAAAAGCTTCACCCTCCCTCAGAGGACAGCACTGCTGTAATACCATACAGAGCAGCTTTGCAAATGTTTATAACCGCATCCAGCTGAACTATCTCGACTTTCAGCAGCCAAAAAGGCATAGCAGTCCCATCCACACAGCAGGATCAAATCCAGGGGTCATGTATGACAGCATTTGATGAAGGGTCCCTGCACCCCTTATCACCTCCAAGGGGACTCACTGGCCAATATGGGGACAAATGAGCCCCTTCAAGGCTGGCCAGCACCTTCCTCTTCCCGAGGAACAGCGAGCCATTTGTAACCAGCTCTTTAATTAAAGACATTGCCGGGGGCATAATGGCTTTATTAAATCTGCCTGAGCTTTCTCCAAGCTGGCAATAATGAAATCCTCCCTGCACTGCTGGGATGGTGATGTGCTGGTTGGGTGGCAGAGCCAGTGCTGCCTCGTCCTGGCATGGATCCATGGGGCTTGGGGATGCTCAGTGCCACTCAGGGATGCTCAGTGACATTCTGGGATGCTCGGTGCCATTCAGGGATGCTCAGTGCCACTCGGGGATGCTTGGGGCTCCTTGGGGATGCTGGGGTCTGCTCAGGGATGCTCAGTGCCACTCAGGGATGCCTGGGAATGCTGCAGCATCCTGCAGATCAGCAAATCACATCCACTCGGCAGTGGTTGCTCCAGCTTCCCAGCTATAGGCCAAGCCCAGCACCTGCTCTGGGTTTGTCCTCAGCTACTGAGCACCCATGGATCGATAGAAGCATCATCAACTGATAACTCATGGTAAAACCAATAGTTCCTGCCACTCCCCAGCCATTCACCCCCACCCAGGCACAGGCAGCTTCCCCTCCCTGTGCCTGAGATTATCAAATTACCATTTTGCTGATCTAACCTCTTCTGTTTCAGATTTTTTTTGTTTTGTTTTTGGTTTTTTTTTTTTCCTTTCTAAATCAAGTTTTTATTGCTAAGAAATGCTAATTTGCAAGACGCCTCCCCAGAGGATCGGAATTCAACAGCCCAGCTGCCTTGGAGGAGTCAAGCTGCCGCCTGAAACATCCCCAGCCGCTGCAGTCCCCATGAAATCCCAAACATGGGGGAAAATTAACAGTTTTTCACTAAATGTAAGAAAAAAAAATAATACAGGCCATGTTGGAGGGCTCTGTGGCTGCCAAGGGAATGGCTGTGGTGTTCCCTCCACACAGCTCAGGGTTAAACACAAATTGTCCTGCTGGATCATGCAGGGGGGGTTGCTCCCCAATTCCCTGGGGTCCAATGAAGGCTGAAAAATGGGTGATTCCCAGCTGAGATGAGGCTCCCTGGGGAATCCAGCTCCTTCCCAGGCTGGAAGGTGGGAGCAGCCCGGTTGGAAAAGACCCTGGTTCTCCTCCTGGCAGCAATTAAGCCTCCCTGTCCTCCTCCTCACCAGGAACACAACTTTGCTGAGCCGGGCAGGCGATACGATCAGTGCAGCCAGTGCAAACACTTAATCTCTTTCAGAAGAGGCTGAAGGCGCGTTTATGGCGATTTTTTTAATAACAGCTTGGATAAACAGCCTCGATAACTTGCACTGGGCTCACAGCAGATGATTAATGCTCCCGGAGCAGTCACGCTCGCTCGCCTCGGGGCTGGGATTGTTTTCAGTTATTAAAGAAGGGGGGGAAAAAAGCAGGGAGGGGGGGAGAAATAATGAACTTTGCCATGTTTTATTGGGCTGATGGGTGTGGAGGGAACATGTTGGCCTCTTTGCTCGTCCTGTATCGGTGCTCAGCTCTGGCCAGTTGGTGAGGAAGGATGAAGGATGAGGAATCATGATTCTGTGAATGAAGGATGAAGGATGAGAGATGAGGGAGGAGGGATGAGGGATGAAGGAGGAAGGATGAAGGATGAAGGACGAAGGATGAGAGATGAAGGAGGAGGGATGGTTTCTAGCCAGGCTTTTACTTCTTGCCCCGTGATGCTCCTGACCATGTGCCTGGCACTGGCCACATCTCCTGCACTGTGGCTGGGGGCTACCCACGGGCTGATTATCAGGGTCTTGCTTTCATTTATGACCCTCCCAAGATACGGGCATCATTCAGGGGCCCCAAGCTGACGGCTGCCCTCAGCACGCTGTGTTTTCAGGGCTTTGCAATGTCATAGAGCATCCTCGGGCTGTTGGCACTGGTCCCAGCCTGGGCAATGAAGCCAGAGGAGATCCTACGGTAGAAACCACATCTCCATCCCCTTCCTGTCCATCTCCAGCCCCGCTGAGTCACTCAGCCCTGAGGCTGGGGGAAACACATGCCCCATTCCCATGTATGTTCCCCACACCCAAGCTGGGACGAGCCTCTCCAGGGCCATAAAACCTTGTCCTAGGGCAGACAGATGCTGGGAGGTGCTTTTGCAGGGCAAGGTGGAAAACATGATGATAAGGAGCTTTTCTGCTGCTTTCAGCCCCTGGCAACAGCTGAGTGTGCGCTTCTGGTGATAAAGCAGCAATCGCTTCTCCATTGCACCCCGTCCCCATGCAGAGGAGTCACGCCAGGCTTTAAATATATCTTTTAGCCAGGGAAAAGCTGGAATCAGTCCCTTGGTGTTGCTAAAAGCCCTCAGCAGAGATATTTTGCAGTCGGATAGCAGCACTCGAGAGCGAGGACTCCTGGCTCCCTCTTGTTACCCCAGTTTTCAAGGAAGCCCAGGTGATGAGTGTTTCCCTTGGCCACAGCATTTACTCTAGTTGTTTGTAATTATTTTAGCACTCAGAGGTCCGAAATAAATGTGGAAAAAAAAAACCCCACCTCCAAACAACAAACTCAAAGTTGCTTGGGATGTTTGGGTTGTTTTTTTGGTTTTTTTTTGTTTGGGTGGGTTTGTTTTTTCTAAAGGATGACAAAAAAGCTGTTTGTTTAGATGAAAATTTTTGACTGGAGAGGTGGTTTTTCCGCTTTCTCTCTCTCACAGGCAGTGTCATCGCATCTGGGAAAGCAGCTTAGCGAATTATATACTATGATAATTGATTGAATTCATCAGCAAATAAAGCAGGAGCCTTTAAACTCGGGGTCCAGATAGGGAGGAAAATAATTCTCCATGCAGTGATTTGTATCACCCGGCACAGGCGCCGTCATGCCCATGAAACCACAGCCATCAGGGAAAGTAACACATGAGGCTGCACACCCAATAAAAATAAGCAAAATAAAAGCTTGTTTTGAGGTTTAAGTCAGGAGGGAATCCTATCTCTCTCCTTCAGAAGCTCCTTGATTGCTCAGAGAGACAGATCAGATAGGAGTTTTGAAGCGCCCTTCAACACTTTGAGAAATGGGATGGGAAAGCCAAAAATGTAGTTTATAATAAAAGAAGCGGGAAATGGGCTTGAGCATCCTCAGCCAGAGGCCCTAGGGCTGGGATATACCCAGAAAAAATCAACAAATCTTCCCAGCCAGCACCAGGGCCATCCCCAAATCCCTGCTTCTTCACACAGCTACCCCTGCCTGCCCTCTCCCATCCCACCACTATCAGAGCTGGCATCCTACAGCTCCACTAAGAAATATTTGCTGTGAAACCCCGTATTTCCTTATTCTGGGGGCTTTGGGGCTGGGATCTGCACCAGCGTGTGCCCCTGCCAAGCACTGCCAGCAGTGGACAGGTAGATTTTGCAGGTCTGGCAATCCAAGGAGCTGATCCAAAATGCTGAGAGCGAGTCATGCTCCTTCGCAAGTGAGGGATTGCACCCCCTGACACACTGCAGTGACGCTCCGGCCATGGCACACGTGTCCGTGCACACACACTCCGGGGAGGGGGAGGACAGCGTCTCCATGCAGCTGGTGACAGCGATGCAAGCCGACGGGACGCATCTTCCTGGCCTGGGGACACCACATCTCGCCCAGTGTCCCCTGAGCCCACGTCCCCATGAGCGGTTCAGCATCCGTCTCCGTGGCAACACATTTTTCACATCCTTCGATACCTCCGGTCCCTCTGGTCTGCGGCGCCAGCAGCCCCGGGTACCCTGTGTGCTGGGAGCAGATGGACATCCATCACCCCCCCTGGCACCCCTGACATGGGTGGGGAGAGCAGGCATTGGTCCCCCTGCTCTGCAGGGTGTCCCATGGTGTCTCTGAGCACATCCTTGGTGGGTTTAGAGGAACACATGGATTTGGGGCAGCACAGAAGCACCAATTGGCATCTTCAAGCTTGGAGGCATCTCACCTGCTCTCCTGGGCCACCACCCACTTCACCTGCCAGCACCCTCAAGAGGATCTCTTTCCCAGCATGAAGACTTGAAGCAGCAGTATCAGCCCCTTTCACACCAGCCTTGGAAGATGCTTATGTGCAACCTGATGGAGATCTGCCCTTCACCTGTGGGGTCACCTATCGGAGACACCAACCATGTCTTCCTCACTGAGATTTCCTGATACCAGCCCCACGCTGAAACTGCAGAGCTCGTTTTGGCCATGATGTTCACCTGAGACCCCCACCAGAGCTGGAGGCTGCACAACAAGGCCCCGGAGGCGGGAAAACCCCTCCCCGGCGCAGCTGGGAGCGGAGGCTGGCGGGGCACAGGAAATCTCCATTCATCAGCACTTGGTCACCAGCCAAACTGGAGCTAAACCAACCATTTTATTTCCAACTTCCCAGTAAAGTGGAGTCTCCAGAGACCTGAGGCTAGTGGGGAAGGGGGTCAGCAAGAGGGTTGCAGGCAGATGCTGGCTTCACCCCTACCTCCGTGATGTCCAGGCTTGCAGGCAATGCCGGTGCCGTTGCACATCCATATGGGCTTGGGGGGCAAAGATTTTTTGGGTGTCCATGTCACCCAGTGCAGGAGGAGGGTGGTAAGGCAGGGTGGGAAGCTATGATTTTGTTTAATAGACATCAGAGGACTGGGGGCTTCTATGTGCCTTTATTTTTTTTTATTTTGGAGATGGCTTTGCAAACCCTGTAGGGTCCCCAGCCCCTTCTCAAGGGGCCATGGGGGTCATCCCGTGGGGCTCATGCCAAGGGGCTGTGTCGGTGCTCAGCTGTGCTGCAGCACCCAGCCCACTGGGATGCCAACAAGTCAAGGGGTTTCCCTCTCTCCCCCGCCCCTAAAAAGCTCTTTCCTTCACAGCAGGCGTCCACTGTGTCCCCATGGGGTGGAGGCCCCAACAAGGGGTGATAGGCTCAGCCAGCCCAGGACCTAACCTCAGCCCGGGCACAGCTCCCAGGAGTGGGGCCAAGCCTAGGGGGAAAGGGATTTAATTAATTTAAAAAAAAAAAAAAAAAAAAGAGAGAGAAAAGAAAGGAACTATCAAGCTCACCAACACAGGTCTGGTTTTCATTTTGAAGGAACTTTTCGTTACTCATTTGTCATCAGCCTAAATCCCCCACCTCCAAACCACTTGGTGTGATGTGTGATGGGAGTTCCTTCACAGCCAGCAGAAATACTCCTTGTCTCCGAAAAATGAGGCTATGCCGGGAAAGGGGTCACTTTAGCAAGAAGCAGCAGGAGATGGACCTTGGCTGCCCTCCAAGTGAGTGCTTTCCCCACTGAGCTCACCCTCCTGCCCCACAGCGGGTGGCGGGGGAGGCTGCCGAGGGGTGTTTGCCGCGTGATGCTGGCGTGGGGAGGGGATGTCCTGCCAAGCGCCATGGTCCTCCAGTTGAGCTCGATCCCCCCGCGCCGAGCTCCAGAGGGGACCAGGACCCTGCAGGGATTGGAGCTGCCTCCCACCCACCCTGTCCACCCCGATCTTTCTCCTCCTTTCTCTTTTTTCTGCCTCCCCCTTGACTCTGCTCCATCTCCTTCCCTCCCTGCTGCACCAGCCCCTTCCCCTTCCTTCCCCGGCATGGCCAGGCGCCAAAGGGACTTCGCTCCCCAAGGCAGCGCTCAGTCCCCGTGCCTTCCCGCGAGCCCAGGAGCTGCCGAAGGGAGAGCAAAATGCTCCGGTCTTATCTGCAAAGGGAGGCAGGCTCGGTGGGCAGGGTTTGAGCGAAGACTGCTGGCTTATAAGCAGCCGGCAGCAGAGGCAAAGCTATCTCGCAAGGCACCGAACGGGTTTTCCCCCACACACACACTCCCCCCGACCCCAATCTCTGTGCACCGCTCCTGCCACGATGCCCCCGGTGCTGGGGCTGCTGGTGCTGGGGCTGAGCCTAGTGGGTGCCCTTCAGCATGCCCTCCAGCCCCCCCAGTTTGAGCCCACAGAGGAAGGGGCCAGCCTCTTCGCCGACGCCTACAACACCACAGCTGAGCAAGTCCTCTTCAAGAGCGTCTTGGCCAGCTGGGATTACTACACCAACCTGACGACCGAAAATGCTGCTGTGCAGGTGGGTGGTAGGACAGGGGCTATGGCACTGCGGGGATGTCCCCAGCACTGGGGTCTTGGGGGGGTGGGGGTAAAGTGTGGGGGGGGACACGACGCTGGGGCATGGTGGGGACACTTGGTGTGGTTCCCTTCTTCCCTGTGGGCTCCTGTCTTGGTGCCCCAGATGGCAAATCAAGGCTGGGACCTGTAGCCTGGAAACCGCAGGGTTTTGCCCCAAATTGGCCCTTGGAGAGGCTCTGCCCCAGAGTGACAGCCCTGTTCCAGGACGAGAGTCTGCTTATTTTTAGAGGTGGTTCCCTCTTCCCAGCACCTTCCACTTTCCTTTCCCCCCTTCCCAGACTAGGGTCAGGTGTCTATTGTTCTTGTTCCTGACAAGTGCCATGATGTCCCCATGCCATGCCAGAGCCCCACTGCATCCCAGTGCTGGGGGAGAGGGCTTTTGGTTTGGGGGCAGACATCAGGAGCCCCAAGTGTGCACAGGCAACAGGCTGGCATCGGGACTGAGGCTGCCACCCCTCATCCCTGTGTCCCCAGCCCATGGGGACACAGCCAGCTTTGGGGAAGCACTCCAGGCTATGGGGAACTTGCCACCAGCCCAGCTATGTGTGGGCAGAGCCCCAGTGGGTGGTGATGCTGTGGGCATCCCACAGGTGTGTGCATGTTTGGCTGGGGGAGTTGAAGGTTTTTAGGCTGGATTTAGTGGGACAGGGATTTTGAGGAGCCCAGGGGGTGCTCTCAGTTAGGTGAGCTGCAGCACAGCCCCTGCCTGGCATGGGCCAGGGAATCGTGGTGCCTGGACAGGCTACAGAGTGTTCGCCAGCTCTTGCTGTGCCCAGGGAGCTGATAGTTGCCACATCGCCTGGGGCACAGCCATGATGCTTGGGGATATACTTGCCACCCCCTTTGGCTAGTGGTGCACAGGTGTCAGTGCATCCTACACATGCTCCCAAGGTGTGTCCAGGGACCGCAGCATCACCTACACACCCCAAGGGCTGCCCTAGAGCCCCAAACCACTCCGGCTCCCACGGGGATGAGGGGCACAGTGTGCCCTGTGGCAGGAAGAAAACGCGTTTCCTTGCCTGGGAGGAAGATTGCTGCCAGGTCGGGCCGCTGCCAACTTGGCAGGACACCCAAGAGCACCCAAATGCCCCTTCAGCCTTTTTTTTTGGCGAGCTGACGTGATGTCTGGGCAGGCACCCAGCTTCTGCTGCAGATGTTGTGGTGGGGCACGGACCTTTGGGCAGAGGGGGAGCATCCCGGCTACACCGAGTCCAAGGTTAGGGCCAGGAAAGCACCTTATGTAGACTTTTATCAAGGGGTATTTCCAGGTCAGCTTTCACCCTTTCCTGTGTTAATAAGTGCCCAAGGATCATGACCAGGTGCTCCCAGCCATGTTAAATCTTCCAAGGCAGTCCAGCAAGAGTAGGGTGTGCAGCCCCTGAGATCAGCCCACTGACGGGGCAGCAAGGAGGTGTGTGGTGGGACAGGGAGGCACTGAGCACTGAAAGGTTAACACAGCCTGGAAAGCTGAATTTGGGGTATCTGGGGAAGCCTTGGACCAGGAAATCCCCAATACGTGTCTATAACACAAGATGGGCTGAGGCCACCGTGGTATGGGCTCCTCCAGGACCTGCCATGAAAGGTGTCCCCAAGACAAAGTGACACATAGGGCAGAATGCTGAAAGACAGGGAGCTTGGCCGTGGGAGAGGGAGTTGTACCATCTCTTGCAAGCTGAGGCTTTGGGCAAGAGGCTGGGGATGGTGTCTGGGGTTCAGGGGCTGCTCATGGGTGTAGGATTTCTTCAGGTGCCTGGGTCAGAGCAGCCCCAGTGCCCTGGGACACATCCTGCACTGTTGAGTCTTCTCAGTGCAACCAAGAGCAGGGTGGGGGGCTTTGGTAGAGACTTGGGGGCTGTCCAGGGGTCTCTGAGCCCCACAGAGGGACACCACACAGAAAAGAGCTCCCAGCTGCAGGGGCTAAGGGCCAGGATTGTGGACACGGCTGTGGTGGGGGTGTCCCAGGCAGTGCTGCTGGTCTCAGCTCACTCTGCTGGAGCTGTCAGGTGAGTTTAGGGTACAATTTGCCTGACCAAACACAGGCGCCTGCTCGTGAAGACAACGAAAAACAGCTGGACTCTGCTTCCTACAGCTCCCTCAGATCTGCAGTGGGGCCTGGGGAGGGATAAAGATCCTCCTCATTTAGTGGAGTGGTGCAAAAGCATCTTCTTCTGGTGCCGGGTGTCCATGGGGCTGGTGTAGCCCAGCACGTCAGGGAGTCAGGGCTGGTTGGTACCCAGAGTGATGTTGTGGGTGCTGGGATGTCTGATAGGGGTGATGGATGCCCAGTGGTGGGCAGCCATGGGCACCCAGCACTTTTGTCATCCCCACTGCCGTGCCTCCAGGCTGTGTGGGTGCCTGCCCTGGTCAACCTCCCGCCCTGCTGCACCGTAACTCCCCACTGCCAGCTGAGGGAATGTGAAGATTAAAATAAAACAAACCAGGCTTGTTGGAGCTGAGCTAAAAATGCCACGAATAACAGCTAATGAGCTCCATAAATCACGCTGGGACCGGCACAGGGACAGGGTACAGGCGCTCTGCACCACCTCACTCCTTCCTGTGCATCACCCACGTTGGGATCCTTGTGAAATATCAGCATTTGCTGAAAATACAGCTGACACCAGCCAGGCTGGGATGCGACCGCCTGCAATACACCCTGTCCCCAAGTTACGGCCAGCGGCTGCAGCTCCAGCTGCCTAAATAACCCCCCACAGCGCTGGCAGCTCCCTGCTGTCCCACGGCCCTGGTAAGGGAGATTGGGGCTGGCAGGAGATGGGTGACAGCGAGAGACCCCAAACCAGGGGCTCAGGGGAAATGGGTGCCCTTCTGCAAGGTGAAACCCAAACATGGCATGGAAAGGGCAAGGGCTGCAGATAGCCAAAGGAGAAATGTATAGATGTAGCAAGGAGCTACAGGAAGGAGAAAAGTGACCATGGCATCTTTGTAGTTTTCCTTTGGGCTTCTGCAAAGGTGAGCAACAGCGGGAATAGAAATAGAATGAAGCCAGACCTCGGAGCTCCCTTTGAACTGGGGTCTAGCAGCTGCCAGAGCCAGCCTGGGAGCACCCAGACACGCTGCCCATGTGGGATGAACACCTCTGTCCTCACATCTCTGCCCCATCTGGGCCACAGCACCCCCGAGCCACCTCTGAAACGTCCTCAAAGGCCACCTTGGTGAGTGCTTGCCAGGAGCACCACGGGTGAGCAGGGGCTGCAGACATCACCGTGTCGGCTGGAAGCTGATGTCTCTATCTATGAATGTCACGGACTGGGGACAGCCCTGCCTGCTACCTCCTGCTTCCACAAACCCTTGTAGCTCTGAAGCTGCCCCTGAAGCTGTCACCAGGGTGGTGGCATGTCCCAGGGCTGGTCCTGAGTCCCCCATGTCCCCTCTCGCCCTGCAGGTTGAGGCGTCGCTGGAAGAGCAAAATTTCACAGAGCTGTGGGGGAAGAAAGCCAAGGATCTCTATGGCAACATCTGGAACAACTTCAAAGACCCACTGCTGAGGAAAATCATCGGCTCCATCCAGACCCTGGGACCCTCCAACCTGCCACTGGAGAAGAGAGAGCAGGTAGGCGAGGTGCCGGCGAAGCCCTGGGCATTGCTGGGGCGCTGTGAAACCCCTTCAAGGGAGTTTTTTCCCAAGCCCCCAGACTCTGTTGCCAGCCCGTTGCCCCTCTATTGCCTCTGCACAGAGGAGAGAGCGATGGAGAGGGGAGATATGGTGCTATCTCTGGAGGATGTGGGGGGCCTGCTGCTCCCATTATCCATCCCTAACCTCATCTCGGAGCTATCCCAGTGGGAACCACAGATTTCCTGCTTACACAGAGTGGCCTTGGGCGTCACCTGGAGTTGAGCCAGCTGTGCCCATGGCCAGGGGACAGCTGGCTTGACCCCCTTCACCGGGTGCTCCTTGGGGACACAGCCTGCTGAAAAGGAGGGCTGCTGCAGCCAGCCAGCTCCTGAGCCCAAAAAAGCTGTGTCTTGGTGACACAGGTCCGCACTAGGGACATCAGGACATCCAGACCCTTCCCCAACACGGTCCTGAGCTTTCAGGGTTGTTTACCTAAACGCGATGTGACTTTGATTTCTGTGCATGAAAATATTGCCCAGGCTGAGGATGGCAGCCACTTGCTTCACATGAGTGCAGGGACACTGTCACTGCTGTCTCCTCCAGCCTGGCCTGCAGCTCCCTGACAGCCCTCCCCACCGAAACCCTGGCAGAGTCAGAGATACAATCCTTTCCGGAGAAGCGTCTGCCCCAGTTCCTTCCAGGAAACCTATCCCTACCCTCTCCCAAATAACAGACAGCATCACGTCTCCTCCCTGCACAGCAGCCACGGCTCGCCCATCCCCAGGCAGCTCCATCCTGCAGTCACCACCGTCCCCTGTCACCATCCCCTGTCACCGTCCCCTCTGCCTGGTTGGAGCAGATGGGAGCAGAGAGAGGGACAGAGCAGAGGAATTTCCTTCCCTGGGAATGGGCTCCCCGGGCAAGTTCCAGGAAACCTCCTGTTGCTATTGTTTGCTGTTGTTGAAGTTCACAGAAATAAACCACCCTCCTCCTCCTCCTGCTTTTCTTATTAGTTGGGTTTTCTGTTGGGTTTTTTTTTTTACCCGCTTAGATAAACAGGCCGTGCAGCAGCCCCGCTGACAAAGAGTTTTATAAATAGCCCCACTCCAGGACACTGCGAGCGCTTGTGCTGCGTTTAAGGGGGTGGCTCGGTGAGTGGCTGCGCACAGGTTTTCTGTCCCAAAGAGCCTCCCTTCTCCCACCACGCAACGGGTGCAAAAAACCCTGGGTGATAACATGCTTATCTCACCAAAACCACACTGTGTAAACACACCAATCCTCCTCCTCATCCCTTTGGACACACACACGCTCTGCAGCTGGGAATTCCATCGATCTCTCCTGAAGGGCCTTTCCCATCCCCTTCCAGCCCCAACATCTTCTCCTTCCCTGCAGTACAACACCATCCTGAGCAACATGGACAAAATCTACTCCACAGCCAAGGTGTGCCTACCCAACGGTACCTGCTGGGAGCTGGAGCCAGGTATGGTCCCTGTCCCCCTGCTCCTGCAGGCTGCTGAGCACCCCATGGCCATGAGTTTGTCCCAGTCCTCACATCCCCAGTGGGCTGGGGTTGGCAGGTCCCACTTATGTTTGTCGAGGTTGAGTGTTTGGGTCTGGCGCGATGGTGGTGGCACCTTTGCAGAGCTGCTGTGGGATGTGATTGGGGTCCTGGCCCTCTCTCATGTCCTGCTTTTCCCCTCTGTCCCAGATATCTCAGACATCATGGCCACCTCCCGCAGCTACAAGAAGCTGCTCTATGCCTGGGAGGGGTGGCACAACGCTGCGGGCAACCCTCTGCGTGCCAAGTATGAGGAGTTTGTGAAGCTGAGCAATGAGGCCTATCAGATGGATGGTATGAGCAGGATGGGGGGACACAAGGGGTGGTCAGGTATCAGGGGTGGGATTTGAGACTAGGACAATGGGGTGCCCTGCTGCTCTCCCCATCCCACGTGCATCTGGTCATCCAACTTCCAATTTCCACCTTGGGGAAGGGGCAAAAATCCTACTGCTGTCCCATGGTCCCAGGTTTGGGGACTGGAAAGCAGAGGGACAGCCACTGGGAGCCAGTGTCAGGGCTCATCACTCCCTCCTTGGCAGGATTTGAGGACACAGGGAGCTACTGGCGCTCCTGGTACGACTCACCCACCTTCAAGGATGACCTGGAGCATCTCTATAACCAGCTAGAGCCACTCTACCTCAACCTGCATGCCTTTGTCCGGAGGAAGCTGTATGATCGCTATGGTCCCAAATACATCAACCTGAGGGGTCCCATTCCTGCTCACCTCCTCGGTAAGTGGTGGAAAGATCCCACCCCAGCTTGTGCCCAGGGCTACTGGTGAGGCCAGAGGGGCACACACGGGGTCATAGTGGGACAGGGAGGTCCCAGTTATCAGTGTGTTTCTCTTCCTCCCAACCTACCACCAGCCCAGCTCCAGCTGTTTTGTCTTCTCAGGCAACATGTGGGCTCAGCAGTGGAACAACATCTATGACCTGATGATCCCCTACCCTGAGAAGCCCAACCTTGATGTCACAAGCACCATGGTGCAGCAGGTGATGGGCTGAGGGACTTGTTGTTGGCACCGGGGGGGACAACAACGGGGTCAGTGGTGGCCAAAGCCTGCCCCTGACATTGATCCCATGGGATTGGTTTCCTCATACCCACATAAGGGACAGTAGAAAAGCATGTCCAGGAGGTGACCTCACTGGCAATGACCAAAGAGGCAGCAGGTGGCCAACGAGGAAGGACATTGTGGTGGGACTGGTGTCAGTCCATGAGTTGGGAGCTGTGTCCACACCATCACACAGCTCCAAGCCCTCCTAGGGCATTAGCCCTATTCCCTCTCCTGTCTGTGCTGGACACCAGCACCACTGTTCAGCAGTTTTTAGGACTTTTGCCCTGTTTCTGGGGCCAGGGCTCCCCATCAGGGTAAGAGGGGCAGGACCCTGGTCCCTTGGAGAGACCCACCTCATCCCCACAGTGTTGGGAGAGCATCAGAGGTGAATGATGGCATGGAAGCCCCTTCCTCAGCCATAACCTATTGCCTGTTGCACACCAGGGCTGGAATGCCACCCACATGTTCCGGATCTCAGAGGAATTCTTCACCTCCCTGGGGCTGCTGGAGATGCCCCCTGAGTTTTGGGAGAAGTCCATGCTGGAGAAACCAACAGATGGGCGGGAGGTGGTGTGTCATGCCTCAGCCTGGGACTTCTACAACCGCAAAGACTTCAGGTATGTGGGGTCATGCAGTGGCCAGGACCATAGGGTAAAACCATCCTCTATCCCTCTTGGTGGTCACCATTTTGGGTACTCCCAGCCTGGCCATGCAGCCCAACCTGTCACCTTCCGGGGCAAAGTCTTGGGGCACCACACTTCCCTGTCTTCCCCTCCACTGGCTCTTTCCCCTTCTCCATGGGGTGCTGCCACCCTCTCAGAGACCCTGTAGGGTTCCTCCCATTGAGGGGGTGCACAGGCAGTCAGAGTCCCTCACCCAGATCAGACAATGCTCTGTTTTCACCCTTCAGGATCAAGCAGTGCACGACGGTCACCATGGAGCAGCTGTTCACGGTGCATCATGAGATGGGCCATGTCCAGTACTACCTGCAGTACAAGGACCAGCCCGTCTCCTTCCGCAGCGGGGCCAACCCTGGCTTCCATGAGGCCATTGGTGATGTCCTGTCCCTGTCTGTCTCCACCCCCAGCCACCTCAAGAAAATTGGTCTCCTCAGCAGTGCCACCGAGGACGCAGGTATGGCAACTACCCTGGGATGCTGGGTAGCCTGGAGGGCTCAGGCATTACCTGTGGCACCAGGAAGGATTTTGGACATGCCAGGGTGGGCTGCAGTCTGGCAACACAACCCAGAGCAGGCAAGGCCCAATGGCTGATGCATGTCTTTCACTCGTCCTTGGTTCCTTCACAACTCCTTCTTGTACTCATGGGTCCACACACACAACTCCTTCTTGTCTCCATGGGTCTATGTAGGTCCCTTCATGGCTTCATCCTCTTCACCCCTAAGGGCAGGAGGGATGCTCTCCAGAACTTGTTCATGCCTTTCCCTTCTCCATCACTGCCCCAAATCTGGAAAAAGCATCTTTGTGCTTGGTTGGCTTTGACCTCTACAGCATCCCCCTTTCCCTCACCAACAAACATCCACCCCAGGAGCTCCTGGTGTAGCTCTGCGGAGGTGGCACTGAGCACTTACATGCACAGTCATGAGGACAGTCAGCGGGTGACATTTCTGCCTGCCAGCCACACAGCAGTGGAGGACTTGTCACCACAGGGCACTGCCTGGCTTGGCAAGAGTCTCTCCCCCCACCTGATGTCTCTCAGCCGACAAGTCAAAGCAGACGGCAGCAGAGGAAACCAAGCATTTGTGGATTCCTGCCGCAGGCGGTTGCTTTGTGGAGGAGGAACAGTCCCGGGATCCTCCTGCCTTGTCATTAAATATGTTTCATGACGGGGAAGCCATCACAGCAGCCAAGAGCCTTGGGCCGATGCTGCATAAACACCATGAAGCAGATGGTCCCTGCCTCAAGGCATTGCTGGCCGACTAGCCAGCCCTTGGCACTCATGCCACCATAGCGATGGCAGCCAATGGCCCCTCAGGGCAGTGCTGCCAACCCCTCTCTGACCCCAGAACTTCACCTGGGTCTCCAGCAGGTCCTTCTCCAGCATTCCTTCCCCAGATTTCTTCAAGGCAATGGGGAAAGCAGATGTCACTGTCCCATGTGCTCCCCATGATATAATGGTGACTGTCCTAGAGTTGACCCTCGTTCTGGGTCTAAACTATGAAAGCCTTTGCAGTGGTGTGACAACCTGGCAGACCAAAGCCCTTTTACCCTGAGGTCCTGGGGTGAATGAGTAAAGAGGGAACCATTAGAGTTACACTCACCAAAGACCCTCTCACTCTCAGAGTCAGGCTGAAGGCAAGGGGACACCACATTGGTCACTCCCTTTGTCCCCACATAGTAAAAAGGCACGTGATGCCACAGTAGGATCTGTATCTAGAGAAACCTCCTGTGTCCTACACAGCTGTCTCTAGGGAGAAAAATGATATGTTGAAATGCTGTCCCCATTTCTCAGCCAGATCTGCTCACCTTCTTGCCCACAAAAAGTGTAGTGGCCATAGTGCTGTCCAGCCAGACTCCTTCCCAACCTGGTTCAGGCTCTGTTTCATGCAGAGAGCAACATCAACTACTTGCTGAAGATGGCCTTGGAGAAGATCGCTTTCCTGCCTTTTGGCTACCTGATTGACCAGTGGCGCTGGAACGTGTTCAGTGGCCACACGCCCCCAAGCCGTTACAACTATGACTGGTGGTATCTGAGGTAGAGAACAGTCACCAAGGGTGGATGGGGGTGTGGAGGCTGGGGGTGTGCTGGGATATAAGGCAGGAAAGAAGGAAGGAAAAAAGGGAAAAGTATCCATGGAGAGGGCTGTAGAACAATGGATAGATGAGTGGATGGATGGATGGATGGATGGATGGATGGATGGATGGATGGATTGATGGATGGAAGGAAATACATGGAAGCATGCTCTACTTGTACAGACTTCTTCAGCACTGTGCTTTCCCTTCCCATTCCCTGTCTTGATTCTTCTCACTCATTTCCATGCTCATGCTCTTGTTCTCTGTTGTCTACAGAACCAAATATCAGGGTATCTGTGCTCCGGTTTCAAGAAATGAAAACAACTTTGACCCTGGAGCAAAGTACCACATCCCAGGGAACACCCCTTACATCAGGTAGAGGAGGTGCTGGCAAGGGGATGGAGGCTTGGGGAGCAGGGTTCAGCTCTGTGAGCAAGGACTGGGGTGCACTGCTCCTGCTCAAGACACAGAGACCATCCAGTGCTTGTGACTACAAGTGGCGGGGAGCTGATGTGTGGCCGGGTGCCTTCCCCCACTCCCCAGGACTTCGCTGCTTCCCTTTGTCCCCACTGCTCACCTTCATGGGCTTCCTTGGCAGGTACTTCGTGAGCTTTATTCTCCAGTTCCAGTTTCACAAGGCTCTGTGCCAGGCAGCCAACCACAGCGGTCCCCTGCACACCTGTGACATCTACAAGTCCAAAGAAGCTGGAGCGAAACTCAGGTGGGGACAGAGGAGGGTCAGGACAATTGCCATGGGCAGATGTGTGCGTGGAAGCTGGTGGTGTGCAAAGGAAGGAAAGAAGAAAGGGAGAAAGGAAAAGTGGCTGTGGAGATGGCTGGAGAAATAGCTTTGCAGATGGATAGATGGATGGAAATACATGGAAGCACTGGGGTGGGATGAGTGGTCCTCACCAGAGTAAAGCTATTGTCCTTGTTGTGAGCTCCCATCCTGACAAGAGGTCACTAAAGCACATTTGGTTCCTATTGACTCCCTGGGTGTTAACAAGTGTATGAGTATGTGATGGGGAGTCCTCAGTCTCCATATGCAGGACAGATGGGGGCTTCAGAGGCAGTTTCCGGGTTCGTGTCCCACTCAGGAATAACATCTTCAACCCTTGCAATGCTGAGATACCATCTCCCATCCATCCTCTGGCCTCATGCTGGCTCTTGCTGTCCCGCTTCTCTGCAGGGAAGTGTTGAAAGCTGGGTCTTCCAAGTCGTGGCAGGAAGTCCTGTTCAACCTCACTGGCACAAATAAGATGGATGCTGGGCCCCTCCTGGAATACTTCAGCCCTGTCACCAAGTGGCTTCAGGAGCAGAACACCAAAACCAATGAGGTTCTGGGCTGGCCTGAGTTTGACTGGCACCCCCCTATCCCTGAAGGCTACCCTGAAGGCATTGGTAAGGCTGTAGCTCCATTCTAGTGCTGGCAAGGGGCAGGAAGAAGTCTCCTGAGGGATGTCACTAACTCTTAGGCAGGACAATGCCAAAGAAAGTCTCAGCTGTGGGTGCGGGAGGTACCTATGGAGAAAAGAGAAATAATGAGCTCCATGTGGAGTCCCACAGGATGTTGTTTCCCAGCAAGTGCCATTAGCCAACCCCGTGACATACCATTGTCTGAAGCTGTGTCCATGCTGCTGTAGTAATTCCATCAGTCGTGGTGTGACACGACTGTTTCCAGCTGCATCCTTTCTGCCCAAGTGGGAGGCTCTAGACCATACAGTGTGTCCTGTTATCTCATCTCCTGTCCAACGGGCCATGCCCAGGAGCACCCTTTTGCACCCATTTCTCGGCTCAACCTGTTCCCAGGTTGTGGCATCCTTCAGTGGAACTGCAGTTCTGGGAAAAGCTCAACCATGGCTTTGCCATGGGGTAGTGTTCTTGCAAAGAGAAGGACTGTCCTGACTTCCCTTCTCTCCCTCCATTTATCTCCTCCTCTAGACAAAATAGCAGACGAAGCACAAGCTAAAGAGTTCTTGGCCGAGTACAACAGCACAGCCGAGGCAGTGTGGAACGCCTACACTGAGGCATCCTGGGCCTACAACACCAACATCACTGACCACAACAAGGAGATCATGGTATGGGAACACCTCTGAGACAACAGCCAAGGCAGTCAGCTGGCACCCAGGGCACATTTCAGATCAGGTCTGAAATACAGAGCAGCCTCTGTTCCTAGCCAAGGGGTAATGTTCTCACTCTGGAGGTGTCTTTTCCTTGAAAACCCTCATCATGCCACAGGGGGCAGCCATGGGGAGGTTGTCAGTCATGGCGCGCCAGGTGGTATTTCTGGTGATGGCCTGTGTCTCAGAGATCTCCTTCAAGTAACTCTTCTCCTGTCCTTTCCTGCGCTTGCAGCTGGAGAAGAATTTGGCCATGTCCAAGCACACCCTTGAGTATGGCATGAGGGCCAGACAGTTCGACACCTCCGACTTCCAGGACCAAAGTGTCACGCGCATCATCAAGAAGCTGAGTGTCATTGAGCGGGCAGCCCTGCCTGAGAATGAGCTGAAGGAGGTGAGCTGCAAGGGGACAGAGCAGGACAGGGTGACTCTTGCCATTACATTGTGTGGAGATACCGGCTTCTCCCAACTTCTAGGAAATGCCACTGGGCAGCCATCCTTTGCTTTTGAACAAGGTGATAGTTTGGTTTCCCACCCAATGGCACATTCCTTGCTGGCCCTAGTCCCTCTTATTTTGCCTCCATTTGGGGTCACACTGGGCCTTGGAAAGGACCAGAGGAAAACACTTGGGGACATCACAATGGGCTGTGACGTTCTCCAAGAGCAGAAGCAAGGACAACCTACTCACATGATCTGATTTTCTTTGCAGTACAACAACCTCCTCTCAGATATGGAGACCACGTACAGCATAGCCAAGGTCTGCAGAGATAACAAAGTCTGCCTTCCCCTGGATCCTGGTAAGATCTGGCAGGGTATTCAGTGAGTCATCTGCAAGAGGCCCAGAAAGGAGGGATTTTTCAATAGGGACATGGAGAAAGGTCACGAAGGGACCTTCCCACCTTCTCTGTGATGGCCCCCAAGCAGCATGTTGGGTCTAGCACTATTGCATCAGTCCAGCCCATCCAACAGCATCACTTTGGTTTCATTGCTCTCTCTTCAGATCTCACAGATATCATGGCCACCTCACGGGACTATGATGAGCTCCTTTTTGCCTGGAAAGGCTGGCGGGATGCTTCTGGGAAGAAGATCAAGAACAACTACAAGCGATACGTGGAGTTGAGCAACAAAGCAGCCGTGCTCAATGGTCAGTGTCCCACTCCCTCAGAGACCTACCGTGGTCATAGCACCTTATAAACAGAGAACTGAACTGATCATCCAGCTTAGGGCCAAAATCTTGAGGGTGTGGAGGCCACACCAACTACCATAAGTTCCAGTGTCTCATAGATATGGAGGGTCCTGGGGTGTCTGAGTAGCAAAACAGACTCTTGCCCAAGAACAACAGTACCTAACAGCTTCTACTCTTTTTTTTGAACAGGCTACACAGACAATGGGGCCTACTGGAGATCCCTGTATGAGACACCCACCTTTGAGGAAGATCTAGAGAGGTTGTACCTACAGCTGCAGCCCCTGTACCTCAACCTGCATGCCTATGTGCGCCGAGCCCTATACAAAAAGTATGGTGCAGAGCACATAAACCTGAAGGGTCCCATCCCTGCTCATCTGTTAGGTAAGGGCTTTGCTAGGCCCTCAAGCAGAACCGTGTCTCCCACCAGGCATAGCTTGCTCCAAGTCATGCCAAGAGTTGAGGCTGGTCTCTGTTCAGCTCTGGCCAAAGGGACAAGGCCCCTGGAGATGGGTCTTCAGAAGCCAGCCTGCCCCAGGGAAAGGCAACAAATTCAGCATGACTTGACCTCTCTTGCATGAATGGGCTCTTGCTTGCATCACCCTTGTTCAGGCAGGGCAGGGACCAGGCAGAGTGATCCCCTATGTGCAGGAGACAGGAGTAACTGGTTGCATTTCGTCTTCTCTTCTTGTCTCTTCCTGCCATGCATTGTCCTCTTGTTCTTCCCAGGTAACATGTGGGCCCAGTCATGGTCCAACATATTTGACCTGGTGATGCCTTTCCCGGATGCCACCAAGGTGGATGCCACCCCAGCCATGAAGAAACAGGTCAGTGCTTTTCCATGCTGCTCTGGGGAAAATCCTTGGGACCCAGCACCCTTTGGTCATTGCCACCACTCATATTATCAAATGCTCTGGTGCTACCAAAATACTCGATGCATCATCTGTATTCTCTTCCCACCTGGATACACCAAGGGCTAGAGTCAGCTCTAGCTGCCCTCAAAGCACCTCCCCTGCCCAGAGGAACAAGGCTATCCATGGCCTCCTCCTTTCAACCCCCCAGCACCCCTAGTATCCCCCATTGCCCCTCAGCAGGTCCTCTGTCTGCTCTCTCCCCAGGGCTGGACACCCAAGAAGATGTTTGAAGAGTCGGACCGTTTCTTTACCTCTCTGGGCCTCATCCCCATGCCACAGGAGTTCTGGGACAAGTCCATGATCGAGAAGCCAGACGGGCGGGAAGTGGTGTGTCACGCCTCGGCCTGGGACTTCTACAACCGCAAGGACTTCAGGTGCCCTTGGGGAGCAAGCGGTAGCCTCAGCTGATGCGGTGCTGGGGCAGACAGCAAAGTCTTGGTAGAATAAGAGGACACAGCCTGGTGCCACCACAGTGTCTGCTGCCCTATGGCTGTGGCAGCCCCACTTTGGCATTGCCACTGGTGCCCAGGATGTAGGCATTGCTGGCAGGAGCCCACATGGTGGACGGAGGGCAATCAATCCCTTCCTTGCTCTGCCATGGAGAATGAAAAAGCTGATGAATGGGCAGGGAGAGCAGGAGATGCAGGAGAAAAGAGAGAGACCAGTGCAACAAAGTAGGACCAGCCTGGCCCAGCATCAGATGTGGGATGGGGGCACATAGAAAGGGAAGGTAAAAATAGAACAAGGGGGTGAGATCATTCCTGGAGATTTTCACTCCAACAATACTTTCTCTTCTCCCTCTATTCCACATGTCTTTGTCCAGGATCAAGCAGTGCACCGTGGTGAACATGGATGACCTAATCACAGTGCACCACGAGATGGGCCACGTCCAGTACTTCCTGCAGTACAAGGACCAGCCCATCTCATTCCGCGACGGAGCCAACCCTGGCTTCCACGAGGCTGTTGGGGATGTCATGGCCTTGTCTGTCTCCACCCCCAAACACCTGCACAGCATCAAGCTGCTTGACCAAGTCACAGAAAACATAGGTGAGCACCACAGAGAAAAGCGGGGGGG
>VXBJ01001708.1:7487-59611 GCA_013400055.1 Nycticryphes semicollaris
TAAAAAGCCACCAAGGTCTTCACTCAAATACTTAACCTGTATGACACAATTTTAAGAATATAACCCCAGTTTTCTTTAGTTTGATCTACAACCTTTTAATCAAGAATTACCTGGTATACTATCTTCACGAGCTCCGAGGATGTGTATGATTTTCCAACATTCTTCTGGAAAACACTTAGAATTTGCTGCTCACGTGCATTTCGGTGAGAAATGTAGCTCTGGATTCTAGCATTTGCATCACGTACTACCGGGCCGTGACCTAAATCCAAACACATGTACCACAGAGCTATTACTTAAATTTGGAATGAAGTATGCTAATGAGTAACTGAATCATTCTTGCATGAACTCTGGGAGACTTCAAAGTCATAAGGGAGCAACATCTGTGGGTACCACCCTGTCAGAGTACCCTTGATGTTAAATTGCAAGACATTCATATGGTTTTGGGTCTTTTTTTTGGCTTTCTTTTCCCCATATAAATAGGCCACAATTAAGTAGGAATATCTGCATGAGTCTGCAACTGAAAAGCATCAAGATACATATATGCTTGTAGAAATATAGCAAGTAGTTTTTCATGTTTTGAATATCTATGAAATAAAAAAGTGTCAAAGGAGTCTACCCTTCAGCAAGTAAAAATATTTATGTGTATCATCTTATCATCACTTCAGCAGATTTGAAATTACTAAATATATACTGAAGCTTACCTTGTGTAAATATAGTATAAATAAAAGATAATCAACATGTAAACATAAAACTATACTGTCATATGCACATATATTTAATGATTTCAAATGTATTTAATCTGAAGCTATTGTTCCTTACAAAGTAAATGACAAATATAACAGTATGTCTACTAAATATGTTACCATTTATAAAATCAAAAGCTTAAATTTAGAGAAAAAAACCAATAAGAGATAGGGAGCAGAGATTATAATGGTAACTATCCATTCTCTGATGACAGAAGAATTCTCTAATGACATTAAAGATTCCAAAAGTAAGGCCTGCACATGGAATGACAAAGCAGTCCTAAAACCAGTCCCTGCTCTTCCAAGGGATTTAATTGACTTAACGTACAAGAGCGATGTCAGCACCTGGAATGGACCCCACGTTTTGCAACGTTAAAGATATTTCATATCCATTACATCACCTGATCCACAGCCATCGTGTGTAACATCTGGACATACATTCAAATGACATCAGAAAGCTTGGAACTAAATCTAGATGTGGATCTTTCCTACCCATAATTTTTTAGGGACAGCAGGACAGTTAACCTTCACCAGTAGGTAAATTAATATCTGCATACATGTGAAATGTTCCTGAGCACGTGAAACACATCTCTCAAAATGTGACCGTCTTTCCAGTAATTCAGACTTCATATCAAGACAGCTTCGTTATTATTTCAGACCTCTGTAGAGGCCAGATGATCAGAAAGTTTTTATTCCCTGTGAAGTAACAGAGATTCTCCCATTTTACAGTAAATCAAAGCACAGAGGATAAAACTGAAGAAGATAATTAGCCCATGAAATCTTGCACGGATTCGGTAACTCCAGCACCATTTGTTTCCTTATTTTCTAAGGATCACTGGTTATTACTAGAGGATAGAGAGCCCTCTACTGACCAAACCACCCTTTCCTGGTTCCGAGGAGTCTCTTCAGGTACTGTCCTGCCTACTCCTGTCTGAAGTCGTTTCCACTTTAAATTAACCAAGAGACACAAAAGGGCAAGGACTGGCAAAATTCAGCTGCTCACACCTAGCCCGCAGTCAGCTTGTGACAAAACCAACCATGCTACCCTACTTCCAAATCCACGGCTGCACCATGAGTGCTAAAGCGTGGATGGGGAACAGAGAAACAGTTCAAGAATCACGACGACCTAAAGCTGTGATTTTGTGATGTGCACATCCATTGTGTGACGCATGGATTAAAGAAAAAGAAAGTTAGTTCCAAACCATCTCAACACTCAGCTACTTCATCACTGAAAATGCATAATATCCCATCCCTAATTGCAAATACAGCCTGAACATACTTGTAACAGAATCCCAGAATGCTCTGGGCTTGGAAGGGACCTCTGGAGATCATCCAGTCCAACCCCCTGCCAGAGCAGGGTCACCCACAGCAGGTCCCACAGGAACGTGTCCAGGTGGGTTTTGAATGTCTCCAAAGAAGGAGACTCCACCACCTCTCTGGGCAGCCTCTGCCAGGGCTCTGCCACCCTCAAAGTGAAGAAGTTCCTCCTCATGTCCAGATGGAACTTCCCATGTTCCAGTTTGTGCCCATTTCCTCTTGTTCTGTCACTGGCCACCACTGCAAAAAGACCATCCTCTTGACACCCACCCTTCAAGGGTGGTATTTATAGGTGTTGATCAGATCCCCCCTCAGTCTTCTCTTTTCCAGACTAAAAAGAATCAAGTCCTTCAGCCTTTCCTTCTAAGAGAGATGTTCTATGCCCCTAATAATTTTTGTTGTCCTCTGCTGTACCCTCTCCAGCAGTTCCTTGTCCTTCTTGAACTGAGGATCCCAGAATTGGGACACAGGACTCCAGATGTGCCCTCACCAGGGCAGAGCAGAGGGGCAGGATGACCTCCTTCCACCTGCTGGCCACACTCTTCTTGATGCACCCCAGGATGCCATTGGCCATCTTGGCCACCAGGGCCCATTGCTGGCTCATGGCCATCCTGTTGTCCACCAGGGCTCTTGGGTCTTTTTCCTCAGAGCTGCTCTCCAGCAGGTCACCCCCAGCCTGTCCTGGTGCAGGGGGTTACTCCTCCCCAGGTTCAGCACCTTACACTTGCCCAGTGTAGCAAACTTACAGGTAAATGGGACAAATATTCAACCTTGGTGAATGCATAATTTAGATAAATAATTACTAATAAGAAAATGGGAAAATAGGTATAAACAATAAGCCCAATAGAATTTTGCATATATGAAGCTCTGGAAAGCAGAAATTCCAGTAGAAGAACATACTGTGTTTTGTAGGTACTTAAGAAAGAAAGTAGAACATTAAATTGATCAATAGATTGAGATTCTAGAGACTAAAATATTCTTAGTTTTACCAGCAGTTAAGTCTATAACTATTTCTGTCTATGTCAGCCTCCATAACCATGGAATATTTATAGTGATATTTTTCTTAAATAGCATTTTTATGCTGAGATCTTAAAGGACTTAACACCTACTTCAAAAGAAGATATTTTAAGAATGAACACAAAAGAGATTTGGTTGTGTAGGCTAAAAATAGATGGTTAATGGAGGAAGACAGAAATGAGCCTGTAGACAGTCGCTCAGAATGACAGGTTCAAGAAGATGAAATAGAAAAAGTCAGAAAAAAAAAATCTGAAGATGTAGCTTTGAAAAAGCAAATGAGGAGCTTAAACCTTAGTTACCTAATGAATTCTTAAAATCCAGTCTTGTCAAACAGACACGTGGTTTATATGAAAAGTATAAACCCCCAGGGTTTGGGGATGACAGAGGAAAAAAATTTAAAGCAAAGTCACAGAGAGAATGAATCGGCAACTTATTTTCAGAACATGATGTTTGGCCTCTTGGCTCTTGTTCACATTTAAGCCAAGTCATTAACTAAGACAAGCATTTGACAGTTCTGTTGCTCTCCAAGATGAATTTATGATTAATCTGTGCTGCAAAGGACAGACATCTCTCTTGGAAAAACATTTACCAGGTTACTCCCGTTAGCAGTGTACGTGGGAATGCAAAGGACCAAAAGAACAACGATTATTTTTTCTTGCAGGGTGCCATTAAGGCACATGGATAGAGCAATACAAGAAACCCACATTTGCTTTGTGATTCCAACAGTGTCAGATTCTGGCTTGTGTAGGGTTTAAGCACTAGATTCACCTTCAAATGGATAATGGAGAAACATCCCATGAAAAATATTCCAGTCTTGCCAGCCACCATGCCCTAAAGTCATCTTAGCTTAGCACAGGATATACACCAAGTAATAAAGTTCACTTGTTCCATTAGTAATGCTGTTTGATGGTAATAAGAGAGCTCAAATTCTTAAAGGAGATATTTAAAGGTTGTGTAGTAGGACAAAGCGGTTAAAAATAGAACCACTAACCTGGATATATTAAATCTAGTTTCATTTGTAACAACCTTTTCAAAGTTTTCATGTAGTCATATAGATCTTCAATTACCGTTGTTCCTTCCCCTAAAATACAGTCACCAGAAAACACAGCATTTTCTTCTTCCAGATGTAAAATCATATGATCATCAGTGTGCCCAGGCGTATATAAAACTCTGTTCAAAGAGAAGAATAAAAAGGCCCAGGTTTCCACACAGCGTATATGCTTCATTCTCAGAAGCTAGAAAAAGAAATAGCCATAAAACCATACACTTACAAAGCGGCCCAGAAAAGGCTGAAACGTTGATGTAAGCAGGACATCCCCTTGTATAATCCCAGTCTGTTTTCTTATACGGTGCAGAGAACACGGATCATCCTCTCTAACATGCTTTTACTTCCATGACACGTGCATTCTAAAGGCACATTCAGGGAGCTGGCTAGTCATGTGTACTGAGCCTTATAGGGGGGTTTGACTCTGAAGCTTTAAAAAAGAAACAATTGACACCTTCTTTGCAGATTGCAATGGGTGAAGTTCCTTACACCTTGCACTTAGCAAAAGGGGTATGATAAGGATGATGTCAGCAACTCTTTTAGAGATTAACTATAAACTTCTGGGCCCAACCCAAATAAAGTTCTGTCTCCTGAAATTTCTTTTCCCCTGAAATCCCCCTGACGCAGCGGCGTGGAGCTGCCGGATACAACGGGGAATCGTGGCTCTTTTCACTGCTCTACGGGCAGGTCATTCAACAGCCGAATGGGAAGGGTTTAGGAGCCCGCAGCACGAATGAGCACCTCGTTAGGATGCAGCAAAGGGTGAAGGGGTGATTCCATCTGAAAATACACAGCTCAGACCAGCACCACGGCCGAAATGCAACAGAATCTTCTTCTTGTTACCGGCAGATGCACCAACGTGGCGATAAGGACCTGACGGAGGTGGTGCCAAGCGCGGCGTAAGCACAGGCCAAGGCCAAAGGGCACTCGGGGTTGGGAGGCCAGAAGCCCAGCACCCTCTGATGCAATGACTTCCAGCTCTTACTGAACACCAAGCTCAGAAGAAAGCGGGTGGAGCCATCGGCCCTCGTGGAGGCAACAGAGAAATCAAGCCGATGGGTTGCATCTTGCTTTTGTGGGCAGTGGCATCCTCCAGTTCCTGATGAAACTTTACCAGGAGCGTAACCACTGATGTGGAAAAACAAAGGAAAAAAGAACCCGACGCTGCCTGGCACACCCTGAAAAACCTGAAGGTTGCCAACTAACATTTAACAGGCAGATACCGCTATTTTGGAGCCAGTGGTGGATCTAAGAATATCCTTAAAGTGCTCATTGAATTAACCAGCTGAGAACACCTGCTTTTAACAAAGCATCAAGTTTGGCTGCGTTACCCCAAACCTCAAAACGTGCCACCCTGTCTTACTTGGGTTCCAATTTAACACATTGTTTTCCATCTCTAAACTGATTTTGTCCAAACACTTGGGGTAGGGGTAGGTTTTCAGTATTCAACATTATGCTCTTGTATATTCTTTTTTTTACACTAATAAAATAAAATGCTTTTGGTCCAATATATCCTTTATTTTTATGGGTTTGGGTTTTTTTTTTGCAATCAGCCAGCTGGCATATTCTACAAGCGGGATATAATTTGCATCTAAACTGAGGAAAACAAGCAAAATCTGCCCTTAGAAGGGTTAATGAAAGGCCTCTGGAAACAGAATGGTCAGATCTTTTTATGGGGGGTGTGTGTGTGTGTGTTAATGTGAGGCAGAGAGGCTTTCTGTCTCAGACTCATCCATACTAATCAGACAGGTAATGCATTCTCTGGGAAGAAGCCCTCCCAAATTAGCAAACTATAAGAACTCGACAAATTAAAGGTTTAAACTTTAACATTTTAAGTATTACAGGTTTTAATGTTCCCTTGGGAAATATTTTTAAAGTAAAAAATTGGTGTTTACCTGAGTGTGGCTCCCTCTGTCTGTACCACATCTCCCTCTTTAAGGTAAAAATATTTACGTCCTCCTTCTATTGTTTCCTCGCGGTCAGGGACACGAGGAAGCTTACAGATGCGATATTCAGAGTCTATTTACAGAGAGCAAAGAAAACGAAGCTTTAAATTTGTCACTAACGAAGGCAGTTCCACAGAAAGGCTACTTTTGGAATAAGTACTATGAATTACTACACAGTGTAAATACAAAACTAGAAACAAAGAAATTCTGTACAGTAACTAGTGAAAGCCACTGATCTGTACCAGCAGCAATTTTGAAGGTGAAAAAGTACAAGGGAAACTAAACAAGAAATGTTGGTAATTACGATACATAACAAATGTACCTTCTTGACTCATCAATAGCCAAAACCCTGAGTTTCTACACCACCACTAAGATTTCTGTGTTCGCATTCTGTACTATGATTCACAGAAGCACCATCCAACGTTCGCGTAACACTGGAAGGAGGGTTTTTGACCAGCAGCTTCTCTCAGCGGCTATCGTTCTGAACTGAGTATGAACTGGGAGGGCCTGGGCTGGAACAGCTGTAGATAGCAATCCAGAAAGGCATTTCTATCCCTTGCTGGTCTTTACAACCATGCTCACGAGCTGACAAAACCAAAATCCTCACAGAGACACCAGTGTTGTTTTCAGTAGCACCCCGGCTTCTCTGCAGCTAAGCACCTGGCAACTTTACCAAATCTGATAAAGCCTGTGACAAACTTGTGACCAAGTCCAAAGATGCTCAGAACTGTACCACCCATGCTGCTTATTCTCTTCCCAGATACGTCTCTTACTGTTTACCAACATGAAATACACATTTTTAGGTCAGGATTCACCTGCAGACTCCCCTGCCCTCTTCCTCTTTGCAATCTGCAGCTTATGAATTTGTCAGCAATTAGTAACAGTCTGCTGTAAGGAATCTCAAAGTCATGCATGTTTTCTTTTTCAGAGATTAAGTTATTTATTGTTTTTTCTCAAGTGAAAATAATGGTCAACTTGTCAGCACCGTAAACGTAGAAAGGAGGATCAAAGTTTACTCTGATATTTTACTTTCCTTTACAAAGACTATAGAGTTTTTCTCACAGCTCTTAATATCATGGAAGCTGCCAATGGCAACGTGGGTTGTCATTATTCACACCTGAGAAAGATTCACCACAAAGGTATGCGCAGGGACTGATGAAAAACTGTAGTACTACAACATTCGAATTATTCACTGCTCTCATTCCAGACCCTGCAACAGTATAATGAAATTACAGGTAGATTCCAGAATCATCTTCCAGGTGCTTTGCACAGAAGCACTCTGGAAAGGCTTTTTTTCTTGCCAAGTCCATAACATTTTCAACAGCATCTGAAACATCTGGCCTACCACCAGGGATGTGTTTGCAGATATCAGGTATTCCACCGGTGTGATCATGATGCCAGTGAGTCACTAAAATTTCCTGAATTGAGATGTTGAACTCTGACAGCGCCTGCTTCAAACAGCCAATATACTCGGGAATGGCTGGCTCCCCAGTGTCAATAAGGATTCTTCTACATATGGACAAAAACAAAAAGAGGAAAAAAAACTAGTGAGATAATTTAAAGTGCTCTTATGACACTTAAGTAATGTTAAAGAAAGAATGCAACAGGGAAATGTGGTAATAATGGATGTCTCCATGTTCCAGGCGTCCTCTCTCCTCTCCATAACACTCTACCCCCGTGGCATAACTACTTACAGAGGGGAATAAATAATATATTTAGGCCACACACTCGTAACACCCGGGTAGGAGAAGCTGCGGCCCAGCAGGACCAGGGGTGGGAGTGGGGTCTGAGGGGAGGGCACCCACCCGGCTCCCTTCAGAGAATTCCCCATTTAGGCTCCGCCACCCATCCCCATAGCCTTAATGCTGTAGGGTTTGGGGTTTCTTTTTATGTCTCTCCTCATTTATTTTTTACCCTAATGAAGGGATTGGGGAACAGCGCGGTAGCCCCCTCTGGAGCCCGAGGGGCAGCGCACAAGCCCCAAGCGAGGCGGGGGAAGGGGACGGGGGGGAGACGGNCATGGGCCCCGGGTTGCAGCCCAACACCCTCACCACCCGCGACGACAGCCGCTCGATGCGCGGCAGCAGCGACACCATCTCTGAAAGTAACAACAACAACAACAAAAAAACCAAACCCCAACACCGAAAACACAGCAAAATCCACAACCGAACCGGTGTGTGGCGGGTGGGGAGAAGACGGAAGCGGGTGGTTCCCCCTCACCTTGCTCCGCCTTCCCGGGGCCTTCCGCCCGGGCGTGAGGCGAAGAGGCGGGAAGGCGGCCGGGCTTCCGCCCTCAGTGAGGCGGTTCCTTCCCGGCGGGGGTGGCGGCGGTTTTTCGCTTAAAATTCGGCTTCCGGGAGGAAACGCCGTGGAAGAAAGGGTGGCAAAGATGAGGAAGGGTCTGGGGTGTGTGTCTGATGAGAAAAGGCTGAGAGAGCTGGGGGCTGTTCGGCCTGGAGAAGAGAAGGCTGAGAGGGGCGCTTATCAATGCTGGGTAATATCTAAAGGGTGGGTGTCAAGAGTCAGGCTCTTCTCAGTGGCACTCGGTGACAGGGCAAGGGGCAATGGATACAAGCTGGAACACGGGAAATTCCATCTGAATACAAGGAGAAAACTTCTGTTTCCCAGAGGTCAGTACTGGGTCCAGTCCTCTTCAATATATTATTCATTGATGACCTGGATGAGGGGATGGAATGTACCCTCAGCATGTTTGCTGATGATACAAAACTGGGAGGGGTGGCTGACACACCAGAAGGNGTACAGCAGAGGACAACAAAGATGATGAGGGGCTTAGAGCATCTCTCTGATGAGGAAAGGCTGAGGGACTTTGGTCTTTTTAGTCTGGAGAAGAGAAGGCTGAGGGAGGATCTGATCAACACCTATAAATACTTGAAGGGTGGGTGTCAGGAGGATGGGGCCAGGCTTTTTTCAGTGATGCCCAGTGACAGGACAAGAGGTAACTGGCACAAACTGGAACATGAGACGTTCCATCTCAACATGAGGAGGATCTCCTTCCCTGTGAGGGTGGCAGAGCCCTGGCAGAGGCTGCCCAGAGAGGTGGTGGAGTCTCCATCTCTGGAGATATTCAAAATCCACCCAGACAAGTTGCTGTGCATCCTGCTCTAGGAGGACCTGCCTTGGCAGGGAGTTGGACTAGATGATCTCCAGAGGTCCTTCCAACCCCTGCCATTCTGTTATTCCCTAAGCTGTTGGTGCCTTGCTGCTGCCTGGTGAGTGGCCCATCCAGGCTGTGTTGGCTTCTTTGTAAAACCAGAAGGAATTCTGTTGTAGCAACAGCTGTATATTCTGTATATTCTGAGAATGTGCCTGTTCACAGCATATGTAGGAGGTATATATGCTCCTGTGTGACTTATAGGAGCTATCTAGGATTCAACATTTTTAAAGAAAATTGGGGAGCTACCAGGTGAAGGGATGCTTAAGTCCTGAAGGGACTGGAGCATCTCTTCCGCGGGGGAAGGCTGAAGGAGCTGGGACTCTTTATCCTGGAGAAGGCTGAACTATAGACAACAGAAAGGATGTTTCGTTTCAGGTTGAAGGAAAGAAGCCTTTTTATGTGCAGTTACAGTGCTCAAGTAAGCTAGACACCCCTACACACAACATTCCAGTCTCTTCCCGTATCATTTTCCTGTCTATTGGTTTACAAGAAACTGTCCTTAGACCCAAACTCACCTAATCATGAGGTATCCCCTGATTTTGGAGCACACGGGTATAGCTATTTGTTGGTACGGTCGAGCCTTTTTCAGGCCTGAGATAAAAGTTTAATTGCTGAGTGGTTGGGAGAAAGTATGGCGAGTTGTTGTATTCCAGTGGCTTCTTATTTCTAGGAAAATTCAGAAAGTTTAGAGATTTCTGAGATGCTCTGACTGAGGTTTGGCACGTCATTGATCACTCAGTAGTAAGGTGCCAGTTATTTTTAATGTCACAGGACCCCTTTTTTTCCCCCCTCTAAATTAAGAACTGTTTGAGGCTTGTTTCCTGCGGAATATTTCTTACTAGTGTCATTGCCCTGGAGCAAAAGGATGAATTTCCAACGTTAGGTGGGAGCTGTGAATGTGTTTCGTCTATAGGTGGTAGCAGTGGGTGCCTTTGGCTGGGTTCTTTCTTCCACCACCCTCTTCATTCCCTGCACGATCCCGTCGCTTTAAAGAGTCAGTCGTTTCTCTTATAATACAGGAGGCAAACACTTGTACCCTGCAGCTCGGTTAAACGTGCATAAATATTGTATGCTGAGCACCAATAGCTCCTGTAAGCACCCACAGTTCTACCAGAGGAAAACAAGTTTAATATCTTGTCCCTGGACACGTGCAGTCGCTTCGTGTATCACTGCCTGATACAGAGAAGCATTTTGTGCATATTTTAAAGTGCATTGTACTCTGGTTTGCAACTACAGCTAAAAAGATTCTTCTTCTTTTTTTTTTTTTTTATAAACCTTTGAGGTATAGAATTGTGTGTACAGATAAATAAAAGAATATATAAAAACATAAACATATATCATGTTAGGTCCCGGTCTGGTCGTTGGTCTGGGAGGGGTTTGTACCACGTATGTGTTTCCATAAATATCATAAATATTCCATAAATTGGCTTTTGCTCAACAGATCTAACAAACTAAAGTCTAAGTATGGAGATGTGTTCACAGATACATAAACATACAGAGGGAAAGTAGTACTTTTCCACACCCCCCCTCCTTTACTCTTCCAGAGTAAAGTGTTTCAGAGTGGTTTAGCTGTGGGGTTGGGGGATCTGGTGTAGGGGAGGAGTTCGTAGAGCGGGGCTGATGGTTGGACTCAATGATCCCAAGGGTCTTTCCCAACCTTTTTGTTTCTCTGATTCTATGAAATAAGTTTATTGAGGGAAATTTTATGATGTATTAAACTTAGTACTAAACACAGACAGGGACATCTAAACCCAATTTTTAGAGTAGAACTTTTATAATATAACCAGAAAGAATGACAGTTCTTGACAGGTAGCAAATGATTAACTGTGTCACATGGTTGCCATATGATTTTCCTTTCAATTTCTGTGATATCAGTAAGCCCTTTAACTTCTCTTGGATTGCAAGTCGTGTGGAGGTATGGATGGGAAACCTGCAAATGTGCACATCTATGATTTTTTCAAGTGAAAAATCTCTGTCTTTGGCCGGTATTAAGGTAAGTCTGCGTTTTGAAATAGCATTTTATACGTGTTGTGATAACTGAAGCCCTTGCTAATCACATATTATTACCTCTGCTTTATCACAAAATGATTCTGTAAAAGTACATTAGTAAAAAAGTGTTTTAGAGCAGGCTTGTATTTCTGTTGCCTGACAGATGCTTTACTCTTGCTCCTCTCGTGTTAGATCTCATACATTTAGTAAGACCGGGGACAGTATAATTCTGAGTGATTTAAGACACTCCCTCCTGTGGCATTTCATCGTACCCCACCTGGTACATGAGGCCATGGTGCTTTTTGGAGTGCTATCATGCATAAAATATAGGGGGTATTAAGGGCTGAGATCTTCAACAGAGATTCCATGTGCACCTGTGAGCAGGAATTTGTGCTCAGGCTTGGAATGAAGACAGTGGATATTCAGGAACAGAGATCCACAAGTCTCTGAAAGATTTATTTTTATTTTTTTTTTTTTAGTTAAACATGAGGAAAATGTAAACCCTGTGTCTTAGCAGCCATTCCAAGGGTCTTCCAACACTAGATTCAAGTTAATTGTGAGACTGTGAGCAAGCTGACATGCTTGATAATGTGTGGATTGTCACTTATCTCAGCTTACCTGCTGGCTTCATAGGTGTCCACCAAGATCACACAATTGTCACAGTTGGAAAGAACCTCTGAGATCACCAAGTCAAACCATACACAACAACACAACCCACTGACTACACACTCAGCCACTAGAGCATGCCCTNAAACTAAACATGCCCAGTTCCCTCAGCCTCTCCTCACAGGACTTGTTCTCCAGACCCCTCACCAGCTTGGTCGCTCTCCTCTGGACACGCTCCAGCCCCTCAATGTCCTTCTTGGAGTGAGGGGCCCAGATCTGAACACAGCACTCGAGGTGAAGCCTCGAGTTCAGCCAGGTCTGCAGGCTGCTGGCACAGCAGCAGGTTGGAGGATACACACGTCAGAAGTAGAAATCACCTGGCTCACAGCTACTCTTCGTGCTGTTGTTTCAGAGGAATACTGGGCATAGGCCGGAAAACTTCCTTTCTTATTTGGGATGACATGATAATGAGGTAATTCCTCTTTGTAGAGCACCCGGATACAAAAGGACAGGGAGGCTGTAAAGCCAGAGGAATCCAGTTACCTTGTTTATTCATTTCAGATACAAAACTAAAAGCTACTCCGTGCCACAAATGCCTAGTACAGTGTTACTCATTAAACGTGAACCTTGGTACGCTGCCTGCTCCGGCCATAAATCGCCTACCCAAAGAACTTTCTGTTTGGATTCAGTTAGTGAATTACCTTTGACTGTTGTGTTTCCTGCAACAGTCAAATAGGGAACCTGTTCAGGGGTTTTGGGGTTTAGTTTTTTTTTTTTAAATCTCTTTTTTAAAAGCACGCATAATGTTCTTGTCACAGAAAAAAGGATGCAGCTTGACAAAGGTGGTACATTGAGTTGCAGAATGTCATGATATCCTCATACAGGGTAAATACAGCTTCCCTTGGCATTTTCTTGAATGAACCCTGGTAATAAACTCTTCAGTTGGTTCGTGTGCCCGTTTTCAGGGATGAAACATTTGCAGAGGTAAAGCTCAGTTTATGCTTGACTTTTTACTGAAATCCACTTCCCCGGATCCGACTGTGAATTGGGTACCGGTTGCAGTAGCGATTTGAAAGAGATGAGTGGTATTTCATTGGAGAAGATGGGAAAGAATAGTGGAAGAACTCCAGTTATCCCAGCTGTAAGATCACCCGATCTTCCTGACCTCTTCAGGGCCAGGACATGAAACCCAAGCAGGAGATAGAACGAGAGGCTAGAAATAGCCAAGGCCTACATCAAAACAAATAACGCAGCGCCTTTTTAGCCTGTTGTGTTCCCACTTGTCTTCGTTAGGAAATTAAGAGCTTAAGCTCTATTTTTTTTTGGTTTTGATTTGTACCTGGGTCACAGTGTCAACTACCCCAGTCAACACAAGTGAGGAATAGTCACTACCTGTCAAAAGCTTTGTTCACGGGATATTAACCAACAGCCTCATTTCATTCGTTTGTGAATTTAGGCAGGGTGCCCAAAGTCACACAAGTCCAAAGCAGACCTGACCCTGCCTGCCCAGCTTCTCCCTGGATATTGTCTGCTGCTGTTTGGTGGTGGCACCAGCCCAAACCCGGTGCTCTGGCGTGTCCCCAATCCTTTGGGATTGCTGCCAGAGGCTTTTTCCTAAAATATGCAAATAAAATAAGGGACTTTGTCATTTTAACGTCTGTACCTTTGCAAGGGTGGAAATTAATGAGACAAAGAATGTGCTGCTTTATAAAGCAGCTTTTCTGTTTCACCTGGAAAATACCACAGATCTACAGAGCAAAGATGTTTAAGGACTACTTGGTCTCTTCTCCCAAGTTTTGGTCTCTTCTTTCAAGGAACAGGCAACAGGACAAGAGGAAACGGCCTCAAAATGCATCAGGGGAGGTTCAGATTGGATATTAAGAACAATTTTTCCATGGAAAGGGTTAATGCACATTGGAATGGGCTGCTCAGGGCAGTGGTTGAGGCACCATCCCCGAAGGTATTCAAAAGAGGGATTGACATAATGCTTAGAGACATGGGTTAGTGATGGGTTTTATCAGGGTTGGGTTCATGGTTGGACCAGATGATCTTAAAGGTCCCTTCCAACCCAGGCAACTCTATGGGTGTTTTTTCCATAACCTGGTTTGAAAAGCCAGCTTGTTTCTTAGTGTTTTGCAACCATTAGGAATTATCTCAACAGCTACTTGGTAAGGGGAGACTCGCTGTGGTTTGGAGAGTGGGTGACCTCAGCAGGTTCAGAGGCGCAGCTTCTCTTGGGCGGGTGGTTCGCAGGTATCTCAGTACATTCTGCATCTTGTACTTGCTTGTTTAAGTGGTTGTGTGAATTGCTGTATGATACTTTAAAAGAAAACATTGTTACTGCTGACCTTCCTTTTTTCTTCTTCTTTTTAGGAATGAAAGAATGAAGAACGACTCCGTCAATTAAAAAGACAAATCACATTAATCTTTTCCAGAAGAGACACATATCAGTGTAGTTAATGTAATATTTATATCAAGAATCCAGAAAAATGCAAGTCCCTTTACCAGAAGAAAAATGCACAGCCCCATTTTCCTTTCTACGAGGAGGTGGCATCACCAGGAAAAACACTCCGTTGTAGATACAGATAAAATTTTGACTTTCCTTTACGCGAGGTGAGGGGAGAATGACAGCAGTGACTGTCTAATGCATGATGACATTTACTAAGCTGAATTTTATTTTTTTAGTTGGTGGAATTATAATTTATGTAGTTGATATTGGATTGGATTTCTGGGTAGTTAGTAAATATTTCTGTCAAGGACAATATTCTTGGAGCATATTGATCCTGGGTTTTAGAGGTCTTTCTTCATTAATAACTCAGATATTCAGTTATGAGTGGTTTAAAAATGACTGGGAAGGCACCAATACTGGCAAGCTGAAATGGATTTTTCTAGTTCATCTCTTTCAATGTGGAATTTTTCTAAGGTAAGCACATTTTACAATTTATTGTTAAGTGAGAAATCATATTGCTTTAAGATAGTTTATTAAGAAATGCTTAACATGGCTTCAGGGACACGGCCACTTCTGGCCTTAGCAATTATTGCTCCAACGTAAGCAAAAGGATTTTTGTTGGCTTCTGCCAGGGGTGAATTGTGTTGGGTTTTGATGGGAATGTAGATCTTTCATTTTACCTGTTAAGTAGTAATTTTTGTCATTCATAGCTCAGCTCTATTTGATTTATCAGCCTTTTGATAGGGCACGCTTGATAAAAATTCTCACTTTACAGAGTAAGACTGTTGTAAACTTAAAAATGTAATTTTTTTTAAGTGATGCTCACTCAGCAGGTGAGACAGCTGAAGGAGGAGGTAATTTTTGAACCTGAAAACCATTTTGAACCCTCCGTGGAAAACCCACCAAGACTGCAGGGAGAAATGAATAGCTGAATAGTTAGGAAGGGTACTTGCAGCGATACTTCCCGCATGGACTGAGTTAATGGTGACAGGAACCTTTATTTGTTGAAAGGCACGTGGCCAGGAACAGTTTAAAATACCACAGGCTTAACATTCTGTGGTGCCTTTGCTGTATGATATCGTTCTCATTCCCATTATAGGGATCATTTGTGCCCAGATTTTACTTCCATCTTAAAACTGGGGTGAAAGATGTCACCCCAAAGTCCTGAATTTTAATTATTTTGGGTATGTAACGTGTGAGAAACATGAGTGAATATAGACTTATTGGAAGCACTTAATAAAAGACTTATTTAAAATGCCTCCTTTAACTTGCTAGACTATTCTAGGGACAGCACTGAAGGATGCATTTATGCCAATGTAAAAGTTCCCCTTAGACACGTTTTATTCACTTGATGGTATCATGGATCAAGGAAAGTGATGGAGCTTTAGGTGTCACAATTAACTTTTGCCTCTTAACATATTTTGCTTTTCATTTTGTGCATCAGCTTTACTTTCCTCCTCCTCCTCCTCCTGTTTGGTCCTGATGTTTTAGACTTTACAGAGGAGTATTTACTGACAGCCTTAATTTTTCTGGTGTCAGGTATTAGAAAAACCTACAAATACTACATTTGGGAGAAAATCTCTCTTCAGTTTTCCTGGATGGTTTCTTATTCATTAATCAGATCCGTGGCCATGGGTGGGTTCATGTGAGATACACCAAAACCTGGCCACAGGGATTCTACTAGGTTCTGCCTTTTAGAGGGGATGTCTCAGGTCCCACTCTGGCACTCTCCTTTTTGTCTGTCCCCAGAGCTTTTCATCTGCAGGTGTATGGCTGGGGGAGCCCTTCTTGAGCTTGTGACTTACGAACCCGCCCCTCCTTTCTTCCAAAGGAAATTAAACCCACGACCTTTTTTTTCATTAACTGATGATAAATGTGAAGCCAGTAAATGCAAAGTAGAATGGCAGAAGCTGCTCTTTTAATGTTTGGCCAAAGCACTCCCTTCTTCCCCTTTCTCTTCCTTTCTCCGTAATCATTTCGGGGCTGTAATTTCCAGTTTCACCTCTGGCTTTTTACAGTTATGGGTTACCCCTAAAATTTCCTGCTGATTGGTGCCTGTCTCTCAGATCTCACCTTTCAACACAGACTTTCCAAGCTCAGATCCAAGATCCCATTGTCCAGAACTGAATCTTGATTCAGTGCTTGTATCTACTCAAAATGCTGCTTTTATGCTTCATCTAAGGTAATCCATGAAATTCTTGGATTCACCTGAACTCATACCCTTTCCAATGCATAATGCCTCTTGCCATGAATTTCTATATTTTTTGAAGCTTCCTTCCCAGAATTAGCTCCATTTTCTCCAAGGTACTTATTATCTAGTAAACACAAGTTTGCCCTTTGCACTGACAGTGTTGCCATCTTGGTTACGTGTCCTTTTTGGCACAACTGGTATTTTCTCCTGTGCTGCCTCCAACGCCTGAAAAACGTTTCCAAGCTGATAAGTATAAATGACAAAGTTCTTTCAGCCACTCCTCAATATTCAGCAGTGTGATAATGTGTACTGTAAAGTATGAGCTGATAGCAGCAAGCTGGCATCTCTGCTTGTACTTTTGTGATCACACTATTATCTACGTCCTATTACACATGTTTTCTTAGGTGTATCCATGTCCAACTCCCTCCTGTCCTCCCTCTTAGTCATGTGTGTGATTTATCTGGCTAATTTACACAATGAGCCTCTTGGGTTTAACACTGTAATCAATGGATGCCCATGAGCCAAGAAGGCCAATGGCATCCTGGGGGGCATCAAGAAGAGTGTGACCAGCAGGACAAGGGAGGTCATCCTGCCCCTCTGCTCTGCCCTGATGAGGCCCCATCTGGAGTCCTGTCTCCAGTTCTGGGCTCCCCAGTTCAGGAAGGACAGGAAACTGCTAGAGAGGGTACAGCAGAGGACCACAAAGATGATTGGAACATCTCTCTTAGAAGGAAAGGCTGAAGGACTTGGTTCTTTTTAGTCTGGAAAAGAGAAGACTGAGTGGGGATCTGATCTGATCAACACCTATAAATACTTCAAGGGTGGGTGTCAGGAGGATGGGGCCAGGCTTTTTTCAGTGGTGCCCAGTGACAGGACAAGAGGGAACGGGCACAAACTTGTCCATAAGAAGTTCCACCTCAACATGAGGAGGAACTTCTTTCCTGTGAGGGTGGCAGAGCCCTGGCAGAGGCTGCCCAGAGAGGTGGTGGAGTCTCCTTCTCTGGAGACATTCAACCCCCGTCCGGACACGTTCCTGTGGGACCTGCTGTGGGTGATTCTGGCGGGGGTTGGACTGGATGATCTCCAGAGGCCCCTTCCAACCCCAGAGCATTCTGTGATTCTGTGAATGTACATCTATCTTAGCTGTACAGACTGAAATGGTTTTCAGCCTCACCCATTTAAATGGGTCACGCAGATGTAGGCAGAATTCAGAACATGCTGCAGTGTAACAGTCAGCAGCAAGACAATAACACAGTGAACATGGAAAAAGAGGGCATTCCCCTCCAGCACCGTATGAATTCTGGAGTCTGCTGACATGTAGCAGTTTGCAGCATCAGTCAAGGACACCTGAGGAAAAAAAGTTTTGGCAATTAATAACCTTCACTGTCAGAGAAGGTGGTCATACAGGCAGCAGCTGTGGTGATCAGGAATTATAGAATCGTGGAATGATATGGGTTGGAAGGGACCTTGAAGATCATCCAGTTCCAACCCCCCTGCCCTGGGCAGGGACACCTCCCACCAGACCAGGTTGCTCCAAGCCCCATCCAGCCTGGCCTTGAACCCCTCCAGGGATGGGGCAGCCACAGCTTCTCTGGGCAACCTCTTCCACCCTCACAGCAAAGAATTTCTTCCCGAGATCTCATCTAAATCTCTAAATTGCTAGGCTACATCGTGTTACTGAGTTGTGCTGTTGAAAAGTGCTGCCTAATCAAGATTTTTGGTTTTGTTTTTTGTTTTTTTTTTTTTTTTTTAATAGGTATTGGTTTGCTTTGAAGTATGGCTGTCAAGCTGCATTTAAACAAAACAGCATGGGAGGTGCATCAGAAACAGACCCTCCCAACTTCATGCAAAAAAGAGCTGTCGACGTGGTGACTGATATTAACATGCTCAGGGTGTTCAAGACTTTTCTTGAGGCCACACCGCAGCTTTTTGTCCAAATTTATATCCTCGTGGAACACGGCAAAAATAATATCTGTCAATGTGAGTCTGCCTTAATTTGCAAGTTGAGTGTCTTACCTGAAAAGAGAACTCATGTGGTGGGATAACATTTTAAACATACCTTGGCAAACCCACACTCTATGGTATGATTACTCTGCATTTAGGTAGAATTCCTGTCTAGCAGACGGTCTGTTCTGCTAAGTCCATGACCAGGAAGATTGCGCTGTAACAAGTCATGATATCGAATAGAAACTTACTGATACGTCGCTTGTAAAGAAGCTATTAAATACAATTAGCTTTGTGGGGTTTTGCTTAGAGTTTCTTTCAAAGCTACTGACTGGGAGTCTTGCAAAATCAGTATTGTATTCATATATTTAGAGCAGCCCTGTGAACCGTACTCCACAGCATTAGCTGCCTAGATTTAGGTAATTAAACTGAGCCTTAAAATTAAGGTAACTTGTTCAGGAGCAGATGAAAAATAAACTTGGTATAAAGACCGTGTTAAGAAAGCGTGAGCTTGTCCAAAACTTCATTTGGAAATTGTCATGTGAAATAAGTATCTTTTTTCTTCAGTCTAACGTTTTCCCCTGTGTTTCGTTTAGATGCTGCCATTATTATGTCTTTTTGTGGTATCTCCATTTCAATGGTTGATTATCAAATATCACTACGAAAATCACTGCCCGACGAAGATGAATTGCATCTGCTTCCCAAGTTAGTGTATCTCTTCTATAAGCTGCTTACCATCACTTCTTGGATACTCAGTATTTCCCTGATCACTGTACTAAGTGTTGGAAGTTCTGTCGTTCTGCTGGTGTTTCTTTGGAGCTGTGGCTTCACCTGGGTTCTGAAACAGCACACGGCATTTTGCAAATCGAAGAAGATGGAATATCTGTACAGAGCTGTTGTTGCCATCATCCTCATTTTTAGCTTTTTTAACATAAAGGGGAGAAATACAAAAGCCTGCATTTCTATTTATTATGCTACTCACAGTGTTGTGACTCTAGGTGTTTTGTTTGTGTATACGTTTTGGAAACCTCCCGTTATCGAGGACCTGCATTTTACAGCTGTGAGCATCCTAATGGTTCTTAGTCTGGTGTTAGGTATTCTTTCTCTCGTCGTTTACTACAGGCATTTCCATCCCACTGTTTATTGCAGACCACAGGAATGCTCAGATGAAGTTGATGGAGAGGCAGGACAAAGGATGGGAAACGAGAGATTTCAGAACTTCATAATGCAATGAACAGTATCGAATTAGTAGTGTTATTATTGTTTTTAGTGTGTGTGTGGACTTCAAAGCAAATACTCACTGGATGGTCTGTTTCTCATGTATCATCAACGAGCAGCACCACAATGGACCAGAGCTACTGGCTCTGGATAACTGCTGTTTCCTGTGATGCTCTGGAAAGTGTTTAGAACACGAATGTTTCTCCAAGCGCTACTCAACGTTACTTTGGGAAAGCAGCAATTTGATGTGTTGTAGAATCGTAGAACCTTCTAGGTTGGAAGATCACCTAGCCAGCCGACACAATTCACTCTAACTTTTGGCTTTTCCATTGCTAATACCCACAAATCAAAGGAAAGCCAGCATTAAAAACATGTTCTAGTCATTTATGTTGACATTAAAACCAAGGCTTGTGTTTCTTTTCTTGCTGGGAGGAAGGGGGAGTGTATTCCAAATAATCAAGGGCAGGGATCAGTTATCTCTGTCTGCTTCTCCCCATTAGTGTAAGAGCTGCAGTTCTTTAGATGGAGCACAGTGACAAACCCCACTGCCTTCTCCCTAAATATCCCCTCAAGAAGAATAGCTTTGATTTATAGCTCAATCACTGTCTTGCCTGAAGGAAATTGGGGGACATATTTTCAAGCATTTTACCTTCTAGGTGTTTTAATAGCTCCTTTATTGTTTTTGTTGTGCTAATCTGTCACACAACCTTCTATATTTAGGGGTGATGCCAGCTTGTTCTGGATTATAATAGCAGCCTGAGTGATTTATGGAGGGCAACTGGAGTCTTGCATACACTGGAGGAACTATCTTCCTTGAATCTTTCCCCTCCTTTGAGCCCTAATGAGACCCTTAAATGCCGGGTTTTGACACGAGGGGCTACACAAGGTATGCAGTAGTGCAGCTTCTTTTGTCTTTGTCACTGGAGAAGAGAGAAGCAACTCTTCTGATGGATTGCAATCACAGGGGCTGGGCAATGATGGAATAACCAGCTTGTCCATTGAGATTATTTGGCAAAAGGCAGAGAGAAATTAGACAACATTTCAGTCCTGTGTTGAAATGCTAAATCAACAGCGAAGGGAATAAGGCTGGTAGATACAGCTTCTTCAGAAATAAAATTTAAGAGGAAGTCTTTCAGAGTTGCTGGGATTTACTTCTAAATTATGAAAACTGGGTCTCTTTCTCTCCCCTCCTGATAACTCACATTTGCAGTCAGAGTAGCCACAGGCAAAGGGAAGAAAGAGGGTTTGGGAAACGAGATTAGAGATAACAAGAAACTGATGAACTTTGCCAGGAACCAAATCTGTTAGCATTACTGACTGACAGCAAACACCCCCGAGACTTTGAGGAAAGGGCTGATGCTTTGTTTTATAATTAGGGTGATGAAGAGCTGTGTCTTGTGCCTTTTGTGTCAAGTCCATGGACAGCAGGCTGCCTTTTTCTTGTTGTGCCCTTAGCAGAGCTCAGGGAGGGGAGTTTCTAAATGTATTTCCTCCCTGTTGCAGTTCTGTAGTTCTCTTCACCGGGCTGACAGCTTGCATCTCCTTAATCCTATTCAAGGAAATTAACTTCTAGGTGCATAGCTTGGACTGAATGGTCTGCCTTTCCCAAGGATCAATGTGAGAAAGCAGTTTAGTAGGAAGAATTTACTTCTAAAATCCTTCATTTCCACTTAGGGCAAACTAGCGTGTGGCTCCAGAAGTTAAGACATAAAAAAGCACAATCTGTGAGACTTAAGCATTGAGTTTTCCTAAAACAAATATATAAACCAATACCTTCACTTCTCTCTACTCTGGAGAAGAGATCTGTTTGCCCTGAAAAGAGAAAACACCAAAGGCTCTATTCTTCTTTGTGGGCCACAATTGCCCTAAGTTCTATCTCCTTTATCTACTTATTTATTAGTAGTGATGGTGCCTTTGGCAGCAAAATGCATGCCTGGTTTTAGGCCAAATGTACTCTTATTTTGCTATGAAAAAAATGAGTTCTAAATAGTGAAGACCATCCCTATGTTGCTTCCCACACTCCGATTGTTCCTCTGAAATCCTGAGAAGGGCCTAAGGTACGACAGGGTGAAAAATGGAGAATATTCTCTCTGTCTTGGAGAAAGTTCCCAAATTTTATCTAAATATTCATTGGAAGAAGATCTCAAGCCTTGTAACTTATCCGAGAAGCTGATCTCTGGGGACATACGAACTTCTGAGAAGCCCTAGAGTGGGAGTTTCAGCCTTGGGGCCTCCAGGTCGACTGCTCTGCAGCCAGATGCCAGGAATCTGGAGCCTGAGTCACTCGGGAGGAAGGCTGGTTTCTGGTGAACCAAACCAAATTTGTCCTGGTGATTTTCGTGTCATTCCCCTCCTTCTCCCCTTCCAGTCAACTGACAAATTCCAAGTAGAAGTATTTCGTTGTCCCCTCTCTGGCCAACTGTGAACAGGCATTTTCTTTCACGGGAGAGAAGCTGAATGTTGTGCTGCCTTCTGTTGGTCTTCTTATGCCTCCTTGTTCCCTCTTGTGTGACACTGAGGAATTCTGTACTGAAGGAATTCTGTACAGGTAAGAAAGGTATCTGTGTGGCTGTTTATGTATTACACTCACACAAATCCCCACCAAACCCTGTTACTTAAGTTTCAATCCCTATTTTAAGCTTCTAAGTCCCAGTGAATAGACATTTAGCCATATCCTGAAGCTGGGGAATCACACAGATTCTTTTCATAAATCTTAAACATAAAGCTTTGGTCTCCTGCCACAAATAGTGTAAATGTCTCTGTTGCCCTGCCATCAGCCAGAGGGCCTCAAGAGATGGAAATTCCTCTTAGATTGTCCTTTTGTAGCCTTTTATTTATTTATTTTCAGCTTTTACATCCTCCCTTTCTTCTTGACCTTGAGTTCAAGATTTTCACCCACTTCCCTTCATGCTTTTCATACTTATGGAAATGGCTCCTAATTAATCTGGGCATTCCAGCTCGGCATCACTGTAGCGAGGAGGACAAGGAAGGACACGGATTGATTCAGGGCCCACTTCAGACAAAACAAGCGAAGCCCCACTTCACCTAGGTGTAAAGTTCAAACAATAGACTTCATACATAACCCTTTCTGCTCCCCGGCTACTCTTCACATTCAGCTGCCACTCAGTTCCTGCATCGTGCCTGACCTTGTCATCTTAATCTCACTGCAAATTGAAAACAAATGTGGTTTTGTGGGGTTTTTTCTTCCTTCTTTGCTGTTAAGTATGTCCATTACATCTTACAAGAAGTATTTTAATAAGTTAAATAAAAATAATAAACAATTTCTTCTTGTTTTGACTACTGTCAGACCTGGGTAAGAGGGACAACATTCAACAGAATTGTTTTAATTATCCTACTAATATTCAACGTGCCATTTGATGGCATTGGTGAGCTCACCTGATGTACCACAGATAGCACTGATTTATGAAGCCATAATTGGGTTTCCAATAAACATTTGTCAAAATAATGTATTCATTCAAACCAAAGCCTTCTTTATTTATTCATATAAAAGAGCACTTAACTTTCAACAAAGAATTGCCTGCCATCAAAAACACTCCATAAACGGGGGAAATTTATGAAGACACAGTACCAGAGGGTGATCGGTGGAAGACTAAAGTTCACTTTAACCCTTCAGAGTACTGAGTTCCACCTCTTCCTTGTTACTGCTACTAGACATATTTCTTTCTAAAAGCCCCAAGCCCAAACATTAACCTTTGGATATTTACTCATTAAACTCCTAGCTATGTTTTATGGTATAGAGTCTTCTCGAAGATGGTTTCAAAACTAAGACCTCTCACTAAGATCTCTCAAAGCTGGCTGGTTTTAGGATTACCCACATTCTGCCCACAGCTTTCACTGTGGGGAAGCTTTGAGAAGTTAAAGGACTTCTCTTGCCTGAACCTGAGGCAATACATCTATTTGTCATTCGCTCCAGCTGGAGAATTTTCCTGTTCTACCTCTTTGTGCTCTTCTCTACTTCCTAGCACTTCATTTCACAGACTTTTAATAGAAGATGAGTAAAAGGACATGGGCTGTACAACCAGTATGTGAGTGAAGTGCAGATGACCCCTTAGGATCCAGCTTCACCAGACATTTCCTTTGTTTTTACCTCCAATTAGCTAACTTACAACAAATGCCCAGAGAAGCTGTGGCTGCCCCATCCCTGGAGGGGTTCAAGGCCAGGTTAGAGGAGGCTTTGAACAACCTGCTCTGGTGGGAGGTGTCCCTGCCCATGGCTGGGGGGTTGGACCTCGATGATCTTGAAGGTTCCTTCTAACCCAAAGCATTCTATGATTCTGTGATCAATGCACTGTAGCAGAAGCGTTGTCTCACCTGGTTTTCCCCTGTTGGGCGTTTGGTTTTCACTGTAAGATGAAGTTCAGCTCCTGCCTTCTTTAGAGACTGGCTTCCTTCAGAGAGATCTTCCTGTGAGTATTCAGCCTGTAGTCTAGAAAACAGCTTTTCTTCCTCAATGGCAAGCCCTTTAGTCATCAGAATTTGCCTGGTTGTTCACATAAAAGTTTGAAAGACTTCAGGAAAACCCCATTGGCTTTTTATAATTCTGCTATGCCTATAGTTGGAGTTTTCCAAAACTACGTACTCCGTGAAGATTTACATCTCTAGTGAATGTTGCATTAGTCAGCTGAGGGAAGAAATGCATTTGCCTGGATGAGGTTCTGTATGTTGTGTGGGGGGCACCGCCACAGCAGAGACTACGTGCTGTTGGTAGTTTTGTAAACCAGCAGGTCTTTGTTATGGTGTTTGACCTGGATGAAAGGGCAGAGCGAGAAGTAATTAATTTTGTAACCTGGCCTCTGAAAAAATGGATGTTAATTTGTATAGTGCCCTCTAAAATCAGCAGAGGGAAAAAAAATAGCACACCCAGAGGACTGTCATGCTGCCACCTACTTAGGATGTGATGAATCTCCCTTTCAAGGTCCTCTTTCCCATTGCCTATGGAATCAGGAAATGATGAGAGTTGGAAGAGACCTCCAGAGCTCACCCAGTCCCACTCTCCTGCTAAAGCAGGGTTGCCCAGAGCACATCACTCAGGGCTGCATCCAGGAGGGGCTTGAAGGTCTCCAGAGAAGGGGACTCCACACCCTCCCTGGGCAGCCTCTGCCAGGGCTCTGCCACCCTCACCCCAGAGAATTTGCTCCTCATGTTTAGATGAAACTTCCCATGTTCCAGCTTGTGCCTGTTGCCCCTCGTCCTGTCACTGGGAACCACTGAAAAGAATCCAGCTCCATCCTCCTTCAACCCACCCTTCAGATCCTTGTGAGCATGAAGAAGGTCTCCCCTCAGCCTTCTCTTCTCCAGGCTCAAGAGTCCCAGCTCTCTCAGCCTTTCCTCATCAGGGAGATGCTCCAACCCCTCCAGCATCTTTGTTGCCCTACGCTGGACTCTCTCCAGTAGTTCCCAGTCTCTCTTGAACTGGGGAGCCCAGAACTGGATGCAGCATTCCAGCTGGGGCCTCACCAGTGCAGAGCAGAGGGGGAGACTACAGAAGGAATATCACAGGATGCACTTTATGTAGGCAAAATTGGGTGACAGAACTGAGCCTTTGCACGTAGCAGAGCCTCGGTACGTTATCAGTAAGAACCTTTCTTCAGATGGTCTCTATAGGGATATCAGTTGCTATTTCAGTCACTGAACAGCTAAAAGCCCAGTGGTGGTAAGGCATCTTCTTTGTCCTGTAGACAACGGTCTTCTGAGATACTGAGATGCTTTGAATCTCATTTGCTTCTGCAGAATGGCATTTCACACCTCTTTATTTACACCTTTGGATCATTGGGCCATTTCTGAGCGACATGTTGAAGTAAGCAGCCTTCCTGTGACACTTAGTGCCTTCAGTGTGGTAAGCAACCATCTCAAGTGTTTTAAAGTTAAATGCTTATCAACCTCTCTCAGGTTTTCCTTAGGTGGAAACTGCTGATCTGCCCCTACAACGTTTTCTGACTTGAGGAGAACTGTGGAAGGAACTTGGATTCTCCCTGGGTTCTCTACCGCGGCTCCGGCTGCAGGATCTTGTCTGAGTGTGACCTTCAGGTCTGCAAAGCTGAATGGCACAGTTGCATAAACACAAGGGAAAACAGGGTAGGCCACCTAACATGGAAGAAGTCCCCTTATAAACAACTTCTTAAATGACACTGGCAGCATTTGCATAAGCTAATGAGCTTGCTCTTTGGCAAACAGCTGTTTCAATCAACAGCTTTTTTAAACGAGCATAATACGAGCAAAGTTATTTCTCCAGTTGTGTGCCCGTTTCTGCTGGGTTCTGTGAAACCAGTCTGGGGGATTTTATGCAAAGCAGTTTCAAATGAGCATGACTATTGTGTGAAAAAAAAAAAAAAAAGGGAATATAAAATTCTAGTTAGTGATTTAATGCCTATAATTATAATCAGATTTGGACAACAATTGCAGCTATCAGCAACTAATTTATGGCTGCCTTTGAAAAAAAAAAAAGATATGAAAAGCCAAAAAGCCTTCTCTCCCTTATGTTCTCCCAGCCAAAGCAATCATGTTTACATGTTTGTATTTACAAGTAGAATTAAAGCAGCCGGGTGTGGCCTTCCTCAGGCAGAAAGAAAAACAACACACAAAACCACAGGGGTTTGATTTTATTTTTTTCTTCTTTTTTTTTTTTTTTTTTTTTGTGCTAATGAGGGATTGTGGGGGGGAGAAGAGAAATTAATAACTTGCAGGCCTGGTCGTGGGCAGTAATTGGTTTTGTCTCACTGAAGAGGGCCGGACCTCCGAGGCTCTACAGTGACCAAACTCCACATGGATGACGGGGTGGCCCCTTGTTTGCTGGTTAATGGCAACTTACTCTTGGGCGTTTTGAGAAAGGCTGGAGTGAGTTTTCAGCTCAACCACTCAGGAAGAAAGCAGCGGAATCCCTGCTGCAATACTAAGTCTTCCACTTCCATTTACCAGTAAAATGCACGACTGTCAAAGCAGTGATTTATTTGCTGCTCACTAAAGCCCCAACAATGTTGTGTCATTGATATCTTATGTATGTGTCAGACAGCCACACACCAAGCCAAGAATTCTACGTGATTTAAGACCTCCCTCTGCATTTTTATTTTAAAAAAAGGGTTTTCTCAGCAGTAGATTAGAGGGAATCTGTGGTTGCTGATGTAGTTTACTGTAGCTGGTCTCAGGAAGTTGATGGGCGTTGCTCAGGGGAATAAACTGATCCATTCAATATGGTCCCATGCTAAAAGAAACAAACAAAAAAACCCCTTGTTTCGTAAATTTTGGAAGACTACTCTCCTACTGCCTACTGAGCTCTAGAAGCAGGTTCTCAGCAACTGGAATTCACTGTTGCCCTGTCATCTGGCAGTCAGAGCACGGCTTGAGAAGACATCTAGAAGACGACTTAGGTCTTCTAGCATGGTATATCTTGAAACCACAAGCAATTAGGAAATGTTTTCAGAAGATAGTTGCTCATAACTCGTCCTTCACTCCTTTGTTTTCTATTCAGGTCTATCTGGTGCATCAGGAGTTGGCTCTGCTGCTGGTCACTGATGAGCACTTTTGCGTGAGGCCTGGGCAGTCAGGATTTTGGATACAACCTAAGTTGGGACCAAGGTGTGGAGGAGAGAGGGAGAAGAGGCAGGTTAGTCCCTGCTCAGTTCCAGCACAGAGCAACCCTGTTTTCAGCTCAGCCTCCACTAGTCCATGGTTTGTACACATAGAAGAGGGCATTAGCCCAGCTCCTGTGCAGGAGGAAAGGGCCAGAGCCTGGCTGTGCAGTCAGAGAAGCACCTCGAAGAGAAGTTCTTGCTCAGCAAGTGTGAGGTGCAGCAGATCTGAAGATAATTTGAGTGTTGCATGGTTCCCTTGCTTCTGCAGGCCCAGTTATTGGAGATGCATGGACTACTTTCCCACATCTTTTCCCTTGCTGTGTCAGTGTCCCATCCACACGTTAGGATGCCATGCAGCATCCCCTCTCTTTTCAGATGAGGAATCTTGTAGAGTCCACCCCTCTCTATACCAGAGGTCCTGTAACACCCTTTCCACAAACTTTTTCCCAGTGCCTTTTCCACCCATCTTTTCTTTGTAAGGCAGAGGGTTAATCTCCCATTTCAGCCATTTTACTGCTTCTGTGGGCTCAACCTCATTTTCCCAGATCTTCTCCAGCTCCTTCCTGCTTTTATGTGCTTTCTCAATCCTCCAATGCCTACACCAGTGCCATTCCTGCACTTGTGGCCCTGGCATCATTTTTATAACTCACTTATTACTTCTCTTTCTGTCCAGCTGGGTCACAGCCACAGAATGGTTGAGGATGAAGAGGGCTTCTGGAGGTCATCTGGTCCAAACCCCCTGCTGAAGCTTGGCCAACTAGAGCCTGTTGGGGCGTTAGTACGTTGAGGTAAGACATACTGTGTTGGAACACACTAGTTACTGCTGCTGACCCTTCTTTGATCTATAATCAAATGCAAATGTGTTTGAACTAGTGGTTTATATGAACAGATACAAAGGTCTTTGTTTGCCCTTCTGTCTTCTTTCATATCCATCCAGATTTCCCCCAGCTACAAGCGGTTGTCTTCTGTCATCTGCACATCAGGGAACAGCCAGGGTACTAACACTCAGGAGTTAGTATACTACATCAGGACAGACAGAAGTGGCATCAAGTCATCTGCAGGTCAGCAAACAAGACAAAAATAGGAACCTTTAAAACCCCCTAGTTTTGACAGTGATAATCTTGAAAGGATACTGGCAGTAACTGAAGAGGAAATATTTTCAGACAGGAACATGGCTTCTGATCCAGCGACATTGCTGTATGCTACAGCTGTAACACTGTTACATTTGGGGAGTTTTCAAAGCTAGAGAGCAGCAGTAATCTAAAGTCTTTGGAAAAAAATAAAATCATTCTTATCACATAATGTAATCACACACACAGAATCATAGAGTAGTTTGGGTTGGAAGGGACCTTCAAGATCATCCAGTTCCAACCCCCCTGCCCTGGGCAGGGACACCTCCCACCAGACCAGGCTGCTCCAAGCCCCATCCAGCCTGGCCTTGAACCCCTCCAGGGATGGGGCAGCCACAGCTTCTCTGGGCAACGTGTTCTAGTGCCTCACCACCCTCACAGCAAAGAATTTATTCGTAAATTATAACCTGAATCTCCCCTCTTTCAGTTTAAAACATTTCCCCCTCATCCTATTGCTCCCCTCCCTGATCAAGAGTCCCTCCCCATCTCTTCTGTATCCCTCTTTAGGGACTAGAAGGGGCTCTAAAGTCTTCCTGGAGCCTTCTTTTCTTCAGGCTGACCAACCCCAACTCTCTCAGCCTGTCCTCACAGCAGAAGTGCTCCAGCCCTCTGAGCATCTTTCTGGCCTGCTGGATATCTTGAATAACCAGTAAAAATGAGGTGAGAAATACAATTCCTGTCTATATTTCGTTATTGTTGGAGGTTATGGCATGATGAATATAATTGTAGTTTGGAATGTTGAGCTGTGAGAAACTGAAAGCAGAGGAAGCATAGTGTGAAAAGCCCCCTGACCATAACCTGTGAGCAGGCCACAGTACTCGGAGTTTGTAGATAGAATTGGGAAACATAACATCGACCCAGTTGCCAGAAAGAGTTGTAGCTTTTGCAAGGCTTTCAACACCTAAATATTAATAGAGAAGCCTGATACAGTCTTCCTCATTTATAGAGTTTGTGAAAAATTTGGCCTAAATATTGTTTTAATACCACAGAACCCCCATAGGATGGGGCTTTGAGGAACCTGCTCTGGTGGGAGGTGTCCCTGCCCATGGCAGGGGGGTTGGAACTGGGTGATCTTGAAGGTCCCTTCCAACCCAAACCATTCAATGACCCTTCTTATGATTGCTGCTTCCTATAGAGTAGGGACACCTTTGTTGCTTGTGGGTGTCCACACAAGCTGCACAACTGCCCATGCTGCGAAGGCAGGAACACGGGGACCAGCTCTAAACCCTGGCATAGGGAAGCATGAGGAATTGAACCACGGGAAGCTGCTTAGGGAGCACCTTGGGCCCCGAGAGTTCGTTACTGTGGAGGTGGTGCCATGTAAAAGGGAGTAAGGACCTCTAGGCTGCTGTCAAGATCCATGCAGATGGGCTGGGCTGGATCTCTGATTTCTCCTTTTTTTTCCTTTAACTTAACTGTATGTTCCTATAACCTGGCATATATAATATATATGTATAACCTGCATTTGTTTGAAGTATTTTACCCCAATTACTCTAGGCAATACAGTCGATTGGAAAAAGAGCATCTCCACCAACGACACCTTCTAGTGTGACAAACGGAGCAAACCTGATACTAACAGAAATAACAAGAAGCACCACGATTTATTTATATATATATTATTAAAACAGATGGTTGTTGCTGTGCTGGGAGGGGCAGGGCTCTTTACTGTAGAAACAACCGTCAGCGTGGGGGCTGCTTTTCATTTTCCTAATCCTTCCTTGACATCCTTGGTCTGTTGCCTACCAACTGATCTACCTCATGCATAAACTATTAATCAGCAGTTTTAGCATTCATTATGCAGTTGATTGTCTTCATCTAGGCGCTGCTTTCGTTTGGAAAACAGTTTTCATTAGAAACACATTCTTTGCAGAATTACTGGAAAGGCTTTGCAACCTTTCAACTAGGCATTGGGGAATGGCATGATGGTTTCCTCACACAGTAATAATGTCAGAAGCTCAGTTTGTGAAGAAAACACCCTCCATTTTGGAGACTGAGTTGCCTGAGTGGTCATTAAAGAAAGGAACCCAATAGAGGGGCCAAAATAATCTCCCCTTGGCTTCCAAATGTGGGAGATTGACAATGCCAGGGGTAGAATTTCCCTTTTTATCCACACAAGTTTACTAAAAAGGTAATGGCATGCTTTCAACCCACCCTGTCCCAATCAAGCCACCACTGTCAGCCTGAAAAAGGTCAAGTAGCAGGAACCTGAACATGAAATTTTCAAAGAAAATTTACCACGGGCAAAAAGTGGCATCAGCTTAACTCATGTGAGTCAGAGTGTGGGATAAGGAATTGTTACCTTCTGTCATTTGAAATCTGTGGTTAAAATTGCCCCGGCCCCCTCCAGATGAGAACTTCAGTGTGGTGAGCAAATAGCCAGAGAAGTTCTAGTGGCAGGGAGTTCTACCTACTCATCTTGTGGTAGCTGAGCAGTGAAGGTCAGGTTCATAAATGCAGGCTGATGGGGTTTGGATTTACCTGAAGAATTATAATTATTCTAGGATTATGTAGGAATCTCTGGATTATTACAAAAGAATCTTGCAATCCCCTATTACCCAAGACTTGTTCCATCAGGTCAAGGGTTGATCAGCTGCTTGATTGAATGGGCTAATCATTTAAGACATGGCAGTTGAAGTTGGTTAAGGCTCCTTGTGATGCTGAGTAAATCACCTGCCTTGGTAGATGAACTCTAGGCCTGGCCTCTCTTGAACTCCAAACTGAGAACAGGTTTGGTGTTTCAATGCTTTTGTGAAAGGGATTGTTTCTGCATCAATATTTTGCCACTCTGCAACTCCACAACGTGCTGCTCTTGTTTCCCCATATGCAGTTCTTATTTCCCCATCTCAGAAGAAGATTATAGGAGAGTTACAAAACACACCCGCAGGGAGATGAGCACGATCAAAGCTATTTCGTAACTCTCACGGAAAAGAACAAATTACATCAAAACTCTGCAGACTAGACAGAGCTGAAAGGTGATATACTACAGGTCTACAAATTTGCTATTGACACAGAAAAAAAGGAATTAACCACCCTCTATTTGCTTATCTTTTGTGATATGAGAAGGAGACATCAGATAAAACAGATGTGCCCATTTCAAAACAAAAAATGTCTGTTTGACAGATGACACAAAAGAATCTAGCAGTGGTTTTCCCTTCTGGGCTTTCCTTCCTGAATGCCACATTTCTTACCTGCACGGTGTTCCCATTCTCCGTGGCATCAGCTTCCACTGAGTACTTAGTGTTTGGGGGATGTTGGTCCCTCAGTTCCAGAAGGACAGGGAACTGCTGGAGAGAGTCCAGGGCAGAACCACAAAGATGCTGAAGGGAGTGGAGCATCTCCCAGAGGAGGAAAGGCTGAGGGAGCTGGGTCTCTTTAGCTTGGAGAAGAGGAGACTGAGGGGTGACCTCATGAATGTTTATGAATACGGAAAGGGTGAGTGTCAGGAGGATGGAGCCAGGCTCTTCTCAGTGACAGGCAATGATAGGACAAGGGGCAATGGGTGCAAGCTGGAACAGAGGAGGTTCCACTTAAAGATGAGGAAAACCTTCTTCAGGGTGAGGGTGAAGGAACACTGGAAGGGGCTGCCCAGAGAGGTTGTGGAGTCTCCTTCTCTGGAGACATTCCAAACCCACCTGGACATGTTCCTGTGTGACCTGATCTGGGCGTTCCTGCTCCAGCAGGGGGATTGGACTGGATGAGCTTTCAAGGTCCCTTCCAATCCCTGATACTCTGTGATTCTGTGAAATTGCCAGGGAGCAGCAAGAACAGGGCTGCACCACACGGGTGCATAAACCAGGAGCTGAGGGTGGCCACAGCACAGGCAGTGACTTTCCCAAACAAAGCCACAGTCCCACAGTACCTGAACAGGGTCCTGCTGGCGACGAAAGCTTCAAATGACAGTCTCTGACAAGCCAAACAAATGATTTAGTTCCAAAGTCCAACTAAGGACTCCAGTCAAGAACACTGGAGACAGAGCAAGGCTGCTGCCTAGGTCTGATGATGCCCATCCAGGAGATGGAGCCAGGAATAGGGTTAGAGGGGAAGCCACCTACCACCCAGGCCCACTAGCTGTCCAGGAAAGGTGGTCAACAGCTCAGGGCAGAACTTAAATGGGGTTCCTGAGGCCATGGACTGAAGGTGTGGTGGGGGTCCCAGGTGAGGCTGGGCAGGGCAATTAAAGCCAATTTGTCTCTGACAGGCACCAGGGAAGCGTATCCAGCAGGAAAGGCCTACACCAGTGTTTTTGATTGGATAGTCTCTGGTTTGCAGAGGAAACTGGGGGGAGATTTCTCTCTCTCACTGAAATCTCTGCCCATCTTGCAATATTTATATGCTCGAACCAAGCAGGAACTCTGCTAAACTTAGGAAAAAGTCAAGCTTTGTCCTGCTGAGGTCAGTAATAACATTCCTGTTGATTTCAGTGGGCTTGAGGTTTTACCTTCCTGTTTCTTTTCCCGAGCTGCTGTTTTGAAGTCCAACACGGTAATAAAAATAATTAGAGGAAGTGCTACAGACTCTCTTTCTCCAAGCCTTTTCTGGAAATCACGTGAATCCCTCCTATATCAGTGCATTTTATGCTCCCTGCTTTGACCCTTGTGTCAGGCTAATGGCTTTCTGATTAAGAGTCAGATAAACCCGCTCCAGAGCGCATCAACATCACTCCCTTTCGGCTGGAGGTCTGGGTCAGCGATGTGAGCATGAAATCTGCCTTTCCCCCTGACCTGCTGATGGAAAAATGTTGTGCTACCGTGGGGCTTGCTGGTCTGAGTTACAGACGGCCTCACAAAGGAACCAGTAGTGGGGTCCTGCCCGTGCCAGTTCTTTATCCCCAAATGGTTTGACCAGCTTTATCACGGACTTTTGCTGGCCATACTTTTACCCCATCTGTTTCTGGGAAGAGATGAAGGCTATTCATGTTGTCTTGTCACAGACCCAGGGATTTGTGGTTGTTTGGTTTTTTGCTTGAGAAGAATAACTAAACGGGGACTAGAAACGTGCCAAGAATTTAAAGACATGAAATGCGTAATTTAGTGATTTTAATGTTTTTCTTCTCTGAGGGTCATCGTTTGTACAGTGCATGGCAGATGACTGCTCATTAGATTATCCTCAGCTCTGGGCTCAGTGTCCCAAGCAACTCAGGTAATTTGAAGTATGTGGCCATCTGTCTCGTAGCTAGGAACTATGGAACTGCTCCGGTGTGGGATTTAGGTGTCTTCCTAAATTTAGCAGTAGCTGCCTAGTCCGGACATGTAGAGGTTTATAGAAACCTCTTCAACTGACTGTCCAGTACCGACAGGACTCAGTTGCCCAGACATGTATATCTAGTGACCTTTTTGATGTCCCAGCATGTTTTACCTGGTGACTGTTTCCTGCTCCTGAAGGGCAAAGATTTTCAGTAGGTCTTGTTCCCAGCCCGCCCTGGTTCTGTACCCTAGAGCATCTCAAACAGCTCTAGACATCTTTCTTGAGGAGAGAAAATGCCTCTTTTATTTATTTATGTTAGGATAAGGTGAATTTCTCTCTTGCCTTAAGGGTCATGAAGATGCCTGGGGGGCTGGAGCACCTCTCCTATGAGGACAGGCTGAGAGACTTGGGGTTGTTCAGCCTGGAGAAGAGAAGGCTCCAGGGAGACCCTAGAGCCCCTTCCAGTCCCTAAAGGGGCACCAGGAGAGATGAGGAGGGACTCTTGATCAGGGAGGGGAGCCATAGGACGAGAGGGAACAGTTTTAAACTGAAAGAGGGGAGACTTAGATGAGATCTGGGGAAGAAATTCTTTGCTGTGAGGGTGGTGAGATCCTGGAAGAGGTTGCCCAGAGAAGCTGTGGCTGCCCCATCCCTGGAGGGGTTCAAGGCCAGGCTGGATGGGGCTTGGAGCAACCTGGTCTGGTGGGAGGTGTCCCTGCCCAGGGCAGGGGGTTGGAACTCCATGATCTTTAAGGTCCTTTCAAACCCAAACCATTCTATGATTCATTGACTGTATTGACTAGGTCTCCTTTGATTACTCTGGAAGTTTAAGAGGACCTTCACTCACAGTAGACACATTCTGGTGACTTTCTATCTGAGATCTGCTCTGGGTACCCCTGCATAAGAGCTCCTCCATCTTCAGGATCACAATTAGTATTTCTCAACATGCCCTGTTTTAAGGACTTTATTTGTTTCATTTGCTCTTTTATATCACAGTTTATAGTGGTGCTGGTGTTTTCAGATGGAGCCTTAGAAGGGATTTAAGATGTGGAGGAACTTGCACCGGCAAAACACAGTAGAGTTCGATTTCATATCTCAGGACTTCTGGGCTTCTAGGCTTTCTGAACAAGGTGCTACAAGCCATGATTTAGTAGCTTAGTGGGTAATATTGGTGATAGGAGGATGGTTGGACTAGATGATCTTGTAGGTGCTTTCCAGCCTTGTGTTTCCATGGTTCTTTGATTCTATGACTTTTCCTTTGNCTCTAGACATCTTTCTTGAGGAGAGAAAATGCCTCTTTTATTTATTTATGTTAGGATAAGGTGAATTTCTCTCTTGCCTTAAGGGTCATGAAGATGCCTGGGGGGCTGGAGCACCTCTCCTATGAGGACAGGCTGAGAGACTTGGGGTTGTTCAGCCTGGAGAAGAGAAGGCTCCAGGGAGACCTTAGAGCCACTTCCAGTCCCTAAAGGGGCTCCAGGAGAGATGGGGAGGGACTTTTCATCAGGGAGGGGAGCCATAAGATGAGGAGTAACAGTTTTAAACTGAGAGAGGGGAGATTTAGATGAGATCTGAGGAAGAAATTCTTTGCTGTGAGGGTGGTGAGACCCTGGAAGAGGTTGCCCAGAGCAGCTGTGGCTGCCCCATCCCTGGAGGGGTTCAAGGCCAGGCTGGATGGGGCTTGGAGCAACCTGGTCTGGTGGGAGGTGTCCCTGCCCAGGGCAGGGGGTTGGAACTCCATGATCTTGAAGGTCCTTTCAAACCCAAACCATTCTATGATTCATTGACTGTATTGACTAGGTCTCCTTTGATTACTCTGGAAGTTTAAGAGGACCTTCACTCACAGTAGACACATTCTGGTGACTTTCTATCTGAGATCTGCTCTGGGTACCCCTGCATAAGAGCTCCTCCATCTTCAGGGTCACAATTAGTATTTCTCAACATGCCCTGTTTTAAGGACTTTATTTGTTTCATTTGCTCTTTTATATCACAGTTTATAGTGGTGCTGGTGTTTTCAGATGGAGCCTTAGAAGGGATTTAAGATGTGGAGGAACTTGCACCGGCAAAACACAGTAGAGTTCGATTTCATATCTCAGGACTTCTGGGCTTCTAGGCTTTCTGAACAAGGTGCTACAAGCCATGATTTAGTAGCTTAGTGGGTAATATTGGTGATAGGAGGATGGTTGGACTAGATGATCTTGTAGGTGCTTTCCAGCCTTGTGTTTCCATGGTTCTTTGATTCTATGACTTTTCCTTTGAAACCCACTTACTGATCCAGAGGGTTTTGTTCCTGCATTTGGCCACTTGCTCAACAGTGGCCTTTGGAAGCCAAGGAAGAAAATACTCTTTTCTATTTGGGCTTATCTGATAATTCAACCATTACCTTTGTTTATAAATATCAGAAACCTCATTGAGCCTTAATTTTGCTAGAAGACCTTTGCATTACGATGGGATATTTTGATATTAAAATATCTCATACATTATTCACATCATATTCAGTAACTTGCAGTGTATTCACAGCAGCAGCCTTATGTTAATAGACATTAGTGCTCCTTTGAAGTTGGCCAACTCTGTCCGTGTGTTGCTCTAATGAAGTTCCTTTGTGCTAATTTGTGACGTGCTGAGGAATTAGTGGTAGTTGCGCAGTCTCTGTAGGTATCAGACCGTGTTCAGCTCCGAGACTCTTGAGTTGTCAATGATTTTGGGTAGAACAAAGGAAAGCCTCCCCTCCTGCTTTCCACTGAGAAGACACAGAACTGCTCCCTGACCACAAGAAGGAGACAGAATTGCATTGATAATTCCTTCCCTAATAGCTGTGCCAACAAATAGCAAGCTAGATTTATATTGATATGCTATTGGTACTCTACAGATCAACGGAGGATCACAGCCTTGCAGACCTCAGCTTTTAGGCTTTATTTCATTTTTCCCTTCCAAAGAAGAGAGCTGAGACACAGGCAGGAAGGCTCTGTTGAATAAATATGTGAATGAAGTTGTCTAAAAAGAGATGTCTGCTACTGAACCCTCTTGTTTGGAAAATGACATATGATATTAATATCAAAAATCTCACAGCAACGCACAGAGCCCGGGGAGGGAGTCTATGCTTCGGTGTGTAAAATTAATGTGATCATTTCCTGGCTTGTACTTGGCTGATGTTAACCCCTTGGCTTTCTCATAAAGTTAGTATTTACAGAGAGCACGTACAAACATAGACTAGATTTTGTGCAATTTCTGGTTTAGTTATTTGGGGTTCTGCTGCATCTGTTTCCGCTGAAATCCCTTTGGCAAAACTGATTCATGTTAGAAAAAATAATGAAATATCTTATTTTTCTTTACCCATCAGGAAATCTAATCTTTGCTCATACTCTCCAGAATTAACTAGAGCAAATGAAGGCGTTTCAATGGCTGTAGGTGAGGCATCGGTGGAAGCGTTCCCAGATACCAGGCTCTGCAGTGATTTCAGCAAGGTGGCCTCTTGGTAACAACCTTTTAAAGCTGAAATAGACTTGACTTTCAAGAAAGGACAGACACTTTTTGTTGCTTTCAGTGCTGTGTGACACCTGGAATGTTTTTGGACTTTTTTACCGATTTTACATGCCTTTTCTGCCTGTTCAGCAAGGAGCCAGTTAGAACCACTCCTACCATTTTAATGCTGCAGTAGCCGTTGGATTTGCTCCCTCCTCAAGCTCCAGGAGGGAATTGCCAGTAGAAATGAAGGATTGGGCTTTGTTTTCTACCTTTTTTTTTTTTTTTGGTCTGCTTTGTCTGCTTCCTTTTTGACACAGGACTCATTCTGCTTAAGCTTTAAGTCAACAGCCTGGCAGAGGATATCGGACCCTCTTAGAGTTTTATGGATAAAAGGTTTTTAGTTGTTTTCCGGTGCAATTCATGAGAGCAGCTGAAGGAGGAGATACTGACCCAGCATCCAAACAAGGCCGGTATTATACTTCTACAGGATCTTGAATAACTCCCTGACTGCTCTGGAGTTGTTCTTCCTGAGAAAAACTTGGCCTTTGGGTGGCCAAATGCTCCCCTTGGAGGTACATGGAGTTTCTTCTCAACTTCTTAGAGAAATCTCTTGCGCACTCACGACGGCTAATATTTTTTGGCAGAATTTTGGTCAGCAGTTGTGAATGAGTGATACCAAAAGCTGTGCTTCAGGTGGCAAAGGGTTAGGTCTTGCGTATGGTTCAGGGAAATGGGCGTAAATAAATGTTTTCCTTTTGGATTATGGCACACGTGAGTCCTTCCCTAGCACTCAGCCTCCCCTGCCTCCTCAGCTGATGTTCTCTCTCAGTTCCACACATAAGCACTGCTTAGCTGAGTTGAGCAATGGAGTTAAACGCTCGGTGGCATAAATGCAACTTAAAAGAGCAACTGAGCTTCTATACACATTTAAAAAGAAATATATATATATATCTGGCTCATTTGTTTCAAAGCAGAAACGGTTAACTTGAAAACCCGCACCACAGGCTCTCTACGTGCAAGGGCTTTAATGACCCCCAACTTTTAAAAATTTGTCGGACATAAAAGCAGTACTAATCCGATTAGTAACTGTGATTGAGTAAATCTACTGTAAAAATGGACCGTGCCCTGTTTTGAACATGATACCACGCCGGTCATTTGAGAACTGCCACTGTGAAACATAAAAGTCTCTTTGATGGAATATTTATTTCAAGAGTTAAAAAAAAAAAAGAAAGAAAGAAAGAAAGAAAAAGAAAGAGGGGGAATGATATAGTATTGTATTGTTTGTTTTCAAAAATCACTTGTGAAATTTTATTAGCCGAGGAGCCAATATTTAAAACAGGCAAGAAAAGGCTTGTGCTGCGCAGTAAGAGGGAGATGAAAGCTCGTCAGAGGGGAAATCAAGCGGGTTAAGGCCAGGAGTTGCTCGTTCTGCTTCTCTTCGCTGCGACGCCCCGTAGGAATAAAAGGAAGGCAAGTATTTTGGAAAACCTTATTTGCTAAGTTGAAAAAGTCAGCACTCGGTTGTGTGGCCTTGGAAACTCCCCTCGAGCTTTCTATCTGCCCTCCGGAATATTTCTGCGTGTCGCTTTGGCAGTCACAGCTACTAATTTTAAAGCAGAAGAGCCCCATTCCGTGGGGCTCACATGCACTGCAATTAGGCTTATTATGAAATGCCAAAAAATCTCTGGCAGCTGAAATAAAGTCCAGGGAAACGTCCACACCGCTGATGAATGAGTTCCTTGAAATGAAGTAGGGGTGGGCACGAGCCACTGCATTTGGATCTCTCTCCAGGTCTGGAAAACCTGAGGACTGTGTTTTGGCTCCGTCCACTATATATACATATATATATATTGAGAGAGAGAGATCATCAGCAGCATTTGTATCCAGATTTCATTAACCATTTTAAGTGCATGCACATGTACACACACGCCTGGTTTACAATTGTTACCCCAACTTCAAATAGCACAATAAATAATATTGCATATAAAATGTCTCATTTTTCATTTGCCCACATGCAGCGGTGTTTGCTTTCTGGTCAGAGCATCTAAGAGGTTGTCTTGAGATAGGAAAGCTTGACCTTCTTGCTATTATTCTATTTACCCAATTAAATATTAGCTCAAGCTGTTTGCATGGTGGGACACACCAGTTAGTGAGAGAGGGAAAAAAATCCTACCTTCTAAGGCAGAAAGTGCATTTTTCAGGCGGTAGATGCAAATTTTCACCCCAGTTGAAAAGGTTTTAGTTTTGGGGTTTTTTTAAGTAAAAATGAAATCAACTTGTAAGGCTGAATTTTGTTTGCCAAAGTGATAAAAATAAAAATAAATCCCGTTTAGGATATATGGCAAATTTCGTTTGTCCTGCAACAAGTCTCTCACTTCAGGAAGAAACTCTTTGCTGTGAGGGTGGTGAGACCCTGGAAGAGGTTGCCCGGAGAAGCTGTGGCTGCCCCATCCCTGGAGGGGTTCAAGGCCAGGCTGGATGGGGCTTGGAGCAACCTGGTCTGGTGGGAGGTGTCCCTGCCCAGGGCAGGGGGGTTGGAACTTGATGATCTTTAGGGTCCCTTCCAACCCAAACCATTCTGTGATTCTTGCTCAGTTTGACTGCTTTTTTTTTCTGCAGAAGGACCATCTGTGGAAGATGCTGTGAGGACATTGCTCCTGCTTTTCCCTCTGCAGTTGCAAGAGGCCAGAGCCCAGACCCACCTCCACTCCCACAGTCCAGGACCTGCACTTTTGGGTGCCCAAGGAAGTTTTCAAACTTCCTTGGGTTCGGGGGCACAGTGGGTGACTGAAGGGGACACCGGGCAGGGGCAGCCACAGACCCCACAACCCACAGCCAGGCTGCTGCGCTCTCTCTTTGGGAAGCCACCTTCAGATTGTGTCCCTTGCCTGCAAGATCTCACCCATTTCCTTCTGGATCCAGGCTGCTGTTGAACATGTGGGAGAGAAATCCCAAGTTCAAAGTCCTGACACCTTGGGAAGGGGAGCAGGGAAAGCCCCCACCACTGCCAGTGGTCACCAGGGACGCTCCAAACTCCGGCCAGGGAACAACCCCCCTGAGGTGAGTCTTGCTGAGCACTCGCTGTTAAATCTGTGGTTCTTTGAACAGCACTATTGAACTTACAACTTCAAAATGGTTGGAAGAACCATTTCCCTTGTAATAAATGCGATTTAAAATTTCCTTCCCGTTGACTGTGCTCTGTTCACTGAGGAGAGACAAAATTAGGCATTTTTAACCATTTGACCTGTGATTCAAGCTCTTCATATTTGTACATATGTAGGTGTGTTTGAGCATGTATAGATACGTCCATATATTTTAAGACCTTTTCAAAGAGCATGCCTACTAATAAAGACATAATTATGAATATTAAATAGGAGGCTAGAGGATAGATACAGTGCCTCTGTGCTGGGCACTGGTGAGGCCTCACCTCGAGTGCTGTGTTCAGATCTGGGCCCCTCACTCCAAGAAGGACATTGAGGTGCTGGAGCGTGTCCAGAGGAGAGGTACCAAGCTGGTGAGGGGTCTGGAGAACAAGTCCTGTGAGGAGAGGCTGAGGGAACTGGGCATGTTTAGTTTGGAGAAGAGGAGGCTGAGGGGAGACCTCCTTGCCCTCTACAACTCCCTGACAGGAGGGTGCAGAGAGGTGGCTGTTGGCCTCTTCTCCCAAGGGAATAATGACAGGAGCAGAGGAAATGGTCTGAAGTTGGGGCAGGGGAGGTTTAGACTGGATATTGGGAAGAATGACTTTACTGAGAGAGTGGTCAGGCACTGGAATGGCCTGCCCAGGGAGGTGGTGGAGTCACCATCCCTGGAGGGATTTAAGACACATGTAGATGTGGCACTTCAGGGCATGCTCTAGTGGCCGAGACTTTAGGGGTTTTTGTGTGTGTATGGTTGGACTCGATGATCTCAGAGGTCCTTCCCAACTGTGACAATTCTGTGATCCTGTGATTTTATCTAGGCTAAGGTAAACTTTTGAAGGGTAAATAGCCCTTGTCTTTGTTCCAACACCCCAATCCCAACCCCAACAACCTGCATATGGGGCATAAATTCTTTTTCTAGTTTGAATCAGGACTGAATTTCTGCACAACAGTCCAACAGGTGCAAACCCTAATGACAAAAACAACTGTGTCACCAGAATGCTTTGTTTTGGTAATTTTCCTCATCAGATCCTGCTGTCGTAGAGATGCTGTAGAGCTGCTGAACTTATGAATATGAAGTAAGAGAGAAAAAAGTCGTTTTCTAGAGTTAAAAGAACGGGTCATAGAATGCCAGATTAGTTCCTGGAAGGGTTTGCTGCTGCTACTCAAGACTGTAGATAAAAATTTAGTACATTTACTTTTCTTTAAATATCCTAGAACCACAGAATCAATTGTCTGGGTTGGAAGGGACCTTTAAGATCATCTGATCCAATCATCAACCCAACTCTGATAAAACAAAAAAAAACCCCCCAAAACTCCAAGCCATCACTAACCCCTAAGCTCTATGTCAATCTGTCTTTTCAATCCCTCCAGGGATGGTGACTCCACCACTGCCCTGGGGCAGCCCATTCCAGTGGGCAATAACCCTTTCCCTGGAAAAATTGTTCCCAGTGTCCAATCTGAAGCTCCCCTGGGACAACTTGAGGCCGTTCCCTCTTGTCCCATGGCCTGTGATCATATGATCCACCCCGGTGAAGTAAAACTGTGTGCATGATAAGGACAGTGGTGTCCAGTCTGGAAACCTTCAGGACACTGCAAAATAGTCCCAGTAATTCCTGATATCTATGAATCATGCTGTCTGGAGAAAATAAAAAAGGGAGTAACAAATTCATCCCCGTTAAAACACAATATGGAATTTCTCACTAACTTTTTACATCCTGACACAAACTGAACTGGATCCACTTGCTCCTGTCTGGGCCGTGCTTTTGCCAAAGCAGGTGGGACCAGATGATCCGTGAGGTCCCTTCCGACCTGTGTGTTCCCTGGTCCTGCAATTCACTATTCTTTTACAATCAGAGCATGTTCTAGTCTAGTGCGTTTCCAAACCAGACTATTTGCTAGGAAAAAAAAAGTCCTTTTTATATTGAAACGCAGGAACTGTGTGTTTTCTTCCTGCTGAACTAGGAAATCCCAAACGCCTGCTGTCCCAGGCTGCTGCTTAGGGGTGACGGGGTGCGGGGAACGAGCCACGAACAACTCTTTGATTCGTTTCCAAACAGTTGTATGAATAGAGCTCACTCAGAGTCTCACAAACTTCATCCCAGGCCTTTCTGCCCAGTTTCATCTACACGTGCACAAATGGAGCCTTCGAGAGGCCTACTTTAGTTGGATAACGGTCTGTTAGGACTGAGGATAAAATTGTTAATAATAATAATAATAATAATAATAATGAAAAAGAATAAATCCGGTATCTAGTGTAAACATCCTGTCACACAAACGACACACACCACCTCGTTTCACTGCGCTCTCGTTTCTGGATCTGGGGTACCACGTTCACAACATTATTCCGCGGCGGAGGGACCTGCTCTTGTAGCACACTCTTTTGGAGCTTGTATTCTTTCAAAAACACAGAGAACCACATCTCAAAGGGGTTTTTTGGGATTTTTTGGGGGTTTTTTTTTGGGGGGTGTGGCAAGATCCTTCTCAACAGAGGCCACAGTTGTAAATGAGATGATGAGATTTCACACGTAGGTGTGTGCACGTGGAGGTGTGTGTGGGGTGGGAGGGGAGCAGAGGTGGAAGGACGGTGTTGGTAGTGGGGGCTCACACCATCCTGGTCATGCATTCGGCATCTCGCTGGTTATTATTTAGGCTGTTTGGTTTTCAGGCTGTAACGTAGCTCGGGTGGCAATTCCTGATTCCTTGCCCACAACCTTGTCTTTTAAATTCCTTCCTAGGCTTCTGTCTTAACAAAACTCCACCGCAGAATCACAGAAAAACAGGGGTTGGAAGGCACCTCTGGAGAGCATCCAGTCCAACCCCCTGCCACAGCAGGGTCACCCAGAGCAGGTCCCACAAGAATGTGTCCAGGTGAGTTTGGAATGTCTCCAGAGAAGGGGGTTCCACCACCTCTCTGGGCAACCCGTTCCAGAGCTCTGCCACCCCCAAAGTGCAGAAGTTGCTCCTCATGTTCAGACGGAACTTCCCGTGTTCCAACTCGTGTCCCTTGTCCCTTGTCCTGTCACCAGGCACCACTGANCAAGATCCTTCTCAACAGAGGCCACAGTTGTAAATGAGATGATGAGATTTCACACGTAGGTGTGTGCACGTGGAGGTGTGTGTGGGGTGGGAGGGGAGCAGAGGTGGAAGGACGGTGTTGGTAGTGGGGGCTCACACCATCCTGGTCATGCATTCGGCATCTCGCTGGTTATTATTTAGGCTGTTTGGTTTTCAGGCTGTAACGTAGCTCGGGTGGCAATTCCTGATTCCTTGCCCACAACCTTGTCTTTTAAATTCCTTCCTAGGCTTCTGTCTTAACAAAACTCCACCGCAGAATCACAGAAAAACAGGGGTTGGAAGGCACCTCTGGAGAGCATCCAGTCCAACCCCCTGCCACAGCAGGGTCACCCAGAGCAGGTCCCACAAGAATGTGTCCAGGTGAGTTTGGAATGTCTCCAGAGAAGGGGGTTCCACCACCTCTCTGGGCAACCCGTTCCAGAGCTCTGCCACCCCCAAAGTGCAGAAGTTGCTCCTCATGTTCAGACGGAACTTCCCGTGTTCCAACTCGTGTCCCTTGTCCCTTGTCCTGTCACCAGGCACCACTGAGAAGAGCCTGACCCCATCCTTTTGACACCTGACCCTTAGTTATTGATCAGCATTGATGAGGTCTCCTCTCAGTCTTCCCCAGGCTGAACAGCCCCAGGTCTCTCAACCTGAGACATGCTCCAGCCCCTTCATGATCTTCACAGCCTCCTCCTGTACCCTCTCCAGTAGTTCCCTGTCTTGAATTGGGGGCCCAGAATTGGGAGACACTACTCCAGATGTGGCCTCACCAAGGGCAGAGCAGAGGGGGAAGATGAACTCCCTTGACCTGCTGGCTGCACTCTTCTTGATGCACCCAAGGAAACCATTGGCCTTCTTGGCCACAAGGGCACATTGCTGGCTGAACGGTCAACTTGTCCACCAGGACTCCAAGGTGTCTCCTCGCAGAGCTCACCTGCTCTCCAGCAGGTCAGCCCCCAACCTGTACCACTGCGTGGGCTTGTTCCTCCCGAGGTGCAGGACCCTGCACTTGCCATTGTTGGGTTTCATCAGGTTCCTCACCACCCAGCTCTCCAGCTTTGTTGAATGGCAGCACGCCTTCTGGTGTGTCAGCCACCCCTCCCGGTTTTGTGTCACCTCTCTGTCCCCTCATGGAAGTCGTTGATGAGTACATTGAACAAGACCAGATCCAGTACATCACGCATCTTTCTACCCTTACACAAGACGTGAACGGCATCTCCTCTGGTGTGACCTCTTCGTGGCTACAGCTTGGAGGGTGTCCTGTGCTGAGCAGTGGAGTGAGTGGCTGTCACCACTGCCACCACATTGCTGTTCCCTTGCAGGATGAGTTGGGTTGGGGGAGACAAAGTGGGAATTATAGTTGGAACGAGTAGATGGAGGACAATTCTGGTGCTGCTTTTCGTCAGCATCTGAGGTTACCCAGCAGAGGCAGCGAGGGGGAGGTCAGAGGAACATTGCAAAGAGGAGTAAGTGTGTCCCAGACACTTCATCTGCTGTCACAGTGCTGGTGGCTTAAAGTGGCTGGAAGGAGTCCAACGGAGCAGGGAGAGTTCCTGGTGAAGGGAAGCAGTGCCATGACGAAGAAAGGAGGAAGGTCTTCTGGAAAATCTCTCTCTACTGCCAAATATCACTTTGCTGCTCTGGTCTTCTGTCACTTTTCTGCTAAATTTCTCTCTGATCAGTACCCTGAAGCTCTTCTCCAGCACGGGAACAAAAACGGAGCCTACTCAGCCACCGGTGTCACCATGTAACACCTGAATCGCTGGAAAAGATTTTCCTCTGGAGAGCCCATGAGACCACCCACTTAACAGAAATAACTGGAGACAACACAGACCCAACAATTTTAATTTCCATGCCAAACCCAGATAATTTATAAAGCCCCAACTCACTTTTTTTTTTGTTTTGTTTTTAAACCAAGTTTTCTGCTCACAATTTATTTCAAGTAGGAAAGGAACCTGCAAGGAACCTGCAGAAATGTTCCCCCCCCCGCCAAGTTTATCCAGGGATGGGCAGTCGTGTGAATTTCTAACCAGCACAAATAACTATGGGTGAGAACCTGCAGGCAGGAAAAGGTGGGAGGGACAGGTAAAAATAATTAAAAAAATAATAATCATGTCTAGAGTCGGGGTTTTTTTAATTTTATTTTATTTTCTGAAGAACTGTAGTTCCAGGGAGGTGTTCCCAGAGAAGGCTGAAATGGTTTACTGCTAAAAAACCCGTACCCAGTTCTTTGTCAGCCACTCACATTTGATGACAACGACAACACCCTTAGGTGTAACGTGGAAGAGTGAGGCAGTCCCTGCGTTCGGGTTGTTCCCTCACTTAATGAAGACCTTTTGAAGACAACTGCATTTCACTGCTGCCAGAGGAGCCAACCCACTGACACAGCAACAGGCCTCCATGGCTGATAAACATGTGGTTGAGCCCCAGCATCATACTGGGCACTGGTGAGGCCTCACCTCGAGGGCTGGGTCCAGTTTTGGGCCCCTCACCACAAAAAAAGACATTGAGGGGTGCCAGTAGGTCCAGAGAAGGGCAATGGAGCTGGTGAGGGGTCTGGAGAACAAGTCTTGTGAGGAGAGGCTGAGGGAGAAGGCTGAGGGGAGACCTTCTCACTCTCTCCAACTCCCTGAAAGGAGGGTGTAGCCAGGGAGGGTCAGTCTCTTCTCCCAAGGAACAGGCCATGGGACAAGAGGAAAGGGCCTCAAGTTGCCCCAGGGGAGGTTCAGGTTGGAGATTAGGGACAATTTTTCCATGGAAAGGGTTCTTGCCCATTGGACTGGGCTGCCCAGGGCAGTGGTGGAGTCACCATCCCTGGAGGGATTGAAAAGGTGGGTTGACATAGTGCTGAGGGACATGGGTTAGTGATGGGTTTTTATCAGAACTGGGTTGATGGTTGGACTCAATGATCTGAAAGGGCCCTTCCAACCCGGCCAATTCCCCGAGTCTCTGAAATATCACAAAGTATGACCTGCCCTAAATACCTCCCCATTTCATCTTTGCTGGAACCCAGTTCAGTTGCTGGGTGGTTCGAGCACAGGACAGACTCTCTTTTGGCAGGAGGGGAATGAGGGAACTAAAATGGGAAGTTTTCAAGTTTTGCTCTTCTTTAGGGGATAGTAACCACTTTTCTTTTTTCTTTTTTGCCTTTGTGTATTTCTGCAAGGACTGCATTGCTGCTTGGGGAGCTGAAAAAGGCATTTTGAACAGGGGGAATAAAATAACAAAGATGAAAACTGTAAATTGGCCAACACTGAAGTTAAAGATGCCTCCTCAGGACTTTACACCATGATAAGAAATGAGGTAACTGTGTCCAGCTCTGGAGTCCTCAGCACAGGAAGGACATGGACCTGTTGGAATGGGTCCAGCAGGAGGCTCAGAGGGTTGGAGCACCTCTGATGAGAGGACAGGCTGAGGGAGCTGGGGTTGTTCAGCCTGGAGAAGAGAAGGCTCCAGGGAGACCTTAGAGCCACTTCCAGTCCCTAAAGGGGCTCCAGGAGAGATGGGGAGGGACTTTTGATCGGGGAGGGGAGCCATAGGATGAGGTGGAATGGTTTAAAGCTGAAGGAGGGGAGATTTAGGTGAGATCTGGGGAAGAAGTTCTTTGCTGTGAGGGTGGTGAGACCCTGGAAGAGGTTGCCCAGAGCAGCTGTGGCTGCCCCATCCCTGGAGGGGTTCAAGGCCAGGCTGGATGGGGCTTGGAGCAACCTGGTCTGGTGGGAGGTGTCCCTGCCCAGGGCAAGGGGGGTTTGGAACTGGATGATCTTTCTGGTCCCTTCCAACTGTAACCATTCTGTGATAAAGTGTCTAAAATCAGGTATTTACCTTATTTCTGATGCCTCTCGGTCAATTCGTCCCTGACAGCGGGTCGGAGTCTTGGTTCGTAAACTCAGCGCTGTCTTCATTTCTCCGCTCATCTAGTATTTCCCCCCTCCCAGAGCCTCCCCGGGGCGCGGAAGGGTTGGGCTCCGCCGGCAGGTGGCGCTGCCCCCACACGGAACCCGCCGGCGGCCGCGGGACGGGGCTTTGCGCGGGGCTGCGCGGTTCCACCCGCGGGGCAAGGCTGCGCGGCGCTGCGCAGTGCCAGTTGTGGGAGAGTCCTGCGCGGGGCCTGCGGGACGGGGCTGCGCGGTTCTGCGCGTTGCCACCCAGGGGATGGGCCTGCGCGGTGCCACCCCGGGGATGGGGATGCGCGGGGCTGCGCGGTGCCACCCGCGGGACAGGGCTGGGCTGTATCACCGCGGCGGTGGGGATGCGCTGGGCTGCGCGGTGTCACCCGCGGGATAGGGCTGCGCGGTGCCACCCGCGGAACAGAGCTGCGCGGTGTCACCCGCGGGACGGAGCTGCGCAGGGCTGCGCGGTGCCACCCGCGGGACGGGCTGCGCGGTGTTACCCCTGGGACGGGGCTGCGCGGTTTCACGCACAGGACTGGGCTGCGCGGAGCTGCGCGGTGCGGGAACCCTCGTACCCCCGTCGCGGGGGACTTGGGTCGGTGCTTCCTCAAGGTGACCTTGTCGTTGCTGTCCCTTCGTCTGCCTTTGTTTTCCCTGATACCACTAATTACAGCCAATTTCCATATGCACCTCACCTGAGCCCAGAGCTGGGCATTAGGCCGATTTATTATTATTATTATTATTTTTTAAAAAAAGGTGTATTTTAGCACCTGATACAGCTGTTCTCATATAACAATATGTATTTATAATTAAATAACAAATATAACAACATTGTTGCAACCCAAGGTGTGGTTTTTCTACTTTTTCTCTTAGGGAATGTATAGGCAGCATTTACAAAAATGCCCATTACACAGAAGGGAGAAAATAAGAGCAGACCCTCTATTTTTTACAGAAATAAGGGCTCACGTGGCAACATTTTCATATTTCCGGAACTTGTTACCTGGCTCTTTAAAGAGAAAAAAAAAAACAAAAACAAACAAAAGACCAGTAATTCTGAGGTATTCCAATTTTTTTTCAATATTCAGCATTTTCTAAAAAATTCAGGATGTGATGTCTCAAACTGAGAACCTCAAATTGCTGGTTCCTTTTGAAAAGCTGAGCCAACCAGTGCCGAACCTCTTACTGCCACTGTTGCTCCCTGATAAAAATCAAGTGGCTGCTATTGCCATCTGAAATATTTTGGCCTTCAGAGCAGACAGAATTATGCTGTCTCATGAGATTGTAGCCAAGTCGACAGTATTTGTTCAAACCTTAGGGGTTTTCTTTTTTTTCATTCTTTCTTTTTTCTTTTTTTTTTCCTTTGCTGGCCAAGCCTCAAAAGATTTTGCATCGAGGTTTCAAATGTGAGCAACCAGCCAACAGGAGAAGGCCGTAAGGAGCCATGTTCAGAGTAGCTTTCAGATTCAAACATCTTCAGAGCTCGAGGAGGAAGACAAAAAGAAAGGTGATTTGGACGTGGTTTTGATTCACCCCCTCTGCACCAGAGACGTTTGGATCTGGATCCAAGTGTCTGTGAAATGTGGGAAGTGTCAGATCCAGGCTCTTGGTTTGGTTTGGATCTACCTCTCTTCTTTGAACTGTTTGGGTGTTTACTTGTAGCTTGTCCAACACCTTTTTTTTTTTGAATATGAAAAACTGAGCTGGAAATGTAACCAACCCCCCCCCCCCCCTTTTTTTTTTTCTTACTGGTGTGTGTGGTTATTTGACAATTTCAGTTCTCAACAGAAACTAGAAATGAAACTGGAGTGTTTAACATAACTCTGGGCTGCCCAGTTCCAGAAGGACAGGGAACTGCTGGGGATGGTACAGCAGAGGACCACAAAGATGATGAGGGGACTAGAACATCTCTCTGATGAGGAAAGGCTGAGCAAATTGGGTTTGGAGAAGGGAAGGCCGAGGTGGAATCTGATCAACACCTATAGATACCTAAAGGGTGGGTGTCAAGAGGCAGAGCACTGTCTTTTTTTGGTGGTGCCCTGTGACAGGACAAGAGGGAATGGGCACAAACTGGAACATGGGAAGTTCCATCTAGACATGAGGAGGAACTTCTTGGCTTTGAGGGTGGCAGAGCCCTGGCAGAGGCTGCCCAGAGAGGTGGTGGAGTCTCTGTCTCTGGAGACATTCAAACCCCACCTGGACAAGTTCCTGTGGGACCTGCTGTGGGTGACCCTGCTCTGGCAGGGGGTTGGACTGGATGATCTCCAGAGGTCCCTTCCAACCCCAGAGCATTCTGGGATTCTGTGTTTCAAAACTCTTAGCACTTCAGCTGACACAAGGTCCCAGAGGTGCAGATGTGAGTGTGCCTAAAGGGTTATGGGTGTCTCTTCCCTCCTTGCTTACACTCAGAGTACCAATGGAGTGAAACATTCTTAGATGAATAATTATTTTAGAAGGGGCACCATTAAGACAGCAGATCTCCATGGATGTGTCAGTAGGAACTGGACTTTCCTTGATTCTCACATTTCCATTTTGGACAACAAAGTTAGATGAGACATAATGAAACAGAAGATGTCTTTTGTTTTCTGTAGTTGCAGGCACTTGAAATTAAAATCCACTGGCTTCATCCGCTCCCTGTCCCTGAGGCTGCTCAAGACCAGGCTGGATGGGGCTTGGAGCAACCTGGTCTGGTGGGAGGTGTCCCTGCCCAGGGCAGGGGGGTGGAACTTGATGATCTTTAAGGTCCCTTCCAACCCGAACCATTCTATGATTCTATGATTCATAAAGTTTTAAAATCTTCTTATATTTAATATTACCTGAATTATATAGCATCACCTAATCCTCCTCCACCTTTTTTTAGAAATGCTAATAAGTAAAAACAATCAGAGCATCTGCACTGATCCTTGGCTTCAGAATCCTTCCGTAACTACGTATTATTTTTATTTGAATTCTTACTCTTTTTAAAATTTCAATCTATGTTAATTTTCCTGCTGAGACAATGCTTATAATAAACAAAACATGATTTTCAAAGTAACGTGATATGGGTTTGGAAGGGATCCCTCACAGCTCTATCCATTGTGTGATTTTATATTGTCCTGGTCATTTCATCCCCTAAATACTTTGAGCTGTCCTCATTTATTACAAGCATATTTGCCCTCATGGCTCTAATTAAATCTACTTTCTAGCAATGGGAATCCACTGTGTTCCCTCAAGAGTGCACTGAAGCAGGTATTTGCACAACCAGAGCCTCAAGGATATGGAGTGTTTCCTGGGGAAATGCTGGTGGGGGGAGAATGACATACACAGATGCTATTTGTAGTCACAGAATCACAGAATGATATGGGTTTGGAAGGGATCCCTCTCGAGAGAGAGAAGGGACCTCTGGAGATCATCCAGTCCAACCCCCTGCCAGAGCAGGGTCACCCACAGCAGGTCCCACAGGAACGTGTCCAGGTGGGTTTGAATGTCTCCAGAGACAGAGACTCCACCACCTCTCTGGGCAGCCTCTGCCAGGGCTCTGCCACCCTCAAAGTGAAGAAGTTCCTCCTCATGTTGAGATGGGACTTCTCATGTCTAAGTTTGTGCTCGTTACCTCTTGTCCTGTCACTGGGCACCACTGAAAAAAGACTGGCTCCATCCTCCTGACACCCGCCCTTGAAGAATTGATAAACATTGATCAGGTCCCCCCTCAGCCTTCTCATCTCCAGGTGCTCAGCCATTTTTCAGGAACCTCCCTGAATGAAATCTGTGCAGCAAATCTCCATGGACAGCAGCCTCGCCCTTTCTTGGATGTGCAAGAGCAGGCAGTTCAGCATCTCCCTGTTGGACTGGCGGAGAGAGTGCTCAAAAGCTCTCTGGGAACTTTTCCACCTTCCCGCTGCCACGTACCTCTCACAAACTGCGTGAGTGATGGCTACAATAAGTCAAAAGCAGTAGCTAGAAATCTAAAGGACGGGGTCAGAGCTTGTTCCTCTTCTAAAAGCGAAATAAATTGCTTGATGCTTGAGGGTGAAGGGCTTTAAATTTGCGGGGTGGATTTGCTGGAGCTGACAGTCTTTGAAGAGCTTGACCTGTAACTTGTACGCTCCTGTTCCACCCATAACTCACCCCCGGAGAGAGCGACAGCCTCCCCTATGGAATTCTGTCCTCTCCTCACTGGCCAGCTCAGGATGAGCCTCCTTGAAAAACGCTGGTGGAGGTTTGGAGGTATCACGTGGCTGCTCGGGAGAGCGGTGCTGATGTTTGTGGAACCGGTCGCTGTCTCGGGGCTAATCTCCAGAATAATTTCGATTAACCTTACAGATCTCTGGAAACCCCATTCTCCATGATGGACTATCCCTATCACCTCCAGCCTCAACCTTCAAGGTTTAACCCAAGCTGACATCATAATGTTATATCAAAAGCTTTAAACTGATATATGTGTGTATATATATATATAAATTACCCTCCAACCCTTCTCAATTAGACTTTACCTTTTGCTTTAAACTCTTTTCACCCCCCACCATAAAAACACCATGTCTACTGTGAATAATTCTAACCAGAGAAACCAGGACATCTTGGCATCCTCTTGTGTTTACTTTGCCACAAGACGGATCGCTGTGGAAAATAGAAGGGGACGTATCAAAGAGCTGCCACCCCCGCCCCCTTATGCTTTGGGAAGGTTTTGAAATCAAGTAGCCTGGGGTGGGAAGAGAGCAGGGTTTTCACCTCGGCAAAGGTATCTCAGGGGCAGGCTCTGGCTTCTGGCAGTGGAAGGAGAATTATTCTCTGTTAGTAAAAGTATTTATAGCCATCATTACAACTTTGACCGGGCAGTACATGGCCAAAGGCCACTAGAAGCACAGAGAAACATGAACTAAAAGCTTAATTCCAGTCTGAAGCTGGAGGAAAAGAAATAAATCAGGCTGTGTAGAATTATTAAAAAAATATTATCCTGTCAAAAATTATGCAAACAGCTTTTTGGAGGGGTTTGGGTTGGTTTTTTTGATTTTCCTTCCTTCCTTCCTTCCTTCCTTCCTTCCTT
>VXBJ01001708.1:59660-80562 GCA_013400055.1 Nycticryphes semicollaris
CCTTCCTTCCTTCCTTCCTTCCTTCCTTCCTTCTTTTCTTCCTTCCTTCCTTCCTTCCTTTTGGGAAAAGCTGCTCTGCTGCAGGGAGAAAGGTGTTTATGTCTCGGGCATCTTTTGGACAGCAGCAGCCAGAGTAATTCTCAGGATGTGCCTCCCACCAAGGTGGCTGCCACCAGTGGCAGTGTCTGGTCCTTGGGTCCCTGCCCAGCACAAGGCAAGGCAGAAGGACACAGCAGTGAAGAAAGGTCAGCAAGGTCTCTGTCTGTGCTGATAGTGTAGGGTCTGGGGCCAGAAGAAGCCTCGTCTTACCTATAGACTTACTTATGATGGTTCACCTGGCCTGACCTGCACCCCCTGAACTTTCTTGCTTCCCCTTGAGTATTCTCCACCAACAGACTCAGGACAAGGAAGTCTGGGCAGAGACATCCTGCTGCTTTCTGCTACATACATGGATAGATGGGGAGTGACTCTTCATCAGCGAGTGGAGCCATAGGACGAGGGGGAATGGTTTTAACCAGAAAGAAGGGAGATTTAGAGAAAATATTAAGAAGAAATTCCTGTGAGGGTGGTGCGACACTGAAGAGGTTGCCCAGAGAAGCTGTGGCTGCCCCATCCCTGGAGGGGTTCAAGGCCAGGCTGGATGGGGCTTGGAGCAACCTGGTCTGGTGGGAGGTGTCCCTGCCCAGGGCAGGGGGTTGGAACTCCATGATCTTTAAGGTCCCTTTCAACCCAAACCGTTCTGGGATTCTATATATGGAAAATGTGAGATTAAATAAAATTCTTTGAGGGGAAGGAAGGTGACTGGGTGGGGTGTAATCATCTTTTTAGGTGGGTAAAAGAGGTGTGTGTGTGCCATCCCCTGCTGTTCTTGCTCTCCCTGGTTATGGCAGACAATGTTTTACTTTTTGATAATTTTAAACAGGTTGAAGACCAGTTATAGAATACAGGAAAAATTAAATAAATATGAGCCTAAGAAAGGCAGGCCAACCATCATTTTTTTCAGCAACTGTGAAAGTTTTTACTTCCAGCCTGCATTTCCAGTCCTGGTGTCAATGATGGAGCAATAAAAGCAGCTGCAAAATGATGAAGCAAAGAGGCCATGTGTCTATGGTTTATGTACAGAATCTGTCGGATCACTGAAGGCTATAACTGTCTGGGAGGCACCAGCCTTGGGAGAACCTTTTTTTTCCAGTTTCCATGTTGGTTATGCCCCGGGGAGTATTTATGGGATTGTTTCTCTGGTCTCTATGATATCACAATTATGCAATCTACCTCCAGGGATATGATCTCTTGACTCAAAAATAAAACAAAGATCTTAATAAAAATGAATACAAAGGTACAGTACTAAAATGGACTTAAGGAGAAAACATGGGATTTTTAAAGTGTTCCTGCAATGGTGACTAAATTAAGCCTCATTTCTTCTACTTTGGTATAGAGTAAAAGGTGAAGTAGACAGTGATGTGACCCAGAGTCCTTGTAAGGCTAGTCTGGTGGCACAAAGCAGGTTTCAGCATAGCCTTGGAGGATTTCTGAGGAAAAATCCTCCAATGTAGGGACCATTAACTCTTTTTGTCTTTGCCCCATCCATCCCAAGGAGCACTGATCTGTGGTATACTGGATTTAGGAATCCTCTGAGCAGTACAACTTCTCTGTGATGTTCTTAGATATGCCTGCTGTGCCGTGTAACACTTTGGCTGTGGTAAAACAACCTAGGAAGGGAGCACATGTGTTAGCCCATTAAATAAATCCATCTGATGATGGGCTCAAAGAGTAGTAGGTGCAAGTCCATGTGTAAAAAAAAGTAGCTTTGATGGTTGGCTTAATTTTTATAACTCTCAGATTTGCTTCATGCAGTGTTTGACCATACACAACTGTATGTAGCTGGTTCATCCTCCACTTTGTCACTATCATTTCCCAGAAACAAACCATCAATGAACAACTCCTGGTGTTCACCAGGATACGGCATCTGCTCTGATGTCATCTGTAGCTGCCTTGTCTTCCAGTGCTGTCACAAAAACAGATGGAAAACTGCTCCAAGGGAGCAGCTACTCATTCCTTCAAATAAGTTTTGCATTTTTGGCCTGCTCACGTCTCGTTATCTGAAGAACTGGTAGTCAGGTCAGCTCCTATTCTTAGATCTTAAGCTTAGCATATGTTTTCAGGGTGAATGAAGATCCTTCTTCCGTGTAATGCATGTGGACAATCAGTGCCTAATTAATGGGCTACTGTGTCCAGTTCTGGGCTCACTGGTTCAAGAAAGACAGGGAACTGCTGGAGGGGGTACAATAAAGGGCTGCAAAGATAATGAGGGGCCTAGAATATGTCTCTGATGAGGAGAGGCTGAGGGACTTGGGTCTGTTTAGTCTGGAGAAGAGAAGGCTGAGGGGGGATCTGATCAACACTTATAAATACTTCAAGGGTAGGTGTCAGGAGGATGGGGCCAATCGTTTTTCCGTGGTGCCCAGAGACAGGACAAGAGGTAACTGGCACAAACTTGAACATAAGAAGTTCCGTCTAAACATGAGGAGGAAGTTCTTTGCTGTGAGGGTGGCAGAGCCCTGGCAGAGGCTGCCCAGAGAGGTGGTGGAGTCTCCATCTCTGGAGATATTCCAAACCCACCTGGACACGTTCCTGTGGGACCTGCTCTGGGTGACCCTGCTGTGGCAGGGGATTGGACTGGATGATCTCCAGAGATCCTTCCCAACCCCCACCATTCTGTGATTCATTCTGTAATTAGATATTAAATGTCTGAGGGGCTGGGTGGCCTGCTCCTTCATTCAGACACCATTTGACTTAATTGGTCCTGTATAAAAGGCCCTTTAAAACTTAAAATAACGTTGGTGCACGTGTTTCAGGGAGCCACAGAACATTCCAAAAGCAATGAACACAAAAAAAAACCCCACAACCTTTTTCTCTCACGTGAGCACACGCACATCCCAGTTAGTGTAAAACAATACGGAGTCTTACAGTGTGAAATGTCATGGGAAGAGATTTTGCAGGAGAGCCTTTCTCAGTGGGTTTTTGTTCCAAATCAAAAAGGGAGGTTTGTCCCAAAGGTATGACGTACAACTGGCAGGAACCAGGCAAGACCCCAGGATTTGTGCAAGATGAATGACCTGAATGGATAATGAGGTTGTTTCCTCCTGTTCTTGTGTGAAAAATACCCTTATTTCAGGAAGTGCCGACCCCTTTTCTTTCCTCATGTTTCCAGTTCGGTTCCCAACAATACAGGTACTAAAAATCAACTACCCACTTGAAAAAAGACGTCTGTTTAGTCTAGGTATGGTTGTAAATAAAGTGATAAATTCAACAGTCAGTATAAGTGACTTTGTTCCTACCTGCACTTACAAACATCCTTCCCACTGCTGGCCCCAGGGATCCTCGCTGCGGTGTGAGTGATCTCACAACCATTTCCTGCAGTCAGTGGTGGACTTGGCCTAAATTTCAACTACGTTTCTGGGTATAAGTTCTGGAATCGCTAATAAGTGAGTCAAAGAATCTGTTCAAATGCCGTGATTTATGCGAGAGTTGAATGCCCCTGAAAGGCAGAGTAACTGCTTCTCAAGACTGATTGATGTTGCGATGTTTGGTGCTTTTCTTAAAAGTCCCAGGGAGAGTTCCATGAGAATCCAGTTACTTTAAATTTAAAATAAAGCCCAACAAGTTTATAGGTCCTAAAAAATTGTGAAGGAAACACTGAAAGAGAGGCTTTTTAATGGCTTAGAAGCCAGAGAAACAAGTATTTAAGCTAAAGAACTGAATATTTAGCATTTGAGTGAGGATTTATGACTCGTTTCTTGTTTTAAGATAACGATTTATGAATGATTGCTTTGGTGATGCTGAGCAAAGCCCTGGACCCTCAGGTCCAGATCCTCTGTGCTTGCTTTGGCCTTCAAGAAACATGGTCTTACTCAAGAGTTTAGAGACTGGGAAAGGCTTAATGTCTTCTGGCTTTGGCAATTAGATAGATGTCTGTGTCTAACATAGATGCTCCTGTTGTAGTAGTCAACCTGAATCATTACTGCCAGGTGGGAAGAGCTGTTGGAAAAGTGTCCTCATGGTCTACAAGAGGAAAGGGCTCATACCAATGACGAACCTGCAAGCTAATGACCTGGCACAAGGACAGAAAGCAGCTGAGGCAGGATGCTCAAGGAACAGGACCTATAGGGTTGTCAGGGCGAATGGCTTGGGCACTATGGCTACAAACTTCCAAGGTGGGCACACAGGTCATAGGGGCACTCTGGGGGCAAACTGTGGCCATCACAGATGCTCAGTGGATGCATTTGGAGCGGCTGTGATCACAGAATCACAGGATTGTAGGGATTGGAAAAGATCTCTGGAGATCATCCAATCCAGCCCCTGCCAGAGCAGGTCACCCAGAACAGGTTGCACAGGAACGTGTCCAGGTGGGTTTGGAATGTCTCCAGAGACGGAGACCTCACCACATCTCTGGGCAGCCTCTTCCAGGACCCTGCCACCCTTAGAGTGAAGAAATTCCTCCTCATCTTTAGGTGGAACTTCCCGTGTTCCATCTTGTGTCCTTGTCCCTTGTCCTCTCATTGGGCACCACTGAGAAGAACATATTGATCAACATTGATGAAGTCCCCTCTCAGTCTTCTCTTCTGCAGGCTGAACAGCCCCCGATCCCTCAGCCTCTCCTCATCACAGAGGTGCTCCAATCCCTTCATCATCTTTGTAGCCTCGGCTGAACTCCTTCCAGCAGTTTCCTGTCCTTCTTGAACTGGAGGCCCCAGAACTTGAAACAGTAATCTGGACATGGTGATCCTGAGAGTGGGCTGTGACAGAGCTAGTAGATGATCTAGGAGACTCTGCTTACACTGGCAGCAAAACTGCTCTGGGGAACAGGCCCTTGAAACATCACAAAGCCTTAGTCTTTGAGACAAAAGAGGAAAGGACCAAAGCTGGAAAGGATTAGGAAAGGACTGGCAACTCCTAGCAGGGTGATGCAACTCAAATGGCTCTGGTGATGCAACTCAAATTGTCCCTTCCATTAGCTAAAAGGGCCCCAGGAGAGATGGGTAGGGATTCTTGATCAGGGAAGGGAGCCATAGGGCAAAGGGGAATGGTTTTAAACTGAAAGAGGGGAGATTTAGACTAGAAATAAATTCTTTACTGTGAGGGTGGTGAGACCCTGGCCCAGGTTGCCCAGAGAAGCTGTGGCTGCCCCATCCCTGGAGGGGTTCAAGGCCAGGCTGGATGGGGCTTGGAGCAACCTGGTCTGGTGGGAGATGTCCCTGCCCAGGGCAGGGGGGTTGGAACTCGATGATCTTTACAGTCTCTTCCAACCCAAACCATTCTATGATTCATTGACTGTATTGACTAGGTCTCCTTTGATTACTCTGGAAGGTTAAGAGGACCCTGTCTCACAGTAGAGAGACATTCTGGTGGCTTTCTATCTGAAACCTACTCCTTGTACCTCTGCATATGAGCTCCTGAATCTTCAGGATCACCATGCCCATGACAGTTTTCCCACAGTCAAAGTGTTAGATGGGACAGCAGGGTGTTGGAACTGGATGATCTTTAAGGTCCCTTCCAACCCAAACCATTCTATGATTCTATGAAAGGAGCTGGGGCTCTTGAAAAGCTCTTTTGTACTTTCTAGTGTGGAAAAAAATAGTTTGGGTTGGCTTGGTTTCATAAAGCTGGCCCCAGGAGGGAGGTTGCTGCGTTGAGTCCCCTGTTGTGTGGCGTGTGAGCATCTCTGGGGCTCATGGGAGGGCAATCCAAGGCACGGGAGCAGATGCTCTCTGGGGCTGGAGTGATGCTCTGACAACACTCCCACACCAGCAGTTGGAGGAGTTCTGGTGCTTCTTAGACTGGGTCTGCCTGTGCAGCCTCTCTTGCTGGATAAGGAGGAAGGAGAAACAGCTCAGATCAGCTGTAGTCAGGGTCATGCATTAACAGTCTGCCATTAACAGCCTGTCATTAACAGCCTGGTAAGTGAACAGTTGATTTTGTAAGAAACACGCTTTATGTGTTGACCCAAGTCACATAAAATAGCTATGGCTGTGGAGTATGAAGCAGTCCAAGCTGAAGTGGTGAATCCAGCTTACTGTTATTTGTAGGTCATGTCACCCACGTGTTTTGAGTGCTCAGGCAGCGTAAAAGGCTGTAACTCTCCAAACTAAAGCATTTCACCATAATTGATTAATCTTTTGACACAGACCTTTTTAAGCGTTCAATTCTCTGGGTGCTATTTTTCACATTTTGCCTCCTTATTAAAAACTGGAGTCACCCAATCAGCTCTCAGAAACAATGACCTATGACTCATGTAACCATTGACAGTCTGTTTTGGAACAACTCACAAAAAGCTGAAATGCATTAAACTGCTCAGCTAATACATAAATAGAATACAGGGTCAGTTTGCAAGCCATTTGTTAATAGTCTAAAGGGCTCCCTTCCCACAGAAATAATTTAAAACATGGTTTATTCAGCTTCTTCCAGAACAATTCTTTCTTTCCCGAGTCTCCTCCATGCGAGTTACAGATGTAAAGGTTAGCCAGGCTGTAGCTGTCAAGGGCAACCTTTTTTTTGCAGGTTTTGGATCATTTCTCATTCCTTATATGTTGGCACAAGCCTAACTGGCTCTGGTGAACTAGCCTGGGGATAAATTTCAAGAGTCTTTGTTCTTTCTATCAGTTCAACAGTGGAGGCCCCTTAATATTGAAGAGTTGGTCTGTTACAGGAGCTTCTAAAGACTTGCGGAGATCCTGGTTGAGCAAGCTGATAAAGCAGAAAAGAAGTTCTTCACTTAAACAGGGCAAATGATGAAGTTGATCACAGGCTGAGATCAAGAAGTCAGCCAGAGGACTGGGTTTGACTGGAAGAGGATTGGGAATAACTTTCTCCACATTTGGTTATGTTGGAAAATATCCTGTGGTTCTGAGCAGACGCCAGGTTTCATTGTAGAAAGGTGGAAATACCAGCTAGCCACTAAACTAGTTGCTCCCCCTCTTTTCCCTGCAGGGCAATTAAGAATGTGTGGATATTGAGCTGTACAGCAGGAGATTAGAGGTTAATCTTGGCCAGCATTCTGTTTTCAGTAGCGTTCAAGGGCAAATGCTGACAGAAATGTAATAGAATAGAGCAGACAGATAGTGATAAAGAAAGTGCCTCTTTGCAGCTCGGAGCCTTCCCCACCTAGACAAACTACCTGGCTTTCTGATAGCCCTCAAGGGAGTTTTTTTCTGCAAGTTTGTACAACTGACCTGACCTCAGCATCCACTAGGTTCTAGGGTCCTTCCAGAGACAGGGTAAAGCTTCTTCTATTAATTTTGAACATAATTCCAGCTAATTTTAATTGATGCCACCTGCTTTTAGTGTACTGTGTGACAGCAAACTGTAGCTCCTCGTTCATACAGAATCACAGAATCACAGAATGACATGGGTTTGGAAGGGACCTCTCGAGATAATCCACTCCAACCCCTCTGCCAAAGCAGGTTCTCCTAGAGCAGGTTGCACCGGAACATGTCCAGGTGGGTTTGAAATGTCTCCAGAGACAAAGACTCCAAGCTCTTACCACACAAGATTTTACAGATTGCCTTGATTGCCTCTTCTTCAGACCAAGCATTTTAGTCTACCCTGAAGACATCTGATCAGTCATATATATCTTTCCATCTCAAATTCTAATATAGACATTATGCCTCATTACTGGTGCATGTAGCTCAATGTGCCAAAAGACTTCACTCTCTGTAAGTTTGAGTTATTTGGACTATCTGACAAAGCTGGTTGCCAAACCAAAACCCTACTTGTCAGATTTCTGGATCTGCCTGTGAATCCCCCAGGCCTGCAGTGCTTCCAAGCCCCCCTGCAGCAGCGGAGCACTGCAATGGTCCCCTGGGCTGGTCCCCTCTGCACCAGGCTCACACACATGTCACTGGAACTCTCTTCATTCGCTCTGCTCCACAGTTTTGGCCAAAATGGGGGCCAAATGTAACATTCTGTGAGGACAGGGTGAGAAAGTAGGGGTTGTTCAGCCTGGAGAAGAGAAGGCTCTGAGGAGACCTTAGAGCCCCTTCCAGTCACTGAAGGGGGATACAGGAGAGATGGGGAGAGACTCTTGATCAGGGAGGGGAGCCATAGGACAAGGGGGAATGGTTTTAAACTGAAAGAGGGATTTAGAAAAAATATTAGGAAGAAACTCTTTCCTATGAGAATGGATAGAAACCACTGGAAGAGGTTGCCCAGGGAAGCTGTGGCTGCCCCATCCCTGGAGGGGTTGGTTCAAGGTCAGGCTGGATGGGGCTTGGAGCAACCTGGTATCAGGGGAGGTGTCCCTGCCCATGGAAAGGGGCTGGAACTGGATGATCTTTAAGGTCTCTTCCAATCCAAACTACTCTATGATTCATTAACTATTCATTTGGTTGCTCTAGAAGGTTAAGAGGACCTTGTCTCACAGTAGAGAGACATTCTGGTGGCTTTCTATCTGAAACCTACTCCTTGTACCTCTGCATATGAGCTCCTGAATCTTCAGGATCACCATTCCATGACTCTGTGATTCTATTCCACCCACCCTTCTGCAGTACACAGATTCTTTTAACCATTACTGACCCCTGTCCTGTCCTGGTAGAGAGAGCGGGCTCCGACAGCACCTCCTGAGCTCTTGCTGGGCAGAACTTCCCTGGTCAGTGATGGGCAGAACTTCCCTGGTCAGTGATGGGCTAGGGATTGGCCAGCTGGGTTGATATGTGGCTCCTTTTGAGTCCTTCCCACACTGGTGAGGGTCAGTGGGCTGCTGGCAGACCCAAAACGGGGAGGCTGCACCCCAAAGGGCAGATGGGGTTAGGTGCAAACTGCAGCTCACTTTGTAGAGGATGGATGTGGCCAGATGGGGGGGGGGATACACACATGGTGTTATGTCACCGAGTGCAGCTGGGCTTGACATGCTACATGGTCATAATTTTGCATATAATTACATTAATTCTTTCTGGTCTTGCAATGCTTTTCTTTCAAAGGTCAATCCTGTTAGCCTGATATGTTTTGCTAGTGCTTTAATATGTAATTATGATATTATAGAACCATGAAGGGTATACTACTGGTTTACCTATCAGCATCCGTCCTAAATGATCCATAATGTATAAATTGCTATATTTGGTACTGAAATACAAGCCTGAAAAAATCAAACAGCTTTTTAAATAGAAACATTACCTTTTTGTTTTAGAAGGTAAAGGAAGTTATAAAGATTCATTATTTTTCACACATGGTGGTGCTTTAAAAGGCATCAGATGGACAGAGCTAAGTTTCACAGCCAGAAGTAAGTCACTGGCATCCTCTATAAATCAGACTTTCCTTTCTTTCACTCTCCTGAGCCAGGTGCTCCAAAGGGTTACAATCCAACAAGTTAAATCTTTCCAAAGGGGAAAAACAGCAGTACGTAAAAAACATGTAACTTTCAAAAAATGAGAATTTGTAAAACTTTGTGGCTTTGCAAACATGTCACCCAAGCCCAGAGTTAGTGCTTTTCTAATGAACTGTAGGCTATGAGCTTCCTGGGAATGCAGAGATCTCTTTGCAGATTCTTAGTTGAGACAGAGGATCTCTGAAAACTTCCTGGAAAGGAAGGAAGGAAGGAAGGAAGGAAGGAAGGAAGGAAGGAAGGAAGGAAGGAAAGAAAGAAGAAAGAGAGAGAGAAAAAAATAAATAGAAGAGCCTATTTATGAATGACAGTGGTAAAATGGAATTAATTAGAGAGGTCACTTGGTCACCATGGGTGTCAATGTGGGCTCAGTGGCTCTAATCTACAACACTCCTAAATTTGGTTGATGTGAAATCTGGGTGCAAAAAAGGTGCCGTCGTTTCTCATCCCAGAGATATAACTTGCTATTTTTCAGCATACGAAAAAGCTCTAGTCACTTAGCAATCATAAACATTACATATATCCTCAGGACTAAAGAGTTACCTATTCAAGGTAAGATGAGGGAACTAACTGTAGGTGTTGACAGGGAGACAGACATTAGAAAGGCCTTGGAGGCTACTTATGACTCTCTCTACACAAGTTCCATTAGAAATACCTGTAAATATAACATGCATTAACTTAATCTGTTAAGTCTACTTATATATATAAGTATAAAAAGAAGCGTCTTATAAAATATATAGAAATTTATACACTGACCACCCCCAACCCTAAATTCTAAGGGTTATCAATTCTGAAAATTCAAGGTATTCTGTTTGGTTTTATAAGTCAGGAAATGATATAGTCTAGCTAATGCTCTGTTTGAGTCTTTGAGTCCTGATATGATGTAACTCTTTTTCTATACAGACTCTGGAAGGCCAAAAAAAAAAAGAATTGGGATAAGTCTTCCTCATGGGAAGGCTTTGGGACAAGGTAGAAAGAACACCTCAGGGCTTGTTTAGATACAGATGAACCTCCTTTGAGCGGGAGGAAGGAGGCAGACTAAATAATGGCTCATAGTCAGAGTTTCTAACTCTATGGGAAGAACAGCAATGCTGTGTTGGATACTCTTCTGAAAGCTTGGCTGCTTCTCCCCAAACCTGATAAAATGGTACAGAGAAGGTGATGGACAGGTCACATACAGCTGTAGGAATTTCTGTTATTCTTGGCTATGGTATTACACCAATGGAGAAGGTAATGCCCCGAAGCACATTGAGTTTCATTCACCTTCAGTGTAATTTGAGGTAATACTTGTTTTTATTATTCCTTAAGATGTAAAGCCAACAGGTTTATTACCACCAGTGTGCACTGGTCCTGAAACAACTGAAATGAAGTGTCCTACATGATCATCAAGCAGAATCAATGTCACATCACATGCTGCCTCTGAAGTGAGGATGTGGTGGGTAGTCAGAGGAACAAAACATGGCCACCTGAAAAGAATCCTGTTTATATTTTGCCAGTTTTATAAGAAACTGGACCTGACAATATATTTCTCTGTATTTTCTGATTGCTTTTGATGACGTGGAAAAACCATTAAGGATTTTATGCACCCATCTGCTTCTGTCATTGATGTACAGAAGGAATTTTTTTTCTCCTTTGAGTCTGATCTAACCCAGAAACCATACTCCCTATAACTTTGTTATACCAGCCAAAGCACAGAAATTCTGTAGGTGTTTTCTGAAAACTGAGTCTTCTGAAAGGGTTCCCCGGCAGAAAATACAAGATCTTCGCGGAACCCTTCACCTTGTGTCTGTTTAAAAAACCGGTGCCTGGGAATACATACGTAAGCTAGATCAATCAGCCAAAACAGGGTGGGATCAAACAGCAGTTGTAATCAAGTGCCTTGATTAAATTCTTTTGTCTGGTTTCTTGGAGAAACTAATAAAGGTGTTAGAAGAAATATGTGGTGAATTGAGGAGACCCTCAGCCAAGCACGTTGCAATCATATACTTATGAAAGTATGACATAAAAGATCAGCTACTTACATGTCTGTGATGATGATATTCTCAAGAAATCCTTCAAAAACAACTAAGAACTGGCTGAATGGTGACTGTTTGCTGCCCAGAGAACTGTGGCTGCCCCATCCCTGGTTCAAGGCCAGGCTGGATGGGGCTTGGAGCAACCTGGTCTGGTGGGAGGTGTCCCTGCCCATGGCAGGGGAGGCTGGGACTGGATGGTCTTTAAGGTCCCTTCCAACCCAAATGATTCTGTGATTCCATGATTCTCTTAGCCAGTAAAAAAAATCACTATTGTAATGTGAAATGGACTGGAATTCAGAAAGATTCTTGAAGCAAGTAATGAAGAATATAGAGCATTGACTACATTTTTGCATGAAGCAGCCTCCCTTTGAGAAGACACAAGTTTCACCTGCACTTCTGCTGTACACACCAACTGGCTGTAGAGACACAAACCCCATTTTATTGTCCCAAAACTAAACTGCAATCTGAAACGAGCAGAATACACAAATCTATGGAAAGCTGCTATGCTCCTGCTGGTGTAACCTGACAGAAGTAGAACTAGAAATACCCTCCACAGCAGCCTGTGTCATCAGCTTCAGCGTCGTGTTTTGTGGAGAGGCCATAAATTAGAATTAGGTGTTATCAGCTGTAAGGAAACCTGCAGCAGGATTTGGTGGAGCTGAGCAGGCAGAGTGGGGACGTGTTTAAGGCTGAGCTGTTACCAGGATGTCAGGGAGTGAAGCAACAGCGAGTTCTTTATCTGCAAAAGCCATTAGATAGCAGCCTTGCAAATGAACCGGCTGCTGAGTGGAACACTTCTCTTCACACCTGCCCTGTGTGGCATCTGACAAACAGTAGTGAGCTATTAGCGGTTATTGACATTTGTCTACTCTCCGGTTCTCTGGCAGGAAAAGGGAAATGGCAGCAATCACGCCCAATTTAGTTTCTCATGATGTCAGGGCTTCGTGGACTCGCACACACATCATGAAGAGCCCAGAAAAGGTTTACAGATGTGCGGAAGGCAGTCAGCTATGACAGTGATGTTGCCAATGTTGCACATGGATCAACGAACGATTAAGATATCAAAAGCGATCACCGTGGCTTACTGACAGCGAGCTCAATTGTTTGCACCTGTTTCCCCTGCATTACACATGAGTCTGGAACGGATTACCCTGCCTTGTGCTGGGCACATTTCACCTTTCCACACCATGATGTACTGCAGCAACATCTCTGCTAAAGATCAGGCAACTCACTTTACCATAAGGAGCAGGAAAAAGAATGAGACAACTTGCTGCCTGTCTGTTCTCTGGTGAGAGATTTCAATTGCTACGGTGATTTAACAAGAACTTATTGGCTTAAACAACAACTTATTGCTTCTCCTCTGCAGAATTAGAATCAAAGAATCATAGAATGGTTTGAGTTAGAAGGAACCTTCAAGATCATCAAGGTCCAACCCCCCTTCCATGGGCAGAGACACATCCTACCAGACCAGGTTGCTCCAAGCCCCATCCAGCCTGGCCTTGAACCCCTCCAGGGATGGGGCAGCCACAGATGCTCTGGGCAACCTCTTCCAGGGTCTCACCACCCTCACAGCAAAGAATTTCTTCCTTAGATCTCATCTAAATCTTCCCTCTTTCAGTTTAAAACTGTTTACCCTTATCCTATGGCTTCCCTCCCTGATCCAGAGTCCCTCTCCATCTCTCCTGGAGCCCCTTTATGGACTGGAAGGGACTCCAAGGTCTCCCTGAAGCCTTCTCTTCTCCAGGCTGAACAACCCCAACTCTCTCAGCCTGTCCTCACAGCAGAGGGTGCTCCAGCCCTCTGAGTATCTTTATGGCCCTCTGAGCATCTTTGTGGCCCTCCTCTGGACCCATTGTGCTGAGAACTCCAGAGCTGGACACAGTTCCAGTACCTGGAATTCACTTGCTGAATGAAAGCCACAGAGTCAGGCATCATCCTGACCACTGAAATGCAGAAACAGGTCTCCCATGCATTAAAATTACCTCTTCTTACTGTCGTCTTTGTAAAGGAGCTCTGAATGAGTCATGGTGAGACGTGTAACACAGGGGAGCATCTGATCAACCACTTTTGGTGAAATTAGAGGTAAAGAGCCCAGATCTTCTCCTTGAGGGGATCCCAGCACCCCAGAAATTTCACAACAGTGCAATTTCCCTGGACTTGCCTCCCAGGGTTACCCAAACTGGTTAAATCTAGGCTGCCACTGGTACATCTGCCCCTTGTTGTGATATGTAGGTACAGGTTTCATATCAGGCTGTGGGCGAACTGCTAGGGTCAGGCAGGTGGACACGTGCACAGATTTTTTTTCAGGACTTATAGCATCAGGAATAAACCAGGAATTATGGTTTATTTTTTCCAGAAGTTCTTATGAAAAGTACACTGTCGGGAGGAGGCAGGGGAGAAGACTGGGTTCAGTGGTCTAAATTATTGTTAAAACCATTCAGAAACCAGGAAGATTTCTTCAGAGAAAGCCAGTGTCGATTCAGGACTGGTTTGCTATGAAAACAGGCTAAATTTATAAAGAACATTCAGAACAAATAGTCCAGCTGCCTGTCATGCACCAAATGCAAGAGCTGACGTGCCAGTTAGTAATATAGCTTTTGCATGAATCCAGCAAAGAAAAGACACAAACCAAGCCCAAAACATCTCACAATGGATGGATCATAAATATCACATTATTTTTTTGTGTAGCACCAAAGCACAGAACTTAATGGAGTTTCTAACAATTCACATTTTTTCTGCTACATGATGTTGCCATCTGTCACAGACTTGTACATGTGTATAATTAGCGATTCCTTCTTTTTAGGAGCTGTGATTTGTCTGAATAAAATAAAATAAAACCCCAACCTTAAGGTATTTTATGGTTAGCTTGATCAATACATTTAGATTACTAATATTAACTCACATTTCTGTTCCATTTCTTTACTTTTTCTTCATTTTCCATGTAAACTACCACAGTTTCCCAGTAAGAAATGATAGGACAACACAGGTATTTTCCCCGAAGGAGAAAAGTCAGTATTTATTTGTTAGGTCATTTGGGCATATTTTACGTATTTACATATTATTATAGATATCGCATTATTACTAAAGACTAAAATTATAAATATGTAAAAAGTGCTCAGTAATAATCTGAGAGCTACCAAGAACTACCAAACTGGTGAGGGGTCTGGAGAACAAGTCCTGTGAGGAGAGGCTGAGGGAACTGGGCATGTTTAGTTTGGAGAAGAGGAGGCTGAGGGGAGACCTCCTTACCCTCTACAACTCCCTGACAGGAGGGTGTAGAGAGGTGGCTGTTGGCCTCTTCTCCCAAGGGAATAATGACAGGAGCAGAGGAAATGGTCTGAAGTTGCAGCAGGGAGGATTTAGATTAGATGTAGGGAAGAATTACTTTGCTGAGAGAGTGGTCAGGCCCTGGAACAGCCTGCCCAGGGAGGTGGTGGAGTCACCATCCCTGGAGGTATTTAAGACATGTGTAGCTGTGGCATTTCAGGGCATGCTCTAGTGGCTGAGATTGTAGGGGGGTTTTGTGTGTGTATGGTTGGACTTGATGATCTCAGAGGTCCTTTCCAACCATGAAGATTCTGTGTTTCTGTGAGATGTATGGATGGAGTAGTTCAACTTTTTGGGACTGTTTCATTGTGTTAATTTGGTGAAGAAGTCACAGGACTTCCTCAAAAATTATTCCTCAGCCACAAAGATCTTTAAGGTAGCCCTTTGTAGTCAGTAGAACACTGAAATTTTTTGGGAACAGAGCAATAGCTAATTAAGGTCAAATCTTACTTTGTAGATCATGTTGATAATCTAACATGTGACATGTCCCTGAGTTGATTTTATTAAAATTATTGTTATTATTATTTTTAATTAGAAATCATAATGAATTAGAAAGAGGTATGTTAAGGAAGAAAAATTGACCCTTTTACTTGTGACCTGCCTCTTTCTTGACTGGAAAAGCTTACTTCTGATGTCATGTAGACTTCAAGTGCAGAATTCGACACACACTGTCTTGAGAAGTCAGCTACTCTTAATGAGCAAGAGGTGTTTTACAAAGTTCCCCAGCATCTGTAAAAATCATGAAAGAGAAGAAATCAGCTCTTTTATTTTCTCTTTAGGGCAAGTAATTTGGATGTCTTTTCAATTCTACTTCTACCGCTACTAATAATAGTAATCATAATCATCATTATCATCATAGAATCATAGAATGGTCCAGGCCAGAAGGAACCTCCAAAGGTCATCTAGTCCCACCTCCCCGCAGTCAGCAGGGACACCCCCAACTAGACCAGGTTGCCCAGGGCCTCCTCCAGCCTCCCCTTGAATATCTCCAGGGAAGGGGCCTCAACCATCTCCCTGGGCAACCTGTTCCAGTGGTCCACCACCCTCAGAGTAAAGTGATATAATATAAATAATGAAGTGAAATCATCATCATCATAATCAAGGAAATATTCAGCATTTCATGTGGTTTTGTTGTTGTTTTTATTTCTGATTAACCTACAAGATGCTGGTCAGAACCAAGGTTGTCTGAAAGGCAGACAGCATCTGGATTGCAACGGGCATGGTCAAGAAGGTCAGCCACATATTCAGAGTTAAGGGCCGTTTGTTCCAGGCACACGTGGTTTAGAGTAACCAAGGATGTCACGTGGAAAACTGAAGAATGTTCACAATAAAAAACATCACAATTGCACTAATAAGAAAACAGCAAAGTAGGATAGGAGCCTTTTCATTTTCCTGTATTTTACAGTAAAATCAAATTTTTCTTATGGTATTTTTTTTGTATCTATTTATTTTTGTGTGTATTAAAACAAAGCCCATAGTTTAAAGAACATCACAAAGGATGTTATTCAAAGATCCTTCAAAGCCAAAACAGATTCCTTTAGCATATACGATATCACAACATCTAGACCTTGGCCCTTAGGAATAAAATAGGCCAATAGGAAACTTCTATAGGGTTTCTTTAAAAAAAAAAAAAAAAAAAGAAAAAAAGTCATTTATATGCAACTGCTGCTGATTGCTACCTAAAGTCATTATTTTACAAACATTAGTAAAGTAAGTGGGTCACAGAAATGGGACAGACATTAACTGAAGTACGTGGTCAGATTACAAAGATAAAGTGACATGTAAGAAGGCCCCAGACTATTTGGCCATAGTTCTAGGAAACATTTTTTTACAATTTAGAAAGATGAACCCACTATTAGTGCATAAAGAATTCCCTTTATGCCATGCCACAGGTAAAGCTGAAAGAATAATGCACTATCCAAACCGAAATACATTTATTTGTACCTTAAAAAGCAGACTGGAATCTGGGCCACTCACTTTCATACCAGCAAAACTAGTGGTTAAGTCAATGACTTAAAAGAGGATTAAGAGTGTAAAAGTTTGCATGGCAGTCTAGATAGCTGTCAAAAATTAAAACTGTATATATATAATTTTTGTATGTATTTTTATTGCATATATATTTAAAATAGACAATATTTTTATTTTATATATGATGTATATGCATATATATTTAATAAATAATATTTCAAAAATATTATGGAAAATGGATGACCCTCCTTACAGAGAAATGCATTGCACAGCATCAGGCAAAGGAAGTTAATGGAGTTAATTGCTTACAAATGTGTCCTTTGGAATATTTTATCACTGTGACAGGGGAAGGGAATAATGCAGGTCTGACAAAACCAAAAATTTTTTTAAGAGCTGACATGGAGAGTTTCACAGATCAAAGTATTTCACAGAATCATAGAATGGTCCAGGCTGGAAGGGACCTCCAAAGGTCATCTAGTCCAACCTTCCCGCAGTCAGCAGGGACACCCCCAACTAGACCAGGTTGCCCAGGGCCTCCTTAAGGCACATCTGGAGTCCTGTGTCCAGTTCTGGGCTCCTCAGTTCAAGAAGAACAAGGAACTGCTGGAGAGGGTACAGCAGAGGACCACAAAGAGGATGAGGGGACTAGAACATCTCTCTGATGAGGAAATGCAAAGGGAATTGGGTCTTTTTAGTCTGGAGAAGAGAAGACTGAGCGAGGATCTGAACAACACATAACAATACTTAAGAGTGGGTGTCAGGAGGATGGGGCCAGTCTTTTTTCAGNGTGTTCCAGTTTGTGCCCATTTCCTTTTGTCCTGTCACTGGGCACCACTGAAAAAAGACTGGCCCCATCCTCCTGACACCCACCTTTCTTCACTTTAATAAATTATGCTTAAAATAAATAAATAAATAAATAAATAAATAAAATATTTGTAACACACACACATTTGTTTATATATGCTAACTATCTAAAGAATGTATGAAAATAAAGAAGTCAAAGAGGTCTATGAAATCCCCATGTTACAAGTAGTTGTGGAACCACTGCTGCAACTGTGGTCCTGCAAAATCTGTACCTTTCCTTTTGAACCCCCAGATCCTTGGACTTCCTATTTGTTTCCATTTATTGTCTGTTAAGTTTTCCAAAAGGAGATCCAGATTATATGAACGGTGTTTCCTTTGCTGTAGCTGGATATCTATTTCATACAGGGGGGAACTGGGGCAAGAAATGAGCAAATGAATTCCTGAAGGTCACAGAGGCTGTGGAGAGCGGGAGGCGTGGAAGAGGGTGCACGTTTTCAGGCTCAGGTTAATGCCAACCCTAGGACCACGCTGCTTCCCCGAGTTAGGGCTAATTTCATCTACAATGTCAGTAATAAAGGCGACAAAGATTTTTCAAAAGGGTGATTATTTCCCTCCAGCCCTATTCAAACCAGCTCTGTGAGTACAATCCCGTGATTGTGAACATTTGGAGTGCTTCACTGCTTCTGAGGTAAAAAAAAATAAAAAATGTTTGCCCCAGGGCTATTTAAGCAGAAAGAGAAATGTCCCACAGTGTTAGCAAACACTCTTAGTCACATGAATGACTCACGTACGGCCATAAGCACTACAGATGTGTTGTAATCGCTGCTTGATAATTGCTTTCAGATCAAATAATGTTCAAGAGATTACCGCATCTGTAAGATGCTCTAAAGAAAAGTACAGGACATTTTGTACAGACCCATTTAGAAAAGCAGGCTGTTATTTATAGGGACAGCAAGTTTGTGTGGTGTTGCTGATGCACAGGCAGGCGGAATCTACATTTTAAGCACAAGAGGAATATAAATAATCTCAGTTCTCTTAAGATTGCAATCTTATTAGCTAAGCCTTCCTTCAACGTGCTCTTTGATTCAGAAAGCACCTGTAAAGCTGTTTGTGCCCTTTGTGGATCCTCCCCCGGATCCTCCTGGATGATGTTTATCATTCTGCACATGTGCTCTGCGAGCACCAGCTGAATTATTTCCCCCTGGTTGTCTGAAAGCTTCTCATCCCAGTCCAGAATCAAATTAAACCCTCTGCATATGCTCGTTTCTGTGAGAGTCGCGTTGCGTTTGGGGACGAACCGGCTACAAAAGAGTCCACACGATAACCAGAGGATGAGCAGGTTTCAGCTCTGCGACTGTGGGGTTGGGTTTGGTTGGGTTGGGTTTGGTTTTCTTCCCCCTGCTCTTTAGAAACAGGTGGTATTTATCTCAGCAGCCTGCGCTGGGCAGCTGGCCGATGGGTCCCTCCAGCTGGACATCTCCTCTACGTTTAGTTCAACCACACCTGCTCCGGGGATCAAACAAGAGGTGTTTTTATCTTCCCTATCTGGAGGAGAAGGGGGGGCTTATGTGAGACGAGGGGGAGGAAGAGGAGGGTGGAAAACCCTGGGCCAATCACACCTCTTCCAGCTGTAATATTTTGTGAGGCTTGCAGAGCCCATCTGGTCATGTACCAGAGGAAACAAAAAACAGAAAAAAAGAGTGAAGTTGAAGGGCTTTTTCTTTTGCTCTGTTACACTACTCTCTTTAACACAGTTATTTCATTATCTCTTGCTATCATTTGATCAGATTTATCTTCCATTAAAACTTCCTTTCCCTTGAAGTAGACAGTGACATGAGAATGCATGCCTTTCCAAGCCTTTATTGTTCTGAATTAAGAAATGGTAGAATAGTCTCATGAAAGATTAATGACTTCCCGTAAGCATCTTTGTACCTGAGGACAAGCAATTACAAAAATATGTCCAAAAGAAAACAAGAAAGGATATTAGCCTGTATTGGGCAGGTATTTCTTGGCAGACAGTGAGCTTAGCTTGTTACACTGCCAGCATATTTAGAGCTAAGGCAACTTCTGTCTTGACCCCATGTATCATATTTTATTTTGTACATTAGTAGTGATGTTGTCCTTGCAAGAAAAAAAATGATACTGTACAGGTATTTTCCTTGATGCTTCATTGTACTTAAGTTCCCATTTATGTGCTAGTACCTGTTTCTGAGAGGTAGCTCTCTGCTCAAAATGAACACTTAAGGACCGAGAGCAAAAAATATATATTTTCAGAAGTTATTTCATGCTTATGATTTTTGTTTTCTTTCCTATGGTTTTCATTTTTGTTTTTGTTTTTTTTTTACCTTCTGCAGGGAATTTCCCTAAGGTTTGCTTTGGGCTCACAAAGACAGTTAAGGCAAGAATCTTTAAGGCTGCGTAAACTTCACATAATTTTTAATGCTCTAAACTATGGAAGTGAACATTTATCATTTGATAGGCTTTCTGTCACAGCCTTTGAGAGAGGTTGGAAACCAAAGAGCCTCCTGTTCCTCTAAAAAGAGCCCCAATGCTGTTGTGTGGGCCAATTGCAGCTTCTCTGTTTATCCCACCGGTATGTTGTAACTAGATGGAAGGAACTCCTGATGACAAAATATTGTGGAAAAGTCAGGGTTAAATGTGTAAAAAACAGGGGAATGGAGACTCTTTATCATGCTCTGACCTTGGCCTACCATCTTAGGAAAGTAGGGGACCACCTTTGTGACTGCCCAGTAAAGCATTTGGCGGGCACAGCCTTTGCCTCTTGCTTTGTTGGAACTGGTTGACTGGAGGGACTCCCTACTGGAGGGTAAGCTTATAGTCACACTGCTTCTGGAGGCTAAAGAGTGATCCTACAGCCTACCTCAAAAGGTGGGATTTGACCAAGTTGTCCTGGTTTGAGGTAAAACAGAACCAACTTTCTGTTCAGTAATCTGATCTAGGCCTCTTCTAACTCTCCGAAATTAACAGCAAATTGTACAGAAAACTGTTTGTTCTCAGAGTGATAAGGCCAATGTTTGTACTTCATGCCTAGGAATGGTGTGCAGAGAGGCTCTTGCTTATACTTAGTGCTATAACAACCAAGGTCAGCTCATTTCATTATTTGTCCCATTGGAGGGTAGGAAATGGAAAAAGTATAAAGGGTTCACATCTGTGGGGAGAAGCGGACAGGACAGGTGACCCCAAACTGGGATTTTCCATCTCATCTGCCCCATGCTCAGTATAAGAGCTGAGGGATCAAAGGGTCAGCTCTCTTTTCGTCAACAGCTGACGTCCAAAGAGGACTCTATCTGTTCATCCACTTTGGATCCCAATCCACGTATTCCTTTCTCCAGACCTGGAATCCAGTTCCCATCTGTCACTGAGTCCACTCTGGGACTTCGCCAGTGCCTGC
>VXBJ01001708.1:80660-120881 GCA_013400055.1 Nycticryphes semicollaris
TTTACTATTACATTAAAGCAGTTTAGTTAATTCTAGACTCATAAATCTCTTTATCTCTTCCACTCTCCTCTCTTTGGTGAGGGAAAGGGTCATCTGTCATTTGGATTGGCCAATTTGGCCCAAACCAAGACATGGGCTTAGCCATGATGCCTCTGGTTTCCCTGTCTAGATCCTCAACTCTATGGTCAATTTTGCATGCATGATTAATCTATGTCAAATCACTGAATTTCATCTTTTTCCCAGTAAAGTCAGTAAATTGGGATTGATGGATTCTGAGCACTCAGCTGGGAACCTGGAGAAGAAGCGCATTCCTTGGGGACCCACATTTCATTAAGTCCAAGATTTTTCAGTGAACTCTACTGTAAAATCTCTCCTTGGAAGAAAGGTGCTATTTCATGCCGGCAGATGGGTGCAATACAGCCTCTTTTTTTTCCTTTTTGTGAATGTATAGGAATATGCTTTTCATATAGGACCAGGACAGTGCAGTCTATTCTGACATCAAAGCAGTTTGAGTGATGAGTGGACCAGATGTGAAAGGGCTGTTACTCAGGTGCGTTACAGCCGCTTTTGTAATACCAGCAAAACAAGCCAAGATGAGCAAAAGTAGTACAATTAAAAGCGCAGGGTTAATTTTTATCCAATTAGGGTTCCCTAAGTAAAAACACAACCTGCACTTAATGTACTCTAGAGGAATGAGCAACATTGGTAGTAGAGCTATCTTGTTTCACTGGATGAGTTTTTCGCTTCAGCCAGTTGCCTGGCAGTTGCACCACCAGAGTCTGGGACTGAAGGGTACCTGTCTTTGACAACAGAGCAGGCACATGGAGATACAGTGGCTTCTTAAATCCAAAAGCAATAATAGCTACTCTGCAATGGTCACAGGAGGATGCTTGTAATTCATCAAGGACTTCTCGTCAGATTTTCTCCTGCCTTATGATGGCTACATTGGATGGGTTTACTGTATCTTTAACAAAATAGAAGAAGAAAGACAAAAAGGATAAATCTATTTTTACGAGAGAGTGACACCTTCACTGACACTATTAAACCCACTTAAACTAGAAGGACTGGGTTAACCGGAGGGACTATTGTACGCTCCTGAAAGTGACAGACCTAAATGAGGCAAAAAGTATAAATGACAATGAAATTAAAATAATGAGAAAAGGGGAGGGAAAAAAGTCCCTATAAATGCTGAAGCAAGTGAAAAATAAACCACTATTTTGACCCTGGTTATGGATCAATTACTTTGACCACTAATAATTCTGACATACGATGTCCTTATAAAATCCTTTCACTATTCCTAGCTCGATGAGTTGCTTTTCCCACCAGCAGTTCTCTGCTATGAAATTGTATGAATAGGACCTTACCTTGGTGACCTGTGAAATATGCAAAGAGATCGCAGAGCATCAGCTGCCCCAAAAGAGTGGGAAAGTTGCTGAAAGAAATTCTGACTTCTCTAATGTCATGTCGTGTCTTTGGAAGATACGCGTGGACTGGGTTGGCACTAATCCTATTATTGGAAGCAAAAAGGAAAAAATGACTAAATTACAGAATCATAGAAAGGTTAGAATTGGAAGGGACCTTAAAGATCATCCCAGTTTCAACCGCTCTGCAGGGACACCTCCCCTGAGACCAGGTTGCTCCAAGCCCCATCCAGCCTGGCCTTGAACCCCTCCAGGGATGGGGCAGCCATCTGGGCAACATGGGCCAGGGTCTCACTACCACCACAGCAAAGAATTCCTCATCCCCCTCATTCTATGGCTCTCCTCCCTGATCAAGAGTCCATCCCCATCTCTCCTGGAGCCCGTTTAGGGACTGGAAGTGGCTCTAAGGTCTCCCCGGACACCTTAGTGTAGGTGAAGATGCCATTTTTCATGACTTTGAGAAAACTTGCACATAATCTGTTCTTATACAACGCTTTTCTTTTTATGTGATCTTATATTCTGTTTTATTCTCAAACCCAGATAACTCATTGTATTTTGCTTGGCAGTATGAAGTGTGGTTTATTTACTGCTACCTGTTCCTCATTGCAATTGTTAGAATTTTCACCAATGTTTAGATTTTGTTTTATTTTTATTTTTATTTTTTTTCCTTTTTAAAAAAAATATCTCTTACTCACAGGAAAGACTGTAAACCAAATAATTTCTCTCCCTCATGAGTTCAAATCTTATTGACTGAAGAACTATAATGATACTGGATAGGATAATTCGATAGGATGATTTTCCATGCAGCTTTTGGTGTATGAAAAGCTTTCTGAAGTGAATGCAGACATGAAGTGCAGCGCACGCAGAAAACACCAGGAACTGCTCCTTTAGGTGAGGTCACTCGGGGAAAGCTGGGACAAGCCTGAGCCAGGTGCCTTATCCATTTTGATGTCAGGCGAAAGGAAGATTAGCATGAGCATAAATACATTAAAAATGTGAGTGTTTGAAGTTACTGTTTGTGGAGAAAGCACAAAAGTGCCTTCAGTTGCTAATTTCTACATGTGTTGTGCCTGCAGTGGACGCGTGGCACGCTCCAACCAGTAGCCCTTATTGACACAGATACTCATATTGAGCCTCGACTGACTGGATGTAGGTCTTTCAACAACAGGGTTTAACATTCTGACCTAACATTTAATGTATTAATCCTAATTTTATGCTGATACTGAGACTCTCCGCTGTATTAAACCAACCTAGGTTAATTCCGAATTATAGCTCTCCCACCCACTATCAATAGGTCCACTGTTTGGCTCCCCTAGAACTGACCACCCACTTTTATGAGAATCTGCAGTGAATTAGAAAATCTGTCATTGCTGGAGGAGCCGGACAGCTTGGACATGGCCTGTCATTCCTTCCACACAATACACACCCTTTGTCTGCTATCTCTTAAACTAACCTGACATAACTTAGCCTCCCGGTCAATGGTATCTTTATTCTCTCCCAAGGAATGCTTCGGTCACCAGCCGTTATTAAGAAATTTCTGGACAATGTTTAGTGGCTGCGCAATCATCCAAGGTTCTATTAAAAAGCCATCTGGGTAATTAATAGCACATTTGTTCTCAGCCTCCTCCCAATTTGTCCATTAGTGGAATAAAAGCACAGGACAAAGGGTAATGTGGTTAAGTTATATTTTACAAGAATTCTTCAGGAAGTTGAAAACACATGAGAGTTTTCCAAAGATACGTATGTTTATGGGCACTCTACGAGAGCAGCAAAACGGTACAAGCCGGGGGTTCTCAATCAGGCTTGTCCCCTGTCCATAGTGGATTGACCACTGACTGCACCTTGCCTTGTGTTGACGCTCTCCAGCCTGGGATGGGGTGGGTGTGGGAATGGTTCTCCTTCATCCCGAGTCAATTACAGCTGATAAAACCGATTCCAAGATCCGCGTCAGGGCACCACATCAAAAACAGCATGCATGACTTTTATACTCTTTCACCTGATGTTTGAAGGCTTTTCTGAGGTTTCTTTTTAATGTTTCCTCTTGAAAGCAGGATTACAGCCTCAGGCTGCACTCTCTGAGGTTGTTTTATTCTTTCCCTTTCATTTGCTCTTTCTTTTTCTTCTCCCTTGAAAGCACCTGAAGAAGAAATGCTTTTAAGATTTTAGAAGTTTGTTGTTAAAATTAAGAAATACTCCACTTGAGCTTGGATTTTTAGTCCTTTTATTATTTTTTGAATTCCGGGAAGGAAGATAGTTACTATTATTTTGTGCCTGTTGGCACAGAGAAAAGCCAAGTCTGTATCTTTTAAACTACTGTGAAATGAACTGTTGCTAAATAGCTCCACTGGAGCAGCAGGGATCTCTCTTGCACCACAGACAATTAAAACTAATGTTTGTGTGTACTCGGTTACAATCACATGTAGGGCCAGAGCTGGTGTAAACTCAGTGCTGAGCTCAATAGGACCCTGATGGTTTACACCAGGAATGGATGTGGCCTCTTGAAAAAAAGGGGCTGAAATGCATCAGCCAGTCAGATTTTTCATGTAAACTATATCGATTAAAAGTTGGATTGTGGTTGAAATGTGATTTTTCATTTAAAAAAAAAAAAAAAAAGCACCTGCTTCCTGTGGAAATTTTTGTTTCTTGGAGTTGAAAAATGGAATTTCTGAAAACCGAGACTTCTTTACTTGCCTGTATTGTCTCAGAGCCTCATGGAGATTATGTTTCTGTTGTTTTATTTGTCTTTGTGGGCTGCGCGCTGCAGGGAAACGTGCAGCTCCCCAGTGAATCACGATATGACGTTGTCAAGGTTCACCATCTCCTGGAGCTCGCAGCGCAGATTCAGAGAGCGGCTCCAGGCAGAACGTGGTGGCCGTGCTCTACACAGGCAGCTCCGTGCGCAGACCGCAGTGGCTGGGTTTTGGAAACTGCTACCCTCCACTTTTATTGATTTTAATTCTCTGGAGCTGAGGGTGTTTTTATGCTTTTTAATTTATTAGTTTTATTTTCTTTTTAAATTATTATTATTTTAGCAAATTCCCTGGTAGGTAGAGCTACCCAGCATCCCTCGAGCTTTCTTGGAACACGCTTTCCTCTCTTAGTAGTTCTTTGTTTTCCACACTGACAGCGACTCTCCTTTGTCTTGTGTTTTAACAGATTATTATGGATCCTTTGTCTTGTATTTTAGCAGATAATTATGGATCAATAACAAGCAGTGTGTGAAATTACCATTTTCACTGTACCTGCTGAATTGTTGCAGGTGATGGGGTTTCCACCCAGGTGACAAGGAGCCCTTATTTATAAATCTGTTCTCCAAACAGCAAATAGAGCTTTTTATTAATACGATTTTATTTGCAAAACCGTTTTCTGAGGAAAAATGGAAAAAACTTTCCTGTTTTTATTCAGCCCTCCTTTAGGAGATAAAAGACTAAGTCCCACAGACAGCTTTTTCCTACCTCCGAGGAGAGTGTTGGGATTTCAGCCTGGATTTCAGCCAAAGCAAAGAGGGCGTAGAGCACAGAAGCAACACAACACAGGCACAGTGGGTTTTTAATTTACTTTGCACTCCAAAGCTTCCCCCCACACTTGTGTGAAGGAGCTCTTTCCACAGCAGTATAAATATTTGTTGACACTTCACAGCCTCAAGTGCCTGTAAGAACACTGTGCTTATAAAGTAAGTGCTCTGTAAATATTCAAAGGACTTAAGGTCGGTCTGTCTAACCATGCAGCACCCATATTTATGTTTTGTTTGCCTGCTGTAGACCTACCGACTTAAGGAGTGCTCTTGGTAAAGGTCGCCAAAGCCCTTCAAGTTTAGCTTTCATTCTGAGAGTAATCTCATTACTGACAGGCTGAGAGAGTTGGGGTTGTTCAGCCTGGAGAAGAGAAGGCTCCGGGGAGATCTTATAGCAGCTTTCCAGTTCCTAAAGGGGCTACAGGAGGGATGGGAAGGGACTCCTGATCAGGGAGGGGAGCCATAGGATGAGGGGGAATGGTTTTAAACTGAAAGAGGGGCGATTGAGATGAGATCTCAGGAAGAAATTCTTTGCTGTGAGGGTGGTGAGACCCTGGAAGAGGTTGCCCAGAGCAGCTGTGGCTGCCCCATCCCTGGAGGGGTTCAAGGCCAGGCTGGATGGGGCTTGGAGCAACCTGGTGTGGTGGGAGGTGTCCCTGCCCAGGGCAGGGGGGTTGGAACTCCATGTTCTTTAAGGTCCCTTCCAACTCTAACCTTTCTATGATTCCATGATTCTTTGAAATTAACAGTGTGCTTGTAATTCCACATATTCTAATGGACCTGTGGCTGCCCTGCCAACCAGCAGGCATGCCAACTGTTTTTTGGCACGGCACAGTGTCAAAAAAGTTCCTTAGTGTCTCAGCTCAGTACATCACTCATAGATTCCTCAGGGCCATCTGGGGTGGCAGTGCCTCTCTGGGTTAATATTTCTCTTGCCCGTGCTATCGAAAGCACAGCAACTCACCCCATACATGGCCCTGGGAACCTGAGCATATTTTCTTTGGGCTTCTTTGGGCAGGAGCACAGAAATTGGGGAGCGCATACACGCTGCTTCATGCACCCTAAATGAAATGGGGCAGGAAGACCTCGTGGAGCAAGAAAATACAACGGCACCAATGAATAGGGTTAAAAGTATAAAATCCCTCAGTAAAAGGCACACGTGGTAGAAAAACACTTCATAGGGATTTCCACCACAGCCCCCCAGCTCACGGCTTCCACAGATCCCAGCCATCACAATCCCACCCTCGGGGCCCTCCTGGGCAGTCCCTCCAGGGCTGCCTATGACACTCCATCACCAGTCCCATGTGCCCCTCTTTATGTCTAAATTAACCTGTAGGGGAGAAACCTGTCATCTATTTAGGTCTACATCTGTGTATGCTACTGCTATAAACATCCTTTGACTCTCTGAATCCATAAATGGTGTTGGTTGTACCTTTTGGTGCTTACACAAAATAACTCAAACCCTTTTCTCTCCACTTTCTACATGCTCTTCTTTTCGTTCCTGCTCCACCTTTGGGTTTTGCTGCCCCCGGGGGCTCTCCTATTAAGGTCTCCCTCCAAGGGATTTACAGAAATGTTTTGTCATAGGTGCGAAAAATAATCTTAAGGCTTGTTTTAGGCCCTTGTTTGAAGCGTACTGGTGTCCAAGCGTTAGGTAACGTCTCCAGCTTGGTCTACAAGCTCAGACAGAAGACTTTTTAGAGAAACTGGAATTCCTCTGGGTCAGAGGCAAGGTGTGTGGTGTTTCAGTGAGGAAATTGGGGCATTTCTTGTATGTCTTGGCTGAGTTGCCTTGAACAAATTGGCTCACTTGCACCTGAGGTTTTTAACTGAACTCAGGAACTTTTGATTGCATTTTGGGTACGAGATCAAAAATGACTGATTTTGCAGGTTGCATCGCAGGAAGGTTTCATTCCACGCCTGCTGTGTTTTAGTTGCACCATCCTTTTTGCACAATAAGATGGAATTTTGTCTTTGTTTTTGTTTGTGAGGCAGTGTACTGGAAGAAGTTACATAGGAGAGAAAATTACTGGATATTTTGGAAATGGGAGCCAGCTACATAGGATATTTTTGTCCCATTGACTTTCTGACAAATGAAGGCTGCCTTCTATAAAACTTAAAAGCAGTGTGAGCTGAACTGTTTCTGACCTGTACTTGACCTATTCAGCTTCATCTGCTCCTGACAGGCTTTTCAACAGAAAACTCTTTTTTTTTTTTTTTTGCATTACTCTTGGATAAAGCCTTAGCTGGGTTTTTTTTTTTTTTTCTTCCTTCACCGTTTTAGTTTCATTGAGCTTTGTGTTTCATTATTTCTGCTCACTCTTTCCTCCCCAGGTTCAGCTGGTAAGAGAAACACAGAGAAGGTTTTTTTTTTTTACTGCTGGTGGCAGAGTGTGTTTCCAAGGGTGCCAGTGTTCTGGGAGATTTCCCCACATGGAGGAAGAGGACAATTTAGGAAAAAAAAGCAAAGCTCCCTGTCACTTCAAAAAAACATATATTCTAGCTGAATATATGCACAGAAATCTGCATATGGTGAGCTTAAAATGCTCCCTGGGGTTCTCAGTCATATGTTAGAGGTGGTCGAACCGAGAAGGAAAAAAAAAACCCACAATTTCCTCTCTTATGCTTTTCTCTTTATATCTCGCCAAACAAAGTGTTTCATAGTCAACATTATTTCATTTTAAGCAGTTCCATTTTTAGTATTTTGAGCCCAATTTTCTGACATATTAAGTGTATCCTGTGAGGTGCTGAATACGTACTGAAAGCAGTAGGAGTTAAGTATCAAGCATTTCCTGGAAAACTTTTCAGTGACAAAAAAAATATAAGTAAAGTTAAAGTCTTTTTTCTTCACTACCCTGCCCACCAAAAAAGAATCACATTGAGATGAAATGATTAAGCTACTACTTTGGTTTGCTTTCCATTAATTGTCAGTATGTAGGGTGAATCTTAATTAATTTTTCTCAATGTGTCTTTTGTGTAGAAAAATACAAATGGAAGTTTATCTGTTTTATCCAGGTAGTGAGAAATTAGACCAAATAGATTATATGAAGTCACTGAAGGAAATGCTGTACACTTTAGGAAACTGTTATGTGCACAATAAGATAGCAACATAGATCATAATGATGTGTGAGACCACTGCAATAACTTCTTCCAATGATTAAAGATGAAAATCTGCTCTATAGAAAACAACATGGTTTGTCCCTGTTAGGGCAAACTCATTAGAAAACCCAGAATAGAAACAGGTGGACTACATTCAAACGAACAGATTATGAACTAAATTAACATGATAGATCCCCATTGCCTTGTTCCACACTCACAAACGTCTGTGTCTAAGCGTGATACACAAAGAAATCAAGAGGTCTATGCATCTACTGCTTCAAGGAATTTCACCTGTTTTGGTGAAGGCCATTGCCCTGTAGTTCCTGCTTGTGCTTTGCGTGCTTCCCCTGCTCTCTTTGGAAGATGTGATCCCACACCAGGCACTGAAATGACATCAAAGTAACATTTCTAAAGAATTCCATATAAAGGAGAGAGGCAAATGGAAAGCCGATGCCTTCCTCCCTCTTCTTCTGTGCTGCCTGGGACAATAAAATATGTACTACTGTGTCATGAAGTGTCTGTGCAGAGAAAGACTGTGACTCCACTCTAGGCACAAAGATTAATTTTTTTTCCCTTGGGATAAAAGGTAAACTTGATAATATATTTTTTTTCTGCTCCATCTTCAGCAGCTTTTTTCTGTGGATACAATATCTCTCGCATAATGATTCTAGAGCCACCAGTGCAATGAATATCATACTGAAACACAGCAAAAGCACGGTCATCATCCCTGATGATACCATCAAGCAGGTCTCAGTAGGCATAGTGTGGGGTATTCAGTCATATATGGAACCAGAAGATATTATGGCCGTGACCTGTTCACTGGGCAAAGATTTCCCTTTCTTACCTACATTCCATTAAGATTCTTGGCAGAAGAGGAAGGGGCACAGGGAGACCTGGATTTCTGGATTTTGAGATGATAACTGAGTTAGATTTGTAAATAGCAAACAGATGATGATAAAGATGTTTTTGTCGACTGATAATGAAAGCCAACTGAGAAGTGCAAAGATTAAATAATAACGTGTCTGGAAGTCATACGTTGTAATTAGTCTTCCTGTCCTGTTTGTTGAGACTCCTCCTACTGAAGGGCCTTTGGCAGAATGTAGTAATCAAGGAAGCGACACAGCTAATTCCTCATGTTCCTGCAGATTGATTTCCTGATTAAAAGTTTACATTTTCAACCTGACCTCTTCTTGGGCCTGGTCATTAAAAACACTTTACAACACTAGTTAATTCTGGTTTACAATGCACTACAGTTTATAATATCACTGTTTCAATTGTTGAAAAAAAAATATCAAGGATGTTATACCCACACCAGTTATATGAAAAGCATTTAAAAGTGTTCAGATGTTTTTCTGGGTTGAACTTTCCTATTGCCCTGGTTTGAGGTAAAACGAACCAATTTTCTGTTTTATAATTTTACTATTTTATCTAGGCGTCTTCTAACTAACTAAACTCTGGGATAAGATACTCTCCTCCCAGACCCTATCCATTTGTCTTTCTCTTCCTCTGCTTCTCTTCTCATCCCTCCCAGTCTCTTGTTCCCACCTGATCCCTGTTTGACACAGCCCTACATTTCCTTGCACACACTCCCAGCCTCCTTCTCTCTCACAGTCTGCCTTTTCCCCTGGTCCTTGGGATTTGCCCCAACTGCATCCTTACTCCCCCTTCAGTAATTTCCTCACTCTCAAGCGTAAGAACTTTTAACTCATGTGTGTGGTTTTATATTAACAAATTCAACCCACTTTCAAGAAGTAAAAATCCGTTTCCTGTCACTGTCAATATGAGGTCACGGCTCTAGATGTGATTTCTGGTGATTTTCAATTTCTCTCTCGCCTCTCAGAATTCTTATTAGCTCAAAGGTATAACACAGGTGATACACGGTGTGACATTCCTGCTTTCTGCCACAGTTTCTAATTGTTTCAGATGATTTGTCACAGGAAAAAGTATTAATACATCCAGGAAAATCCTACAATCAGAATTTTTTTCCAATCTGTATAAATTTTGTGGCAAAGGCAGCCTGGCTGGGAAGTCTGAGCCCACTTCAGGTGTGCAGTTCACTGAAGCAACCTGATGTCTAATGTTGGAAAAAGGTAAACTCTTAAATTTGGTTTATTAGCTTGGGACTGTCATGCAACCATTCCTTGATGTGTTCCTCCTTTTCTTTATCCTGAATAATCCTGAAGGTTGAGTGGCTCCTTTCCTGCTTTAACTCATGATGTGCTGGAGTACACCTAGCTTTTCTGGCAATGTACCTGGCAAATTCAGTGCTGGTGTGAATGAGGAGCCTCTGGCAGAACTCTGCTTTCTGATTACCATAAAATCCCTCCTGAAAATGATTGCCTTGAGAGGACTAAACAAAAAAAATAATAAGTAATCTAAAAAGATACATTTTTCCATTGGGTTCCTCATAAAACAGGTGTTGTTATGTAGTGCTTGCAAGATCAACATTTTCCACAGACTTATTTGGAAAGGCAGATGAAGAGGACGGGTAAGGTTAAATGCTAGGATATTTCAAGAGGTGTGATTATAGTTTTGGGTGCTAGCCTTACGTGTAAGGTTTCCCTTAACAGTCTGTACAAACTTTGTATAAATCACTCAAAGGAAAAGTAAGTTGGATGTTGGGAACTGGACTGCAGAACATAGCCACAGTTCTGCCCATGTGCAATTATATCAGCAGTTTCAAAGAAAAAAGCATTACTGCCACCAGGAAAGTAAAAGGATATTTTGCATATCTGAGCAAGTTTCTCTTCTGCAGCTAAAGGCCTTCAGAAAACCTATTATAGCTAGAATATGGAATTGAGTAGTCTTAGTATAAAAGAAGTTATAAATCTCGGCATAGAAATCCTCATTTTCTTCTGTGTCCTGAGAAGTATACCTGTTTGAAGCATGAGTGTGGATTGCTATCATATATTGGACTGCTTTTTAACATAACTCACTCAAGTAACATAAACCACGAAAGTAATGTCCCTGATGGTGCATATCACTGTTGTTTAGCCAGAAAGATTTTGCTGGACTAAACAGATGCTTTACGTGTGTGACATTCTGGAAAATTATGAATCAGTCAAGCTTAACCTTATGGTCCCAGGAAAATACAGAAACGCTCTCTTACACAAAAAAAAAACCCCTGTAAGCATTAAAGTAATGAGAAAAGTTAATAAAAAAATAGTAAACAATAAAATGATGAGGAGCAGTCAGAACAGATTGCCAAAAGCAGACTGAGCCAACGCTAGCTCCAAATCTGATTTTCTTCCTTGCTGAATAAGTAGTGTGATGGATAGGCAGGAAACAATAATAGTGACATATTTTGCCTCTAGGAAAGTTTTTAAAAGTACAATATCCATGTGCCATAACCATAAAGAATGGGAAAACAGTATTTTGACTATCCTAGGTCAAGACTAGGTCAAGATCAGAAGATGCAGAATTGCTTGAAAATGTGTACCCAAACAGAAGTTGTTTCTTATTTTCTGTTAAGGCCATAAGCAGGGTTCTGCAAGGCCGTCTTTGGCCAGTATCATTCAATGCTTTCAGTGTGGACTTGGCTGGTAGATTAGAGAACATGTTTGCAAAATATGCAGACAATAAACATCTCTGAAGGGTTATTGGCAGACTGGAATAAAGGACCAGCATTTAAATTTACTTTGAAAAGTTGAGAAAGCCAGAAATCAATTAATTGGATTCATTGCATTCCATGGAAAAAATGAAAGAAAAAATAAGACCTTGTTAAGGTGCAGAATAATTGGTTGAGGTAGCAGTAAACAAGTAAACAAAATAAGAGTCAAAGGGAAACGTGGTTCTGTTTTTTAATGTCAAAACCCATGTAGGTAGACCTAAAGAAAAAATCTTTTATTTGGCTTTTATTAGGCTTTATGTGTTCAGATGTTTCCATATTAGCAGACCTCAGTTCAAAAGAACGGTGCAGATCAATTAGAGACAGTCCAAAATAGCAATTGCAATAGAGTTTTATAAAACATTATGTTTTACAAGTAAGAATGGGAAATGTTAAGTTAATTAGTAAAGATGCATCTGGGAAATATGAAAAGAGTAACTATGTCTATGAAAGCCCAAGTAGCACCTGCCAGAGGTGGCCTAGACGTAAACTTGAACATACTTTAAAATAGAGGCTGGCCTAGACAATATTTTAAGGCCCCTCCATATCTGTTTTACATGCTTATGGAGATGGACTCTTCATTTAAAGCAGCATTTGTAATGTTTTCCTTCTTCACGCTCTCTGAGCTGGTGATTCAAGATGCTGGGGACAGGTCCAGGCCTGCATTAGAGTTAATGGATGTTTACACAAGGAGAAATGTCTTTGCATTTGAGGTATTCAAAAGCAGATGAAATCAGAAAAAAAAAAGCCTCAGTCGTGCAAAGGGAGCTTGGATGTGTGTCTGTATCCTATAAAATAGAACAGAATAGAATAGTTGGAAGGGACTTACAATGATCATCTCTTCCAACTGCCTGACCACCTTGGGGCCGACCACAAGTTAAAGCGTGTTGTTAAGGGCATTGTCCAAATGCCTTTTAAACACTGACAGGCCTGGGGCATTGACCCCCTCTCTAGGAAGCTTGTTCCAGTGTTTGACCAACCCCCTGGTGAAGAAATGTTCTCACATGCCCAGTCTGAGCTTCCCCTGCTGCAGCTTTGAACCATTCTCACATCTCCTGTCCCTGAATCTTGGGGAGAAGAGCTCAATACCTCCCCCTCCACTCCTCCTCAGGAAGCTGCAGAGAACCATGAGGTTGTACCTCAGCCTCTTTTTCTCCAAACCAAACAAGCCCAAAGTCCTCAGCTGCTCCTCACAGGACATTCCTTCTAGCTCTTTCACCAGCTTTGTTGCCCTCCTCTGGATGCATTTAAGCAGCCAGATCTTCCCTAACAAGTCAAAGCCGTAAGGTAGGGCTACTATTTAGCCATATACTAGTCCATTAAGTACTGAAATTTTTACCTTGCCCACATTGCTGCAGGTTTTTGACACACTTTCAAGACACAAGGACATCATTCTCCATGACCAGCCTGATGCCCAGAGAGTCTAGCAGTAGGTCAAGTGTTGCAAGGCTTATCTTTACCCCTGTGAAGTTACCACTGGGTTGCTGTTTCTCTGTTCTCATGTGTATGGATCTCTAGTACAATGACTCTGATTTTTTTGATTTTTTTTTTTGAGGATGAAGGAAGGTATTTGTTGAGTTGTGAATCTGACATTTGGCTTGGTGTCCTCCGGGCAGTCTTGGGAGAATCCATTCTGAATTATGGGTTATGTGATGAAGAACCATGTAGCTTCTTAATACCTCATTTGTGATGGTAAAGAACACAGGGAAACAGCACAAAGGAAACACAGAACTGTGACCTGATGCTTAAACTGATTTCTGTGTCTGTTGTCACTGTGTATCTTGATGGATGGACAAAAGAAGCCTTGTCCAATTCGGTTCAGATAAAGGAAATACACAATATAGCATTTGTGTGGTTGCAGGAAAAATAGGCTTTGATTTCTAATTTAAGTTAGTTTGATACCATTTTTAATTAAAAAAACCCAACAGCAGCCACCAAAAAGATAAGCACGTGGCATGTCATTTTAATGATGATAATGGGGTTTTTTTTCAGTGAAGTTAGTAATTTCACTAATGATGAAAAAATTCAGCATTACTCATTAGATCAGTATTCAGAGCAAAGCATTAGCTGGAAAATCAATTGCCAGAGAATGCACATTCGGTTTCAAGCAAAACACTGTGATCCCCCTCTGCTTTATTCAGAATGTAAAGTAATAAAATGAATAGACAAAAAATTTGATTGTGGTGGCTATTTGTTACTCAGCTAATTTTGATTCAAAAGGAAATTTGCAATGTCACTTAATCATTAACTTACAGCTTGTTCTGGGATAGCCTAATGCCATCTTGCATTCAGGCATCGCCGAAGAGTACTAATAGGACAGATCAGGTCTTTTGCAATATCTTAAAGGGTTTCCATCCCTTCAACTCCATTCCTTTCTTTTGGTTTTTTTTTTCCCTTTTTTTTTTTTCATGCTGATGTCAAGGTGTCCTTGTCCTGAGCAGCCAGAAATAGCTGTGTAGCCATATCTGGCTCTCACTCACCCTGCTGTCTATGTGTCCTTGCCAAAACCCCTTTCCCTCCCACACACAGTCCCTCCACACTCTACAGCAAATGCAAAGCCTCCAGGAAAAAAAAAAAAAATCCCAAAGCCTTTAAAAACTTTTAAAACTCCCATGCACCCTTGAAAGGGATCAGGAGTCACTGAGAGTTTGGTCAGTGCACCAGGCTGCTCTTACTGGAAAGGAATTCATTCAATGAAGTTATTTGTGAAGATAATTTCCTAGGATAATTCCTCAGAGCTGCCCCTGTTCCCCAAGAAATACGAGCTTCCTTTCCCCCCTGCATAACCCTCAGTAGTCTCTGCCAACCTTATTTCGGCAAAAGGTCTTTAAAATTTAGTCAGAGGGCCTAATGTGGTCCCTTTCCCAAAGATTTCGTGTTCAGATACCAAGCAGTGCCTTGGCTATTAGTGGTTAATTTTATCAACTTAATATTAGCAATGTTGTAGGTTGAAGCCTTTTTTTCACCCTACATACCTGATTAAGCATTTGGCCATATGCAGTAATTGCTCGCATTAATGCACTAGGCAGAATCCTTAATGAAGTGTTAAATAGACTCCTATGGCACATTGCCCTTTACTGCGGTGAAAAAGATAAATTAATAAAGATTTGTGAACAAAATAACGAGGAATCTGGGAGACAAGCTGTGATGTGACAGTGTACATAGATCTGATTTACAAATCATCTTTGTATATCCCAGGCTAATCTTGGCTTTCGGTGTCTTTCAGGTTTTACTGTTTACTTGCAGTTTTTCAACTTCTAGCATTTATTTACAATTTTTCAAGTTTAACTTTCACTTACCATCTCCAGATGGGTCCCTACAGTCACTCCAAGTCTTCAAAATCATACTTCTTCTGTCCTACACATCCCAAGCCCTTTAAAATGGTGTGTTTTTGCATAAAACAGATGCTTCCCTTTAAAAAAAAAAAATAAAAGAAAAAGAAAAAGAAAAAGCTTGTTAGAAGAGAATAGACTTCAGGATCACGGGAATTAGGTAAACTGTGCAATTACCAGAAAATACATGCTCCAGTGCAACTGGAAAGCACCATCTGGGATGTTTCAGACTCTATAACAGTTGTGCAAAAATCCACTTGTTGAAAGAAACAGACACTGCAAGGGCATTTAATCATCTCACTTTCTTATATAAAAGGAAATCTCTGAACTCCTTTAGAATATCAGCTTTTGGCATAATTAGCCTGGTGATGATAATGTGCTTCACAAAGAGTGGTGGGTTGGTTTTTTTTTTTGGAAAGATTTCAGGTATCTAAGAAACACATTTATCAGCTGATGTTATCTCTTGCCACCATCACCCAGCGATTTCATAGAGTCATAGTATAGTTGGGGTTGGAAGGGACCTTAGAGAACATGGAGTTCCAACCCCCCTGCCCCGGGCAGGGACACCTCCCACCAGACCAGGTTGCTCCAAGCCCCATCCAGCCTGGCCTTGAACCCCTCCAGGGATGGGGCAGCCACAGCTTCTCTGGGCAACCTCTTCCAGTGTCTCAGCACCCTCACAGCACAGAATTTCTTCCTGGGATCTCATCTAAATCTTCTCTCTTTCAGTTTAAAGCTGTTACTCCTCACCCTACCACTGCCACTAACATGGCCCTGTGGCAAGCCCATTTTACCCCCTCTATCCTCTAGACATCTATATTGCTATGGTGGCAAAACTTTGAAGGGCAGAGGCATTAGCCAACCGAATGTTTTACTCAGAGATTATCAACATCCTCCCAGAAAAAAATTTCTCAGATGTCAAAAATGATTCATGGAATAAGCTGTGACCCTTCCACTCATGTGTCATGCTTTTGGACACACAGATGCTGTGCAGGTACAACAGTTGGCCTTGTTTGAAGTTTTGTTTGTTTTAAGAGCCTTCAAAACCTGAACTGTGGTGGCACAAGTTGACTGATAAGAAACCTAACCCTACCAGTACCTAATCAGTACCAGAATCACAGAAGGCTATGGGGTTGGAAGGGACCTCTGGAGATCATCTAGTCCAACCCCACTGTGAGAGCAGGTCCATCAAGACCAGGTTGCACAGGAACATGTCCAGGTGGGTTTGGAAAGTGTCCAGAGATGGAGACTCCCCCACCTCTCTGGGCAGCCTCTGCCAGGGCTCTGCCACCCTCACAGGAAAGAGGGTTTTTTGCATATTCAGACAGAATATCCCACATTCCAGATGAAGCCTCTATCAGAGGCACAGGCTTGCTGACAAGCATGTTGTCTTGTGACTCAGAAAAAAACCTTCTAGGCCAGTCCATGAAGACATGAGAACATATTTGAAATGCACAGAGGGTATCTATATATACCTCTGTGCTCTCCAGCGTCTCTGCTCTAACACCTCCTTAGATACAAAATTGGCTCTGACGTGCCTGCAGAACAATTACATCCACTTTAGGAGCAGCTTGTGTACCGGTGAGGAAATCCCAACATACTCGTTGCCTAAATCTCACTCACCCAATATAAACCGAAGCCCAAAACTTCTCTTGTGTTCTTGTGCCGTAAGGACAGTAGCTGGCATAATATCTTTTAGTGGGTGAACATGAAAGGGAATTTACAGAACCAGCTCAGGCACCCTGGGTCCCCCTTTTCAGGTGTGAAAAGTGAATCTAAAGCATATGAGCAGCTACAGCCAAGGGCAGATTGTTGCACAATGTCCGTCTTTGTTACGAACACAAGCCAGTCTTGCTGGAACCTGAAATTTTGCCATCTATACGACTTCAATCAACCCAACAGATGTTAATCAGCTGGCATTGCTTTGTTCACGTGGAGCATTACGTGCTGCTTCTGGGGAAAAGGACTTAAAAGAGAAAGCAAAGCACAGATGTCCTAAACTCTGGGACCAGATGACGAACTCGCGCGGAGCTGCTTGTATGCCTGTCCCTTAAAAAATGTTCAGAAATTAATGTGTCTCTCCCCTGATTATGGTACAAGCCATGCTCTTGTGTGATTACTCTCACAGCTCTGTCCTACCAAAACCCAAGGCCTGGTCCAAAATGTCGTCTTCTGTCTCTACACAGGGCTTATTTTACCAGAGTCTCTAAGACTGCACACTTCCATGGAAGCCCACAAATGCTGAGTATTTTAAGTCAAAAGAATGACGTTGCTTGGCCTCTGTTATTCATTAGGATTCTCTTCCTACAGTGGGACTTTTGAAAAGCAGCTAGAAATTTAGCTGCTCAGCATCATTGAAACAGAAAGAAATTTTCAATAATATTGTTTATTTGCTTTGGAAAAAATGGAACCTGTGTGTCAGAGGAGATTCCAGGAGAGTCCTAATTTTTGGCAATAATTATAATTTTCTTTGGCAAAACAATATTATCATTTTCTGCTACTTCTTAATTTCTGGTTTGGGTTTTTTTTTTTTTTAATTTTTTCTCCCTTTTTTTATTTCTGTCTAAGAGCAGAAAGAAGACTGAAGTTTGATGTGATCAAAGAGTCCTGACTCAGCACAGTGCATGCAAGCCCTTTCAGTACAGTGTTCAGTCATTAATTGTCACAAGACTGGACTCGCATTAACAGATGTCACTTGCTGGAAAATAGGAGGAATCATAGATAAAAGGGAGAAGTTGATTTAAAATGCAGTTACAGCACAAATGAAAGGGAGATCACTCATTTGACAGTGCAGATGAGAGAATGGTTGAGGGCATAGGCTGAGATCATCTGTTAGGACATGGTCTCCTTGGCTTTTCCCTGATTCAGTTGCAGTGAGATCCAACAGGCTTTGACATTAGCAGGAAATGTTGACTCACGGAATCACAAAATCACGGAATTTTCAGGGTTGGAAGAGACCTGTAGAGATCATCCAGTCCAACTCCCCTGCTAAAGCAGGGTTGCCCAGAGCACATCACTCAGGGCTGCATCCAGGAGGGGATTGAAAACCTCCAGGGAAGGGGACTCCACACCCTCCCTGGGCAGCCTCTGCCAGGGCACTGACACCCTCACCACAAAAAGTTTTTCTTCATATACGAATGGAACTTCCTATGTTCCAGCTTGTGCCCATTTCCCCTTGTCCTGGGAACNCTGTCCATGAGGACTCCCAGATCCTTCTCCTCAGAAGTGCTTTCCAGGAGATTCACCCATAACCTATATTGGTGTCTGGCATTCTTACTCCCGAGGTGAAAGACCCTCTATTTGCCCTTGTTGAACCTCATTAGGTTCTTCTCTGCCCAGCTCTCCAGCCTGTCCAGGTCACGCTGGATGGCAGCACAGCCTTCTAGAGTGTCAGCCAGCCCTTCCAGTTTGGTATCATCAGTGAATTTGCTGAGGATATACTCTGTCCCCACCATTCAGCATTCAATTGCTCTGTCTTATTGAGATCTGTAATTGATTGAGACCAGGAAACACTGTATGGTCTCCGGAGAAATTAATCCTGTCATGGTGTGTTCCAGGCTCCTTTGCACAAGGAGCCAGGTGGGAAGCAAATGTCCACAAAACAGGATATAGTGAGCAAAAATAAGTTCTCTGTGCATGTGACTGAACCCACAGACCCATGCTACCAGAGTGCAAAACTCAGTCTAAGAAGCTGAATGAAGTTTGTGAGAAATATTAGGAGAGCTTAGCAGTCACATAACTAGAATCATCATTAGGTCATGCCTAAGATCAGTGTATTGTAAGGACCAATTCTGTATCAGCTTCAGTATCACAGAATGATACAGGGACCTCTGGAGATCATCCAGTCCAACTCCTGGCTGGAGGAGGGTCATCCAGAGCAGGCTGGACAGGAATGCATCCAGGTGGGGCTTGAATGTCTCCAGAGAAGCAGCCTCTTTGATCCACTACAAAAAGACAGGGTATGTTTGTCCTCCTTAGCACCTTCTATACTTTCTCAGTCATCATTTTTTTTTTTCTTAAGAACAGACAAAGCAGAAATATGGGCAAATATTATTCTCATGCACCGAACGGAATCATCTTGAGTATCATGAATGGTGCTTCTGGAAAAAAGCTGGTTTAACAAAAGGAGTCCTACACATCTGGGTCAAAGTGGGAGCTTCTGAGCTTTGTAGAGTTGTTGCACGGAGCGAAAAGTCAGATCTACCTGTAATGCCAGGTTTGCCTTCCTGGGTGCACTGTCCTGCCCGGAGCTCCAAAGCATCGCTTTGGTGGTTAATAAATGTGCTCAGCATTGCCGGGATGTCTGACATTGATATCCCACTGCTGGATCAGTAATTACACCAGCAAGGTGACACATTGCCGAGGGGGGCACTCTTTTGATCCACGCTCGAGACAAAAACAAGTTTTGGCTGTGCAGGCACAGTTTGTGGCCATACAGGCACAGTTATTTTTGGAGGATGCCATTCTTCCTAAATTATCCAACAACCACAGAAGCACATGAATCAAGTTCTTTTGTTTGCATATTTACGGTTTTATGTCATTTATGGCATCAAAGAATTTGACTTGTCAAACTAACTTAATGGAAAATTAACAAGGATTCCAGCTCTTTCTGTGGCTCTGCCCCTGCAGCATGAACAACTTGGTGCAAACCACGGCAAACAACCACTAGTCACTTCTTATTACGGAGAGCAGACATTTAAGTTGCAGAAATCCTACCTCTTGTGGTGCTGTCTGGAAAGCAGAGGCCATGATTTGTGGGACAATCCCGACAAAAGCTGAAGATTGTGGGATCTACCACGGCGCACATTATTTGAAAGTTAGTTCAGGAGAAGAATGAAAAACTGAGAAGATTACAGCCCTCCAAGCCCTAAGTCTGGCTCTTCTCTGTCATGTATCTCAAAAAAAAACTCCCCAAAACCCTAAGAAGAGAGACAATATGAGGAAACAGCTTGTTTGGCAGTCCTGTCTTGGCTTCTGCCATGTTGTAGTTTGAATTTTAGAGTGGATTCTGTGCCAGGAGAGCACATCTATTATTTGTATTTCAATGAATATTTGTGTTCCTTCCTGAGCGGAAGTTTTATCATCTGTATTTCCCTCCCATTTATATGCATTCATTTTATCAGTTTTAAAATAAAAGCAATTATTAAAACTATAATAACTATAATTAACTTCTGAAATGAAGTACAATATATAGATAGATTGATTTCTATTTGCCTCCTTTGGAATATGCAAAGGAAGCCTGAAGATTTTGTCAGAAAAAACCATTCTCCTCCATTATTTTTTATATCAGTAACTTCGATTCACTCGTATTTTTCCTGACAGTTTGCAAGAAACCTGACAGTAATTTTGACATCTTTAAACTGACCTGGACAAAGGAATTAACTGAAACCATAGGGTATTTTTATTAAGATGACACAGACAACATTCTGAATTTTTAATTAGTATTTTGAATCAGAGAAAAAAAACAAACAACAACCATCAATCACAAAGCACTTGCAAGAAAAGAAATATATTAAACCCCCACTTTACTCCTTCAGTTTAGCACTGAAAAGAGTTTTGATTCACAGTGCTTGAAGGTCTTTTTCTACTCACTTTTCATATTCACTCTTGTAACCACTCGAGCTCATGCTAAAGTCCATGGAAAATTAGTTTTCAGTCCACACCAAAGTTAGTGAAGTAAATCAAGTCCAGTCATCTCTGGAGCACCAGAATTTGCGTCCAAATTTCTCATTACTATTAAGATGACTCTCAACTGATTCTGGCAATCAAAGACATGACCGAGATAGTGTAGGGTCACTGCTGTCTGAATTGCCTTCAGCCCAGCTGTACTTTTAAAATAGATCTTTTTCCCGTTTGATTTTTCTCTCTTCATTGTGTGGGCTGATACCCAGAGACCCAGCGTGAAAGATCCTACAGAGGCCTGACTCTGCTTTCCCACAAAGACCATGCACATTCATATAGGCTACAATAATCGTTTCGCTTTCGCAATGAACCCTGCTGAAGAACAAACAAACAGAAAAATTAAAACCAAGATTGCCTATAATAATACTACTAATAGTAACAACCAGAATGAATCACCTGAGGGAAGCAGACACAAACATATTTGGCAGAACCAGCCTAGATATTGGAAATTTGAAAAGGCAAACCCAACATTCACATGCAGAGTAGAGAAGGTGAGCTCCAGTGCAGCCAAACTTTGAGAGAGTTGGAGTGATGTAATCCGGAGCCCTTCCTATGGCAATCTTCAACATGCAACAAATCTGTGTCAGCAGTTGCACTGTGAATCAACAGCTGGTGAAGGATTAATGGAATAGTTTCTCAGTGGTTTTTCCAAGCCATTTCTCCTCTTCCTGCACAGACCAAAAGCTAAAGCACTCAGCCCATATACTGATCTCCTGCACACAGAGGCATATTGGCTCTTCCTCCTATGGTGAAAAAAAGCACCTTACACCCTATAGGTTAAGCAAAGCCACTAGCAAAGAGCTAGCTAGCCATGCTGGCAATTTTATAGCCTTCCTCTAAATAGTAGCATAAGTGCCTGTGCAGGTGAATGTAAATCTGCCTTTGAAAGGAATGTAGTTCCTCAGTAATTTTCTTGCTCACTTGCTATTCATCTATTTTGAAACCTGACATACCACAGATGTGGAAGCATAGATTTATTTCTCTTTATCAAGACTTGCTGTTATTTTAGGGCTATCCTGGCAGTAACCCACTTCATAGAAACATCCTAGAATGGTTAGAGTTGGAAGGGACTTTAAAGATCATCGAGTTCCAGCCCCCCTGCCATGGACAGGAACACCTCCCACAAGACCAGGTTGCTCTGATGCTTCATGGTGGAGTAGCTTCCTTAGCCAATATTAGGAACTGTCTCAGTTTTCCACCATTAAGTTGGAAAATCTCAGCTGTGAAATGATTAATTACCTCCTTTTTGAGCAAAGGGGGACTTTAGGGACAAGAGGAGCTGCTGGCTAGCCTGCCTCTTTTACATCTACCTAGAGCAGAGCAGAAGTGCTAGTTCTAGATGTACAGTGGTAGGTATGTGGGCTGGAAGAGATAATGGGTGAAGGGTTTTTTCTGACCATATCTAAGCCAGCTATGCCAAAATTAAATTGAGAAGGAAAAAAGCGTCTGGTAAATTGCAGCAATTTAAAGCACAGTATTTTAGTGCAAGTCCAGGGGGATGGCAGGGGTGTAGTGACATTTATCAATAGCTACAACACAGAGTTCCAACAAAAAGAAAAGGAACAATCTGCTCTCTGCCCTTGGCATGATAATTTGCCTTTTACCTTCTGCATTTTCATATATTAGTTTGAAAAGCAGAGGACCTAAACAATCAGCAACAGATGTTCCATACAATCAGCGTGGTATATGAATTCAGTTAGCATGCAAATTGTCATCCCTGGGCTATTCATGTGGACTGCTGGGAAAAGTGCTTTGCAAAAAAAGAGATAGAAGGGCTATGATTAAAATGTCTGGATTCAATCACATGTTTAATCACCATCCCCTTTTTTATCTCAGCTACAATGACTGGTAGCTATTATGACAAAAATTTGAAAATGTGCATGACACACAGTGGCACCCAAGAGCCTGATAGGTGGTCTGTGCTTGATCAAAGTGATCAAAGCTTTGTCCCGTGTCTCCCTCTGTTCCACCTCACCACAACGACTTTAAGTGCACAAAATATGATTTATAGGCGGGTGCTCCGTGCTTTCGTTCTTAAGCTAGAGTGTTACAAACCGCATCTCAGTTTCTCAGTGAAACCAATGAATAAGGTTTCTCCCTCCTTAAAAGTACCAACAGATGATGACCCTGTTGGCTACTTCAAAATGGGTTCTCAGGGATAAGACAGGGGAACAGAGACTCCTAACCTGCCTACAAACAACTGGTGGGTGAATCCTAAGAAAAAATCCCCCCCCAAATCTTATTCCAACCATTCTGAAACTTCAGGGTCTGATAACAGTCATCTTTGCAATATTTTGGCCCTTTCTTTGTAGTTGTGGAGGGGTGCCAGAAGGGCAGGGAGAAGTAGCAGAAAAAAATTTATAATCTCGATTTATTTTTTTTTTTACATCTAAAAAGTGTGTTTATTAGAATTTTTGGCAAAGATATATGTCATTTATTCAATGAAAGAGAAGCCAAAAAAAAAATGAGCAGCCTCTGAGGGATAGACTGTGGAAATTTCATGCACTCTGATAAGTGCTTGCTCATGTGAAGAGTTCTGCTGGTTTCAAAGGGACTATTTTTGTGAATTGCATAATATCACTCAAAATTAACCCAGATTGGCTTGAAAAAGAAAATTGTTGAATGGACTGAAGACTGTTTACAGCACACTGTAAATTAGGTATCACTCTAAATGGTAAAATATCAAGTAAGGAGAAAATCTCTAATGGGGTAATCTGAGGATCTGATACATTACAGTACTGTAACGACAGAGAAATAAAAGCAAGTCTCACTTTAAAGGAAATTCCAGGAGACTGGCAGATTTACAAATATGGACAAGATAAGCACAATTTCTCTAATTCTAGAGAAATTAGCAACCAAAGAATAAAATAGGATCTGATTTGGGTATATGCACCCTATGAAAGCCGAGGAGACAATAATCTGAAATACACAATTAACAGCAGAAACCTGGGCAGCATGAATGCCAAGAAGTGGAACTGAAGTGAGAGGAGGTGGCTCTGCATCTGCTGAAGCCCACACAACTGAACACAAGGTGAAGACACTGGTTATGCTCATTCCATGCACAAATGGGAAGATTAACAAGGATTCAGCCTGGGGAAGAGAAGGTCTCAGGAAGAAAGTCTTTGCTGTGAGGGTGGTGAGACACTGGAAGAGGTTGCCCAGAGAAGCTGTGGCTGCTCCATCCCTGGAGGGGTTCAAGGTCAGGCTGGATGGGGCTTGGAGCAACCTGGTCTGGTGGGAGGTGTCCCTGCCCAGGCAAGGAGGTTTGGAACTTGATGATCTTTAAGGTTCCTTCCAACCCGAACCATTCTGTGATTCTATGAATCGTAGTTTTGAGAAACAAAAGGAGAAACATTTAGAGGATGAAGTTGGGTGTATGGTTTTGGAGAATTAAGCCTTTCAGCCAGGGGCAAATAAAACATCCAATAATTCCTTTCAATGTGCCTTGGGCTACAACAACCCAGCCTTTCCCTGCAACACTAAAGTAGTACTCATGCATTTTCCATTAGAGAACATAAGGGACAGAAAATTTCAAATATGGAAAAGAATTGGCAAGTAAATAAGTAGAGAATCATGACATTGCCTGCTAGATGTGCTATTGCACAGCTGATGGGCTATAAAGACAGAATTCACTCTGATTTTGGCCATAGCTGAGCCATTTAGATTAAGCAGAAAGCCCAAGTGCCATAACAAATAAAGTAGCATATGGCAATGGATCAGATGCAATTTGTATATTTTAACACTGAAACATTTTGTCCTGATTAAAGCTTTATTGGCCAAAACACTGACTCTGCAGACTTCTTGGCTACATTGAACGCAAATTTTTAAAATGCAGTCCGTGATTAAAACAGTGACTGTGCACCACAGCTAACAGCACTAATATTTAAACAAAAAGGAAAAGAACTAAAATACAAAATATTCCTAAGTTACTGAAATAGAACTGCAGTTGGTAGTGATTCTGAGGTTGGCCACTTTAAGTTATAAAATTATTATTTTTCTTTATTAAAACAAAGATAAATTAAACGCTCATTCTTGTTGGTTATAAATTGGTTGGTCAGCTGGCCTTGTTGATTTGCTAACAACTTCCAAACTTGCCCTCTAATATTGGAGGACACTTTGCTGGAATAAAAAACTGAAGAAGGAAATCTGAGTTAGCTGGTGGCAAAATGGTCTGGAGAGGAAATTTCAATAAATGGCTTTTACTTCCTCCAAACATAGCTTTTTAAAAGTTTTATGTTGTTCGTTTACCCACATGAGCATCCCTTTACTTGTCTTGCCTTTGGTATAGGGCATTTTGAACAAGACTGTGGAAGATGGAGGCAGGAGGGTAGCAGAGAAGCCATTACTCACAAAAGCTGATCCAGTTTTCACGTCTTTCCATCCATTTCCTCAAGGAGTGTGTCAGTAGCCTTTTCCCCCCAAGTCTCACGGCAGGACTTAGCAGTTCCTCCCACAGGCACAGAAAATGATGCAATCTGCATGCTAATTTCAGGCCTATTCACGAGAATGAGTCATGGTATTAATTTCAGATGATGTGTGAAATTCCTCATCCTCCTTTTTCCAGAAGAAATCCTCATTTTGCAGGAGCAGGTCTCATGTTCTGGCAGTCCAGAGCTCCACGGCTGTTGAGCTCAAGTGCTGAAGCCACTGGAGTAGCTCTCTTAGCACTGGAAATAAAAAGTGGGCCTGTATGGCTGCAGGAAGGACATGGACCTGTTGGAATGGGTCCAGAGGAGGCCACAAAGATGATTAGAGGGATGGAGCACCTATCCTACTGAGGGGTGCTCCAGGCTGAAAGAGATGGGGTTGTTCACTCTAGAGAAAAGAAGGCTCCAGGGAGACCTTAGAGCCCCTTCCAGTCCCTAAAGAGGCTCCAGGAGAGATGGGGAGGGACTCTTGATCAGGGAGGAGAGCCATAGGATGAAGGGGAACCATTTTAAATTGAAAGAGGGGAGATTTAGATGAGACCTGAGGAAGAAATTCTTTGCTGTGAGGGTGGTGAGACCCTGGAAGAGGTTGCCCAGAGAAGCTGTGGCTGCCCCATCCCTGGAGGGGTTCAAGGTCAGGCTGGATGGGGCTTGGAGCAACCTGGTCTGGTGGGAGGTGTCCCTGCCCAGGGATGATCCTTAAGGTCCCTTTCAACTTGAACCATTGTACGAATCTATGGTTAATACATGAAAACCAAAAGTTTTTGCCTAGATATTTCATGAAAAAGACCTTTCAGTGGTCTTTTTTTTTTTTTTTTTTTTTTTTGGAATTGCAGCATAGTGAGCATTGAAGCCTGTCGAGTCAAAGGCTGTAGGTCTTCATTACAGTTGTTAATTCTTTGATTTTTGTATACAACTGAACTGCAGGTCGAACAAAAGAGACATACAATAACAACCAAGCTACAGGAACAGAAAGTAATTCCTCTCTCTGCTGCATCAAGTAATTTTGCTGCCAGTTTTACGAAGTCCATTGGACAGTCATATACTATTGTAAGCAACGTTTTCTAGTTGGATACAAGAAAAGAAGGACACAAATGTTCACATACATAAAAGGAAGTTTGGAAAGTAACAAAAAGCCCTGTGCAGCCTGGGAATTTGCAAATGCATTTTTACATGCATCAAGAAAAAAAAAAAAAAAAGAAAGAAAGAAAAATCTTCCTCCAAAGCCCAATTCTGCCATTTTCATTGTTCACAAGAATTTCAAATAAAAGAAGATGTTAACACATACTCCATTGTTACATAAAAATGGCAACAACCCTTTTTCAAAGTAGTAAGTTTCTAACGGGACCCCGTGGCTTGTAAAAATTTGGAGCATCCATTTCATCTGCAAAAATACAGCCCCCCCAAACCAAGCCTTTGTAGGCAAGAACTTTCTGTAAAAGTCGTATTGGTCAACTACTAACCAAAAATGCTTTGCCATGAGATACTACCATCTGTTTACTATATTAAATATACAGTTCTTTGTGCTTTTATTAGAAGATTTTTCCTTTAACAAGGCAGATGGAGGAGATTACATACACAGCAAACCCTTTTACTGCAAAAAAAATCTGTACAAGATGAGTGTAGAAATAGCACGATATTAGGGGAAGAATAGAAATTATCTTTCTGGGTGCTGCTCAGAGAGAAACAATACAATTATATGTGATTCACTCTTGGGGATGTAAAACTCATTTGTCAGAAGGGACAAGAGGTTTTCCTGTCATCTCTAATACTTGTGTTCTGCTACTAGACCCTTCTGATTTGAGAAATAAAAAAGAAAGCCCATAGCTAGAGATTATTCCTAACATACATATATATCTCTGTGTAAAATCTCCGAGAGGTGTTGAAGCCTCTGCTGTGGAAAATCCTTCCTTATGGGCTTGACCAGCTGATGGACCACAGCTGTACTGGAAGTGAACTTCTGGACCATCTTGCTTACTCAGTCATGCTCTTCAACACTTCCTTAAACAAATGGCATTTTAATGGAGATCTAATCTCAGAGATTTGTGAACTGCAACCAGATCCAGTTACTGATAAACACAGGTTGTCTCCTTGAACAATACTCTTTAAAGACATATTATGCAAGTAATATATTTCAATCACTAAAATTTTAAATCACAGAATCACAGGATTGTCACAGTCGGAAAGGACCTCTGAGATCACCAAGTCCAACCACACACAACAACACAACCCACTCCATACAGTCCAGCCACTGAAATGTCACATCTACAGTTTTCTGAAATACCTCCAGGGATGGTGACTCCACCACCTCCCTGGGCAGGCTGTTCCAGTGCTCATTACATGCTGGTTGCTTATTACATTTCTATAGTTGGACATCTCTTTCTTCACATTTTACCTCCTTGGTCACTGATGTTGTCTATGGTACAATCAGAACTACACTGCTGCTTTTTCAGTGTTTTAAAATGTGTAATGATATCCTCCAAACGGGGCTCTGGGTGGAAAACATTCACTAATTGACCTGTTACAATCTTCCTCCTCAGCTCCCCTTAGTCTGGAGGCTGAAGAGCAGAGTGTTTCTGAAAATGCTGCATTTTTATGATGTGCTAAATCAACATTTGGCAAATGGGGCTCTTACTCTGTACCTGCAAATATGGAAAGATCCCAGTCTAGCACTGCAGTTGATTTATGTCATGAATCTATGGACACCAACAGCTTCTTACCGTCAAAAAGGAATGTGATCTCTGCTTGACATTCCAAAATCTGTCTCATCGAGATACCCATGGGGGTGTCAACCAATCTCCCTCTGGTTTTTGGGGTCTTTTTTGTCCTTCCAAACATTTATTTGCACAGTGTGTGAATGTGGCAAGTTTAGAGTAAACATGACCTGCTAGTGGGATTAAGCCAGTGACCAAATAGGTATAGAAAGACAAGTTCACATGGATATACGCTCCTCAGCAGAACCTTTCAGTTCATCATGGCTTGTCAGGGCCAACTGGAGAGATCTGTGGGGAAATAGCTATGAACAGGAACACACCTTTCCAGCAAAGTAATGGTTTCTGTGAACACCGACCAGAAGACACTGGTGGTACCAGAACACACAAAGTATTAGAAGGAGAAATAGACTCACATTGGCTTGTGCAGGACTAAGGTAGCTGTAGCTGATGGACTATTTGTAAAGTGCAGTGATATTTACTTAGTGATGGACCTATTCTGATTATTAGGCTGAAAAACCAGCTTTTCCCAGCATTCCAGTTCTTTTGTTTCATGGTTATTATTAAAGCTCCTTGCAGAAAAGGCAATGGCAAGCTGGCCACCTCTTTGCACAGCTCCCCAGCAGCCTGCCCTCTGCAACCAGCATGTAGGACCAGGCCTTGGACAAAAGAGACAATGGTGGCATATGAAACTGCTTTCAGCTTTTTAGGTGTTGTCTCTGCTAGGAATGTCTTAGAATCACAGAATCATAGAATTGCCTGGGTTGGAAGGGACAATTAAGATCATCCAGTCCAACCATCAGACTGACACTGACAAAAAAACATCACTAAACCATGTCTCTAAGCACTATGTCTGCCTGGCTTTTAAATGCTCCCAGGGATGGTGCTTCAACCGCTTCCTTTGGCAGCCCCTTCCAATGCTTAATAACTCTTTCAGTGAAGAAAAATTTTCTAGTATCTGTCCTAAACTTTCCTTGTCACAACTTGAGGCTGTTTGCTCTTGTCCCATCTACTGTGACCTGGGAGAAGAGACTGACCACCGCTCCCTCCTTTCTGCCCTGGCTACCCCCTCCTTTCAGGGATTTGTAGGGACCGAGAAGGTCTCCTTCAGCCCCCTTTTCTCAAGGTTGAACACACTCAGCTCCCTTGACCGTTCCTCACAAGACTTGTTCTCCAGACTCCTCACCAGCTTCATTTGGATTATGCCTATATTGCCGTTATCTATACTGGTATCACGTTTGAGTGCAGACAGTTATACTAGGATAAATGCAAATATATGTCTATAACTCTTTGCTACCTGGAGATGATATCACCAGACTGGATCATACTCCTAATGAAATGACGAGAAAAAATTCGCAGGCAACTTAATTGTGCTACTTTTAAAATAATCTTCTACAAAAGGCTGCACTGTCACTGACCTTTTTCTTTTGTGAAAAAATGGAATAAGATAAAATAAAGGTTTCTGTGTAGCTTCTTGCATCTGATTAAAAACATCTTTTTAAAATAATAACTTAAGCTCATTTGGTGCAATTTTTCTCAGGCATGGAAGATCTAGGTTTCAGCTGTTACAGGTGCTGGGACAGAGAAGATAGCTCCCTGGAACTTAAAATAAATTTTAAAATTTATTTCCTACTTCACAGTTGTGGTCACTTGGTTTGCATAGAGTCTTCTTTTAATAACTTTTGTCTGAAGCTCATAATTTTCATTGTAATCATATTCAGAGCAGAAGAATTTGTGCTCAGATCCAAACTTTGTAAATGTGAGAATGCTCAGATCCAGGGATTTGACTTTGTGCCCACTTGTAGAGTATACTTTGATATTTATCCCCAAAAGCTTTTTTTTTTTTTCCCAAAAATTTCCAATATTCTATCCATAAAGGAAAATTTCTGTGATTTAAAAGCTATGTTTCCCACAGTGTTTTTCATCTTGGAGATGTAAAAGATTGCGACTGGATAAGAGAAGCATCATACAAGGTATATAACAGAGAAAATTACTTTCTTTAGAGAAAAAACTGTTGTATATAAGGCTGATCTGAGAGCCAAACATTATAATTTCCCACATAAAATAAATAAAAGAGTTCCTCTTTTCTTACTTAATGTTCTGTCATAGCCACTGTTGTCTCTCCAGTGCTGCTGGAAGGTTCTCACTGGGCACTGTGACCACTACAGAACAGCCTGCTCTTCCTAAAATACATCCCACATCACTCTAAGGTGCATGACATAATCAAAAATAGATTTACCTTGTGCTTGCAGATTTTTCCATTTAAAAGGAAAAATGTTGCTGTATGTATGCACGCTCAAAGTCAGAGACCAAAAAGCCTGGCTCATGTTTTGAGAACCCTTAAGGTAAAGAGTTGTTATTTTTAAACACATCTGACCTTCACAGAGACTGCTGAATTCCCAAAGAAAACTTATTAAAACCTCTGCCAAAGATTTTCAGTGACCTCTAGCTGTTTCCTGAATCACCTCAGACTCCTCTAATGCACAGGGTATTATCTGCCTCTCCAGCAGATTTGTAAAAAGCCTTACTCTTTTGCTGATTCATTGCTGATTATGAGATTATCAAAAATAAGAGACTGCTCCAACAGTCATCAATTTTGTGTGCTGATATCAAAGCATTAAAAAAGTGAGTTTGGTTTTCACACAGCTGAAAACCTTAAAAATTTTGGAGTCAAGACATTTAAAAATGCTGTGAGCTTGGCTAGACAGAATTTGCTTGCCACACATAAAAGCTGTAACTAGTAGAAATGAACACTTGTTCTTCTTTTTCTCTGCACAGGTAATGTCCTCTCCACACCACAGAGCTGTGTTTCCAGTGGGCCAACACAGAAGTCTTTGGTAAAGTTGGTGATATGGACTTAAGAAAAAACAGCAAAACATATATTAATAATCCTCTTTGTTTCAGCTCATTTTCTTTGGTCAGAAGTTAGTAAGAGATCCAAGGAGCTGGCTTAGGCAGCCTTTACAGGTTTAAAGGTTCCCCAAATTTCTTTAATCAGGTCAACTTCAGTCTATTTTCAGTTGGGAAAAAAAAAGTAAACAAAGGCCAAGAACCAGAGCACGGGGATGACTAGAGACTAATGTAGGGACAGTCAGCTGAGGCTGAACCATGTCAGAGACGTGAATTTCAAAATAGAGAGTCCTTTCCTTTTTCCTTGCCTTGCCTTCTCCCGTCTTCCCTAAAAACCTAGAAGACACTACTAGAATAACAAAAGAATGAGGTAAGTTCCTGGCCAGATTTGAGGTTCAAATTGTCTCCTTATATGGGCAAAACTTATTAAACCATACATCTGTCTTTTGGTAATGGGGGACATAAAGTGTACACTGGTTGCTCACAAAGCCAGATTAGTTTATTTTCACAAAATATTATTTGAAACTACTCCTGCTTATATGGAAATGTCAGCGAGTAGCTTCCCTGAGAGTTTTATCCTTTCTTTCTTTTCTTCTCAAAATGAAAGCACTTTAAGGACCTGCCTTCCAAATTCTTTCATATTATCACATCAGAAAAACACACCAAGAAATATATATTGTCCACAGTTCTGAACAGCAAACGTCGCAATATTTATCACTTGATGTATTTGCTGTTCTGTCCATCTGCTCTTGCACATATAAACTAGACATAAAAATCAAGGAAATTCTTGAAGGTGAATGGAAGGTTTTAAAGCTCACTTACCCTCACACACATTAGAGAAAGTTATTTACTTCCATAGCTCCAAATACAGAAATCCAACTTAAAATGCAATCTCCAAAAACACAACTGGCAGGATGGCAACAACAAAGCAGAAAGAAGTGTGAATAAAAGTTACAGTGAGATTAAATATTGCATAAGAAAACTGCTGGGGATGGGGGAGTGGGGGTGGGGAAAGCATTTGTAAGTGCCAAAAATACCTGCCAAGTCACAGAGTATCCCTCAGCTGTGTTGAATTTCCCATTGTATCACATCATCCATTTCTGGGCCACCTATAATTTTTGAGTTGGCTTCTTAAATAAAGCACACAACAACTCAGTACAATCAAGTAATTCCCTGGAAACTTTTCCAGTTCCTTCCTTCTTCCTTTCCCCTCGCCACTCTCCTTTAGAAAACAGGGAAATGAAATAAATTTAGAGCCGTGCTTTCCAGCCGAATGGTTAGCAATGAATATCAGGTTTTAAAGGCCTGTCACCTGCATTTCTTTTTTTTTTTTTAGGTTCACAGAATTATATTTACCGCCATAAATAATATTTATGGCTATACAGCTGCCATCTGAACCCCTCCAAAAAATCATGGTAGCTTCAGATGGCAGAGCATTAAACCCACAGGCTTTGAAAGGTGGTCTGTGTGGAGGGCTGAATGCCGAAATATTTATTAGCAGAAAAACTTCATATCTACAGAAGTATTTTTCTTCGATGGTTTAAACTATCATTCAACATTTATGGTGGACGCAAGTATTATTCCTACAGATTGTTCCCACTACTCCTTTCACCTTTGTTTGGGTCTTTATGTATTGTCATGGTAACGGCACTGGAGGCTGAACTACTTCCAATCGTAGAATCATAGAATCATAAAATTGTAGAATCATAGAATGGTCCAGGCCAGAATGGACCTCCAAAGTTATCTAGTCCAACCTCCCCGCAGTCAGCAGGGACAACCCCAACTAGACCAGGTTGCCCAGGGCCTCCTCCAGCCTCCCCTTGAATATCTCCAGGGAAGGGGCCTCAACCATCTCCCTGGGCAACCTGTCCCAGTGCTCCACCACCCTCAGAGTAAAGAACTTATTCCTAATATCCCATCTAAATCTGCTCTTCTCCAGCTTGAAGCCATTGCCCCTCATCCTGTCACTACAGGCCTTTGTAAACAGACGCTCCCCAGCCTTCCTGTAGTCCCTTCAGGTACTGGGAGGCTGCTGTTAGGTCTCCCCGGAGCCTCCTCTTCTCTGGGCTGAACAACCCCAGCTTCCTCAGCCTGTCCTCAGAGCAAACGTGCTCCAACCCCTTGATCATTTTTGTGGCCCATCCATCTGGACCCCATCCATCAAGTCCATGTCCTTCCTACCTTGAGGGCTTCAGACCTGCACACAGGACTCCAGGTGAGGTCTCACCAGAGCAGGGTGACAGAATGACCTCTCTGGATCTGCTAACAAGGCATCTTTTGATGCAGCCCAGGATGTGCTTGGCCTTCTGGGCTGCAAGTGCACCCTGCCTGCTCATGTCCAGCTTCTCCTCCATCAGTACCCCCAGGCCCCTTTCCTCAGGGCTGCTTTCTAACACGTCATCCCCTGGTCTGTAGTGAGAGTGAGGATTGTTCTGGCCCAGATGCAGAACCCTACACTTGCTCTTGTTGAACCTCATGAGGTTCACCTGGGCCCACCTCTCCAGCCTGTTCAGGTCCCTCTGGATGACATCCCATCCCTCTGGTGTGCTGACAACACCACACAGCTTGGTGTCACCTGCAAACTTGCTGATGGTGGACTCATGTCTATATCATTGTTAAAAATGTTAATGGCAGTTAATGCACCAAAAGCCTTGGAAAAGGTTAAATGCTGAAAATCATGTAAGCGGGAAAAGAAAGGGAAAAAAACCCAACCAAACATAACCTCTTGGGGAGCTTGTAATTAGCTCTGCTTATACAGATGCTCACCTGGTTGTTATTCAGAACCGATGCAGTGCTTTGCGAGAGGTTTGGCCCTGCTGTGCTAGAAGCTACAAGGAAGTGTGGTTCTTTGCTCAGCCTGGCAAGATTTGAGCCCAGAAAGCAGTAAGAGGATGGCAGGGCAAAGCAGGGCAGGGAAAGCGTGGGAGGGAATGTGCTCTTACACTAATGTCACAGCCCAGGGCTTTCCAGCTCCCGAGGGCTGCTTGTGCTCTTATCTGGAAGTACAAGTGGATGGCAGAGGTTCAGATTGGAGCCATCAAAGCCTTCTCAAGCGTTCAGAGTGAGCATTGAAAAGGGAACTGATGCACAGTGACCTGTCAGCTGAACAGCCCCTAAAAACACCATTCCTAGATAGCTCTCAACCTGCTAGGCTATTATCTGCTGGTAATTTAATCCAGGTGTTAATGAGAGATGAGTTTTCAGGAAGGACTTGACTGAGGGGAGAGGTTTCAAGCTTGAAGAGGCTTCCCAGGTGCAAGGTCCCAGGCCCTCTGGTTTGTTACTCTTCGAGCCTGCAGCAGAGTCACAGAATGGTAGGGGTTGGAAGGGACTTCTGGAGATCATCTGGTCCAAGCCCCTGCCAGAGCAGCTCCACCCAGACCAGGTTGCACAGGAACCTGTCTAGGCAGGGTTTGAATGGGTCCAGAGAAGGAGACTCCACCACCTCTCTGGGCATGAGCAGCAGCTCAGTGGAGCCAACCTTCAGATGCGCATCTACCGGCAGAGTGCTAACTAGGGGCAAAATAAATGTCCTTAGGTGAAAAGGTACAGTTGTCCACCCTGGAAAAGACTAACATGGGGACTCCTGAGGACTCCTGGACATAGCAAGGTGTTGCAAACTCAGCAGCACATCTCAGCTTTAGTATCACAATCCCAACTGGGCCAGTGCCTTCAGGATGGGAAAACCCAATGGGGTTAATTTTATGAGCAATATGCAATTGTTTGGGGAAAGAAATTAAGAAAGAAAATGCATAAGTTTTTTACTAAAAACATGAAACACAATTTAGTTCCTGTATTTTAATTTAAACTTACTGTGTGGATTGAAACACATTGGGAAATGCTTTTTAATAATACCTTGAATGCTTATTAATAATCCTTCTACACAACACTAGGGACACCTGGTAGTCTCAATATTCTCCACATTTGAGTACAACCATGAAGGTGGAAGGATGAGCTCTTGATCCACAGAACTTTTTGGCAAAAGGCAATTTTCCAAAATATAAAAATAAATCCCATCTCAGCAACTGGTGAGTGAGCAATGCAGGCCATATTAGTAATATGTAAAACAGAGAAATTTAAGAAAAAATATATTCCACTTTAAATTACTAATGCCTGTCAAGGCAGTGTAAGCTTTATACTAAAACAAAAATAGCACACTTGCATTTTAGGTACTGAATAACAATTTACTTAATTTAACTTGGTTGTGTCTTTCAAAAATAATATCATTTGCAATGGTTCAGGATAAGATCAATATCCATGCAGCCTTTTGATTTCAAAACTTTACTGTACCATAGGCATATAACTATATAATATGAAATTAAATGGGATTATTTTGGGAATGTGGATTATTGCACATGTGGTCAGGAGCAAGGGAATTTGAATGTGACCTCTGCTCCTGGAGTTAGAAGTCAGGAAGACAATGAAATCAGGAGTTTTAATATGAAGTACTAATGCCTTGATACTTTTTAAAACTGCAAATGCCATTTTTAATTCTTGGATGGAATTTGCATGTTATGTTAAAGCAATTTACCCCCACGCACCATGCTCTATATTGTCACTTGATGCATCCTTATTACTTCTCCAGGTATTAAGGGGGTACGATATGTTTTCATTTCATTAATCTTCTCTCAGGGGGCAGTGATGAGTTCATCCAACTCGCTACTCTCAAGACTGAAAATTCTTTTCAATTAAAAAATCATTTCCACAGATGGTACTGGCATTAGCAGCAGCCCATTCTGTCTGCAACAACAAATATTGAGATATTTCAGGAATTATCTTATAAATCACTGGACATGGAATGATCTACAGGATTAAAAAAAAACCCAAACACCAAAAACAAAAAAACAAGCTACCAGAAGTTTAGATTATGAGAATCTGGCCCATATGGTTTATTGTCTTTTCGATGTATCAGTTTCATCACTGTGTCTGGACAATTTAATTGCACATTAAGGTGAAATACAGTGAAAAATTTAACAAAGCTATTAACTGCAAATATGTTATCCAAAATATTAGGATAACAAAGTTGATAATAGAAACGATTTAAACTGAGGGAAAATTCTCTGTTAAAGGGGATTAAAGAGACCATTTATTGAATAGGATGGATTTCTTCCAACCCCCTATGTGCAGAAAGCATGCAATGCGTGAATAATTCATCCAGAAATTCTATCGTGAAGTTGTATCAGTTTCCACAGTAAAACCTGGCTGTGGAGGAGGAAAATACATCAACATCTGTGACAGGCCCTATGAAGAGACAGTTGCAAAGCCTTTCAGGCACCAGGAGCAAACCAAAATATAATAAATTCACCCAGTGTCAAATTTGTGTCGGCTGAATAATGACACCATATGTCTGGGTTGCAGTGTCACTGCAGGCTGCCCCACAAAACCAGCCCCCACGCCTCCCGTTCTCACCAACCCTCCCCTCCCCAGCCCCCTNCCGTTTTCCACCCAGAAGATGGATAGAGATCCACTAAGATAAATATGACTCTTGGCTGTTCTTTTTAGATCGGAGCTCAGCCACCTCTTGTTATCCCCATCTCAAGCCCAGGTGAAACAGTCACTTCCAGCCCAACCCGAGCTCCCTAATTTATCGTCTGATGAAATGGAGGCACCTGGCCCAGAAAAGATGGTTAGCATTCCACAAGAGGCAGGCTTTTCTCGAGCCTGAGGGGCACAAAACAAAGCTTAAAACTGCAGATGGAGCCGGGTGACCGGGCTGGTGGCAAACCCATTGCTACCCTGCAGGAGAAGCTCGCTCTTGGATGTAGTCATCTTCCCTGTGGTGAATAAAGCCAATAAATTCTGGTCTGGTGCTTGTGCCTCAGAAAAAGGTCCTGACTGCAAAAGGGAAGGGAAGGCAAGGGGGAAGAGGGAAGGGAAGGGGCTGTGTGTGTGTGTGTGCAGGGAACAGCAAGTTTTATGCTGTTAAATTGGGTTGGCTACGCATTGAAAAACAGGGACAAAGAGAGAGTACTCAGGATTTCCCTGAACTGTCCATGCTGACAGGTGAAATCACTCCAGGTGACAGATTTGACTCAAGTCCTTGGAAAAGCACCTGAACTTCTCTCCAAGTCCTTCTTCAAACCTCAGTTCTTCTACAAACCACCTCGCAAGTTGTCAACTTGCATTGTGTTTTAGAAAGTACTAGTTTTGCCAACAAGAGCCTCTCCAGTCTAATGCTGTGATTACTGATCCTCTTCCCACAATCAGCTTGCTCTCCCTGGTAGCTTTCACAAATCTGTGTTTAGTAAAGCTCAATTTAAGAACTGGAAGTAAAAGATTTTTTGGGGGAGGGGATTGTGAGGATGATCCAGAGAAAATAAACAGAGAACTTGGAACAGCTTGCATATTACATGGGTTGGTGACAGGGACGGTTATGAGCTTTTAAGAGGATACCAACAAGCTATTATCCTCCCTCGCAAAACAGAAGACTACTACATAAATAAATTGTGAGATCAGTCAGAATCAAACTTTTTAATCTCAGCGCAAAGTCAAACAAGCAGGAACCTGTGCAGGAGGGAAGAAAAGGCTGATAGGAAATTTTGCTGCCCAGCAAAATCCTATATTTTTGCCATCTGGTCATTGAAAATAGTCCATAATTCCCTAAATGCACTTGCTCTGGAGAAAGGGAAACAAAGAAAGTAGAAAAAAAAAAGCAAAAAAGAAACACCTACTAGAAGAAGGGAACTCCACTGTGGGTTGTTCAGTTACAGACATCTATCTGTCATCATTGCTTTTATGAACATAAATGAACGGAATCAATGGCAAGTCTGTCAATAAAAGGAGGGGAAAATGAAACCATGTCTTTAAAGTAGAAGAGAAATCTATCTTATATGTATCTGCAATAGTATATGTATATCTGCAGGCTGTCAAGTTAACATACACATGGAAAATGAAAACCAGAATGCCCTCTAAGCAGGTCATTGAAATTTGGAGGACAAACTCATACTAGAATTGTTTTAGATTCTGCTTTTTTCTCATCTAATGAAGAACTAGAGATGTCTGAAAAAAGTTTTGGTTGCAAAACAAAAGCAACCACAAAAAAGAAGTTTGACATCTGCTTGAAGATATATTTATAATTTGCAATGAATAACAATTTGGACTGAAGTAGACTTACTGGTGAGTGAAGGGCTGGACGATTGCTGTTTTCTTTTGTTGTCTGACTTTTTTTGTGACTAATCAGAAAGTAATAAACCATCTCATCAATAAACTATTGGGCTGGTTTTTTTTTTTAAGTAATTAAATGAACGGAATTCTTGTCCAGATCTTCCAGAGTCTCCAGTGGAAAAGGTGGTAAGTTTAGGAGACAGAACACAGAGGGATATGGTTATTTAAAAACCCTTTTGCTCTATATCCAGAGGGCCATGCCAAGGACATACCTCTTAGAAATGTAAATAAATGGAAGAGTAAAAGGGTGTCTTTTACCATCTAATTTTCACAGAGCAGTTGTGCAGGTATGGGTTTGAGTGTAAAAAAGGAGAGGTCAGATTTTGTCAGTGCTGATTTCAACTATTCCAGGTGAAGCATCAGGGATCTCTATAGGCTTGAAGAGTAAATTAATTTGTCTGTGTAAACTTACTGCAGGCAGGGATTAGTTTGATTTCTCTGAATCCTTTTGTTAGTAAGACTTGTATATGAAAATGGACATAGTAAAAGTTTTAAATACAAACATGTAATGTTTTATACTGAACTAGTTTTAAAATGTAATTTTTGTAATGAACTAAAAAAAATTAATTTTTGTAATGAACTAATTTAATGCTTGATAATTTTAGGTTTGACAGCAGAAGTAGTAATTTCTTCTCAGAATCTTCATCCGTCTTCTGCAAGCCTCACTCAGCTCGACCTGGTCCTTTCCTGAACCTGTGATCTGCTTCTTTCTCTCCTTTAGCTCCCATCTCAGTTTCTACAAGAACTTCCTCACTTTCTCTCCCAGTGCTTCTGCTCACACTGACCATTGATTTCCAACCCCCTGCCCTGGACAGGGACACCTCCCACCAGACCAGGTTGCTCCAAGCCCCATCCAGCCTGACCTTGAACCCCTCCAGGGATGGGGCAGCCACGGCTTCTCTGGGCAAGCAGTAAAAGCCGAAGAAAAAGCAATACTATAATCTATCTATAAAAATTTTGAAAAGAGCCCAAGAGAATGAGTGTCTCTTCTAAACTACTGGAATTTACTTTTTTTTTTTAACATAGTCATAAAAGCAGAGTTGGTATGAAGGAACCCACTGCTCTCTGGAAGAGTAAAAACAGTTGGAGATATATGGGTAAGTGTATCTGCGAAAGTGACCTTTACCCCTGGAGCAGAAGTGCTCTTTGAAGCATAAATCTCAAGGAGAGAGAAGCAGAAGGGGCTTTAGCTGCTGATTAAACTCTCTTTTTCAGTAATAGTGGGACCAGACAGTAAAAAAACCCCCACACCTGAGAGATGGTTACTTAAGTACTAACAAGTCCTTTGAAGGAAAGAGAGTCCCCCAAAAGGCTGAAGAAACCTCAAGTTAATGACTGACAGGCTCAGTATGCTATATTTAGCTGAGGAAAATGGCTAACAGATCCACTACACTTGTACATTTATTTATTTTTTTTTAGAACAGATGTAGTCTGAACTCCCCCTGTTCCACAGCAGGCTGGTCCATACCCTTCTCAACTGTTTCAGGGTTTTACACAGCTACGGAGGGTTGGGGAGAAACCATGGGATTTTTACAGAGCTGAGATAAAAGCTGTGTGAAAGCGCCTATACATCTCCCCAAATATTTCAAAATGCAGGATCTCAAGAGACTCATTTTGCGCTTGAAACTGACACGTGCAATTTTTGCGAGCATGAGCTTTTGAGCAAAAGCCACCCATTTTCTTCAGTGGGCTGTGTACAAAGCAAAGCCACCGCACACATCTGAGTGGCCCCAGTGGCTGAGGATCTAATTTAAGAAGGCTCTTAACTACTGTGTCCCCAAACACGGTGTGACAAACTGGATGCAGCAGCAGCTTTCTGGGAACTGTATTGCTGCCTTTACTCTCAGTCAAGATCCCCACTGACTTTATTTTTGTGCATGCAAAAAATCATAGAATCATAGAATGGTTAGAGTTGGAAGGGACCTCAGGGATCAGTACTGGGACCAGTACTATTCAATATATCCATCAACGACTTGGATGAGGGAATAGAATGCACTATCAGCAAGTTTGCTGATGCCACCAAACTGGGAGGAGTGGCTGACACACCAGAAGGCCGTGCTGCCATCCAGAGAGACCTGGACAGGCTGGAGAGTTGGGTGGGGAGAAATTTAATGAACTATAACGAGGGCAAGTGTAGAGTCTGGCATCTGAGCAAGGACAACCACAGGTACCAATATGGGTTGGGAACTGACCTGTTGGAGAGCAGCGTAGGGGAAAGGGACCTGGGGGTCCTGCTGGGCAGCAGGATGCCCATGAGCCAGCACTGTGCCCTTGTGGCCAAGAAGGCCAATGGCATCCTGGGGTGTATTAGAAGGGGGGTGGTTGGTAGATGGAAAGAGGTTTTCCTCCCCCTCTACTCTGCTCTGGTGAGACCCCATCTGGAATAGTGTGTCCAGTTCTGGGCCCCTCAGTTC
>VXBJ01001708.1:121220-179756 GCA_013400055.1 Nycticryphes semicollaris
AAGTCCCTTCCAATCCCTTGATATTCTGTGATTCTGTGTGATTTGCTAATTGTTCGTTAATGATTCAGCTCACAGTGAGGCAAACTATTTCATTACATTCCTCTTCTGCGTTTCACCTGCCTTCAGCTTAGACGAGGATAATGCCTCTCAAGCATGAGCACAAATCGAAGACACAGCAGCAAGGGCCAGCAGCCATTGCCTGAGCTATTGGCGGATGGTGCCACTGTAGGGGGCCTGGCTTCCTCCTGAACGTGCTGTCATCACGTGGAATGGCAGCACACCTCCTGCATTAGAGACTTGTGAGTGAGTAAATGAAACAGGCCTGCAGGACAGGAAAGAAGGCAGGTGGTTTGGATTGTCAGCCATGCTTTACTACTGTGCTTGGAGGCATGTTTGCAAAGAGTTAACAGTAGGACCAGGGGCCATGGCACTAGCCTTGGTTGGTTCACCACCTTCTTGCCTGAACGTCTGTTGTGAGGTGGAGGTTCTACATAAACACTCGGGAAAACAATTTAAAACACCCATAAGCTGAATGCCAGCATTTTTCTTTGCTTGGCACTAAACTAAATGAGCATGGAAATATGATTGTAATGGAATGTGTTATACAGTCATCTCAAGTGAAATACTAGAGTTCTCTGGCTACATAAGTCAAGAGAATTAAATAAGTCAGTAACCTGGAGCAAAGAAGAGCTTAATCCAGCCAGAGAGGCTTTAAACCTTTGATGCCACAGATGATTTTCTGGGCAACTTAAAAAATGACGTTAATGGAAAGGGAAAATATTGTAAAATGCAACAAAATTTCAGTCTCGGCAATAATTATAAGTAGGTAGGTCAAGTCTGACTTTGCAGACCATTTATATCCTCTTTCTGAGAGCACAAAGAAGGACACATGAAATTCATAATGTAACTCAGGGAACCAAGGGAGGACTGGGCATCACAGCACACGGCATCAGTTGTATCATGGGCTGAAATATTCCCCATAGAAACAGACTGAAACTCTGCTGGTATTCAGATATGGTGTACTGAAGCCACTAGTACTTCTTTTTGACTGAAATTCCAAGTCCGAAGAACACTTTCTAGAGAGGTATTATCTTTTAGTGGAAACAGAGCACTTAAAGAAAAGGGAAAGGGAAAGGAGAAGAGAAAGGCAACAAGAAGGAGAAAGTTTTCTACTAACTGAGGTTTTTCTACTAACTTGATCCGATGTTTTGATGATTTTTTTTTGACTGATGTCCCCTCTCCAAATGGCTTTTTAGTACATGGTCTCCTTCACAGTTGTATCACAAACCAGATTTCCATTTCCTAAGCAGAGGCAGAGATGTAAAACGGAAAGTCCAAATTGCTACATGGTCATCCAGCCAATTTGCCAGAGTGCATTGGATTTATATTGTATTTATATTTAAGTAGCTTCAATTTCACACTCAGCGTAACAAAAAGGAGAAGAAAGACCATATGTTACATATAACAAAGCTGCTCCTTGTAGCAGCTCTAATGGCTTGGTGGGCTACTATGGTGACAAGTGCAATGGACCAGTTTGAATTGAACAGGCTGCTCCTGCCAATTTTCAGTAAATCCAATGTTGAGCTCCAAATCAATAAACCATCCTGTATACCCTTGCCCATCAGAAGGTCTCCCTGATATTTTGTCAGAACATTTCCTGGTTTTGCTTCTTTACATTTTTCTGAGGGTTCTGTTTCTCACTTTGCCCTAAATTGCAATTCTCTTCATAGAATCATAGAATCATTTAAGTTGGAAAAGTTCCTTAAGAACATCTTGTTGCTCTTCGTATTTATTCCCTTTTCAGTTTCAATTGTTCAATGTCACTCTCCCATCTCCAGATTATTGGATTCCTTGTAGGAAGTATCACTGAACAATTACAGACTAAAATCAGTTGTCCAAGTTAAACACTGCAAAAGTCAGTTTTTAAAATCTGTTCTCATGCATAGATCTCACCACCTCCAAGATTATGTTTACAAGTATATATTACAGTATTATAACACAAAATAAGCAAACAGAGTATATATGTATTGAAGTTATAGCTACTGTGTTAGAGAATCTAAAACCAAAGCACTATTAAGCTGAACACGTCCCCTGCCAATTTTTTTTACTTGCAAAATATTGTTTGCACTGTCAAAGAAATCCAAATATCTTTCAAGGATCTTCTAAAATTAGACTTTAGTTTCTGGGTTTAAATAAATGTTTTAAGTCTTTGATGCAGAGCTGTCCTCTGTTTTACCTGTAGTGAGAGCAGAAAACCTGTGTGGACCAGAAATCACCTTGAGGCATCAAACCTGCAGCCTCAAAAACCACTAAATGAGTTTCTTTTTCTTCCACACATCCCTTCTACACCGCAAAATATTTAAAGTTATGCCAGAAACATAAAGAAGGTGAGCTACCTCATAAACTCTTGGCTACCGATGCTAGCCCTGGAGTCACAAGCCCATTGTTTACCTTTCCTTTTGAAGCCTGGGGAAAAAAAAAAAGAAAAATCAAAGTATTTCAGGCTGCCAGAACTTTGCACACACAGACACCAGCATTGTGGCAGGAAACCCAGATGAGAAGAGATGTCTAGGCTTAAATATCACACCGTCCCCTGAGCTCTTCTTGGGAACTTGAGAGCCAGCCTGCTTCCGGGTAATGATTGTAAAATCTTGCCCGGGAATGGAAGCCCTGTATGACTGACCTATTCTTCCTTCCGTGCTGGGTCGGACATTCAGTCAGCATTTCTTCACCCAGCTCCAATGGGAAGAGGGCTGAAATGGCCTGGGTCTTTTTTCCTGCCCATGTTTGGCCCTTCTGTATGGTTTGCTATTATCCAGTGGAGGAGAGAGTGCCCATTTGGAGCATACGATTTGCTGTAGAGCGGAGGAAGTGCATAGTTTTCCAGAGTCACTTCTGATTTGTTGAACAGACATAGATCCCTTCTTTATCAAAAGGTGTAGCACAACTCATCTTAAACTAGATAGCTCTACAAGCAGAAATCCTAGCTGTAACATCATTTTTCAGGTATACCTTCTCTTTTCCTGTGACTGGTACTGCTTATTGCTTTCTACACCATTTTCACCTGTGTCTTGCCTGTTCCTGGGTGAATATTCCACTTTAACAGGGGAAACTCTCTGCTTCAGACCAGTACGTTTTGATCACATGGAACTTGTGTCACAGAATATCACAGGATCACAGAATCTCAGGAATTGGAAGGAACCTTGAAAGATCATCTAGTCCAGTCCCCCTGCCGGAGCAGGAACACCTAGATCAGGTCACACAGGAACGTGTCCAGGTGGGTTTTGAATGTCTTCAGAGAAGGAGACTCCACAACCTCTCTGGTCTTTCAGATACTACATCAAATGCCTCTATGGAATCATAGAATGGTTTGGGTTGAAAGGGATCTTAAAGATCATCGAGTTCTGACCCACCTGCCATGGGCAGGGACACCTCCCACTTAGACCAAGTTGCTTAAAGCCCCATCCAGCTTGGCTTTGAACCCCTCCAGTGTGCTGGGTGTAGCCATGGGTCTAACAGTCCTGTAATCCATGCATTCTGAAGGATTAAACCAGTAAACTATGCAATTTAATTGTGCAATGCGACAACTCCTCTTTCTCAGTTTAAATAATTCCCAAAGAATCCAAGCTTCCTGAAACAAAGACACTACATGTCCTGTACCAGTTCCACGTATCAGAAGTTTCCCCCTAGATCATAACCCTGAGATGTCCAAGATGAAAATTAATAGCACAATCTTAATCCTTTAGATATTCCAAGTATATGTGGTATGTCACCGGGCTGAAGGAGTAACAGTCCTAGTTTATTTAAAAAACGATTCAACCAGAAGTTTGAAATATTCTTGTACCGAAGAAGAAGGAAAAAGAAATCCCACCAACACACACATTTCTCTCTTCTGAAGTAGCCGCCCCTTCTCTCAGCAGGTTCCTTCAGAAAAAACAGGAATTGGGCAATGGCTCTAGCTTCCTTGGGTCGACTTCCAAATATTTTTAAGTAATTGCCCTTTGTTTTTAAGGCTAACCCACACAACCCTTATATATTCTTATGTAGAATATCTAGTGTTTGGGCAAGCGAAAGGCTACAGGCACATATAGACACAGTAGTAAAAAGAGGATAAGGTATAACAAGGCAATAATAGTCTTCCATGTTATGCATATCCCATTCATTCACCCCCGTCCCTGCCACAACATTCCTTGAGGAGACCACCCTGTCACACCGTATAATAAGGTGATACCTTCTCCCATCATTCCATGGGAGTTCACTTTACTTAAACAACATACCATCTTTGTATTCCAGATGTTCCTTCTGAAAACCATTTCAACAGCACGTTGAAGATTAAACTGTTCCAAGATGTTGGCAACTACCAACTGAAATTCCAGTAACACACAATTTTAACATCAAGATCCTCTGTTTGAGCAATCTCTTTGCTCTGGGCTATATTCCAGCAACACCCTTCTCCATTGTCCTAGCAGCAGAAATAGGAACTGTGAACATGCAAAAACTCTGGGGACCAAACCTCCCCCAGAAGCAACCAGTTCCTTGTTCTATGAGGGGACAGTGTATGCAGATTTTGTTCCTAGGAGGCCACCTGTACAAATCTCATGGTTGTCCCCAAGCCTACAGGTCTGCTGGTGTAGGTGTAGCCCCACCACAGACAAAGATTTTTTAATTATGAAGAACCCTTTTGAAAACGTATGTCCGTTTTCACTAGAATTTTGTCTGATGTGGGTAAATTAAAAATAAGTCTACAGGTAGCTGGAAGGACATCTTATTTAGGTAGTTCAATAATTTTGTGTGTCAGAGACTGACTCATCCCACTCTTCACTATTCTTATTTCCAGCATGCCTTCACTTCTGCTTCAAATGCAGACAAATTTACAAAATGCAGCTCAAGTGACTGTTTGAGAATCATTTTCACCTCTACAGGCTCCTGACACAGGGAGTAAAATCACAGAATCATAGAATGGTTAGAGCTGGAAGGGCCCTTAAAGATCATCGAGTTCCAACCCCCCTGCCATGGGCAGGGACACCTCTCACCAGACCAGGTTGTTCAAAAGAGCAGGTTGCTAAAAAAAAATCCTCTTTCTCTCTTCTGTTCCAATCCATATAACAGTTTTGGTAACATGGAAATAGAGATTCTGTTGAACTAGTGTAGCCCTGTAAAACTTAAAATATGGCTGGGGAGTTAACCACATCTGTACCCCTCACATTTTTTCTTGTCGGTGGAAATTCCCTGTGTGTTGAGCATCCACCTGGGGTAGGTGACCTCTTTCTGAGAGAGCTCATATTTCTTTGGATCTTGTTTCCAGCAGACACACTTAATCTTACCACAATTATCTGTGAGTTCATCGTTTCAGTCTGGACATGGTGGTTGTGCACCAAATTCTCATCCAGCTGTGTATGCAAGCATGAAATAACTCCCTGGTAATGTTCTAGCGGCCTTAGGAGAACCACACAAGCTAAATCCAGAACTCTCACTCTGAAAATAGTCCTGTCCCCATCTTTTGAATCCAATTCCACCTGCTGAAAGGAACCTTTAAGGACAGGTTTGGAAAAACATAGGTGAAGCTGCTAGCTCTCAGCCTTACCCACCTAGGTGACAAAAGATAGGGTCTTTAAAACACACTGAGTTATTTAAAAGCGGAACAGCTCTGGTCTTGGTTTGAGTTTGTTGTTGTTTTTTTATTTAATGACTGAAGCTGTGAGTGAGACCCCACAACTGGTTGAAAGCATAGTTATGCTTTTCTAATATCATAAAAATCTTCTTCTTCAAAACGGTAACCACAAAGATGTCTACATGATCGTACCTGATCTTGCTTTATCCCACCAAATAAAAGCCACATCTCTGTTATGTTTGGAGAACAGTTTCCTTTTCCTCATGCTTTCAACTATTTTTATTGCACTTCATTTAAATGTACAGCAACGCCTGAAACTGTTCCAATAAAAACTCAGAGTCCACAATCTCTCCTTATCCTGTAACATTTGCCTGGAGCCAACAATTACTGGAATTACACATCTCACCATAGTGGACCACTTCTTTATCTGTTGCTGGTTTTCATCTGTATTGCTGTTATCCATTACTGATTTTTAAGAAATATTTAGTCACTGAGGGCAAACAAGATCCTGTGACAAGCCCACTGCAATGGCAGCTGCTAGAAATTCCCTCCACATTTGCTTTCTTCCAAGCCATTATTCTGATGCAGGGGTAAGGATGACTGCATTCAGCATCGGTCAGATGAGTTCCTGTCCACAGTTCAACTTCAGCAAAGTGGTTGTTCCCACCAAGCTGCATAGTTTTGGGGCTCCCATCATGCTTTTATCAGCAGATATTATAAAATTATATATGTGAGAGTTTCATAATGCATTTAAGCTTTAAATTACCAATATGCCATGACTGAATTTTAATGTATGGCTTTGTAACAACGTTGCCAAGATCAACACTTTATTATTTGCATATTTAGCTATTCCAGTTATAGTTAGGAAAAACATGTTCCAATTTATCCCAACCCACTACAACTTTCTTTCCTCACTTGCTTCCACCTTAACTTGGTGTATCTTCTATCTATCTGTTTCCATCAAATTATATTATTAGAATCATTATTAGTTTTGTTCACCCTTTTTTTTTAATTTCCCCTATGCAGAATTAATTAGCAAAAGCAACAAAAGAATCTCTGAACAAAAATGGTTAAAGGAACCTTTCCTGGCTCAGCAATTTGTTTGAGCTTGCTGAGTTACCAGCTCACAATGACTGCGCTATAACAAAACCACTTCATCCCTGAGACAACAGAAATTGTGAGATAAACTCTGGAAACAAATCAAGGATTTTTGTGGGGAAATTCATGTGGTCCTGTGGAGCAAGAAGACTTGTAGGAAATGTCTTTGAAATCAAAGTTTATGAATCACTAGTGTCTATAAAAATTGCATGCAGATGTTATAAAATACCCTTTCTGTTTTGATTGCCAGGAAGGTAAACTGGAAACACAGTAGCTGTAAAATGAAGGCATGAAAGTCTGATCAGTGTTATATACATAGAGGAGAAAACCTGCTATTTTTATGATTTGTATCAACTGTTGATGTAGCTTTTGCAGCCAATATAAAAATACAGCTATAAAAAATTACCTCCAGCCTGTCTGCATATGTGCTATGCTTTACCATTTGCTCGCATATACAATTTAAAAGAGTTCTCATCAGAAGCTCTGATCCTCCCTAAAATCGCAATCTCTCTGCTTTCTTAGAACAATTCAAACCTCTTCTCAAACCCTTGCACAGCTTCATGACTTCCTCTGATTGTTAGGGGCTGGGGTTTTTTTGCCTCCTTAATTTTATTTCCTTCCCAATGCTTGGGAAAGGCTGTACCACATCCTTTTAACCTTCTCTTCCTGGAAACAACAGCCAAGCAGTAAAAATTTCAAAAAGGTACTACAGAAGCCAGGGATCGTGCCTATTCTCCAGCCATGCTCCTTCCACTTCTACAGAGATTCAAACGCCCTGGAAATGTCCTTATCTAGATGTAATAATACTTGAAACCCCTGGAATTGATGGTTGGACTCAATGATCCCAAGGGTCTTTTCCAGCCTGAATGATTCTATGATTAGCTGGTGACAGTAGCCTCGGGAGCACTGAAGCAGTGCAAATAATCTGTAATGTGCCCTAGGATTTCCCTCTGTTGCCATTTTTAGCTTTTCTGGCAGTTACTGAGTGCCAACTACACTGAAATTGTCCACAAATGGTCTACAGTGTCCTCCTACAAAAACTAATTCAGCAGAGCCAGTCTAGCATCCCTGCCTGATTACTTTCAGCAAACCAAAAGAGAATTTCTTCAGTTGGCTATACCAGGTCTTCACTTTCCTCACTTTTCTTGGTCACATATTTAGGAGATGGGAATCATTCAGATATCTCAAATTTTGTTTCACTTGAACAAATGTCATTGGACTGTATTTCATGACAACAGCACCAAGAACAAAGTATTTTGGTTTCATGATCACAGAACTATTTTTTTCTATGGTAGAAAGGAGGAAAGGGAAGAGACATGCTTCCTTTGTTTTGCCCCTCACGTGGATGGTTGGGTACAACTGAAAATAAAATCTGTCTGGGAAATAATTCACTGAGTTTAATTAAGTGATGAAACACCGTGATGTATAGACTTAAATTGTTCAGGCATGTGTGCATAACGCTGCAGATATGTAACAGGACATTAAGAAATCTGGACTTCTTACCAAAAAAAAAAAAAAAGGTATATATTACGAAACCACTCCCCTGAGCACCAGTATCAAAGATACTGCCTTAAGACTCTCATTTTCACTTATGCCACCGAGTCTTGTGCTATACAGAGGGGAAGAAGTTAAGCTCAGCATTTCCTGTCCTTGGTTATATTTAAGAAATGGAGGTGATGCATACATCTGTGAAACTGCTGCGTCCCTCCAGAGCACTTTGTGCCAGGCTGCTGTAATATTGTGTTCAGAGAGAGCTGAAGGCAAGAGTGATGTTCTCAGAGAGCCCACCATCTGGAGAGAAGTGTAGGAGACAGCATGGAGAAGGTGGTCATGCAGAGCCCGGGAGCACAGGCCCTTTTTCTTGTTGTGTCATCCCCCCCTCCACTTTGTTGGCCTCCACTTCTACTGACTGAAGAGGCAGAGTTTGGAACATCCTGGGCTGTTTTCCAAGATGGTTTTTAGTGATGTGTTTGAAACAACAATTTTCTTCTTTGAAACAACATTTTCTTCTCTTACACTGTCTACTCCAGCTTCCAATGCTGAAACATTGGGCTCAGTTTGGACACAAGAGACGGGGTAGGAGTCAAATTGGAAAAAAAAAAATTGCACTGGCATTAAAAGAAAAAGGGTCACCTGTCATTTAAAGTTCATTGTTATTTTAGAAAAAATAATTTACAGTGAGATAAAAGCCTCCGGGGCTCGATGTCTAAAGAGATGCCTCTGACAGTGAGGGACAGTAGGTCCCCTACAGCTGCAGAAATAGAGTTCTCCAAAAGATACAGGTTGAGGTATGCATGAGTATGGTTCCCATCACACCAACTCCATGTGGCTCAAGAGAGCTTTTCCAGCCTTGTGATTCTTATGGCTGAGCTTGTGAGATTTGTGATTCCTTTCACCTGCACCCATCACCAATTGTCATAAACTACATGAAATGAAGTTATCCCGATGAGCCTTCATCCATGCCCTGAGGCATGATGCTTTTCCCACTCTCAGACAGAGTCAGATTTTCCCTTTGTGTTGGAAGACAGTGACTGCTAACACAACCAACCTAACAACCCCTATGCTAAACACCTCCTTAAACCACTCACGTTTTACTCTTCAGTTCACAGTGGTTCACAATTTCTTTCCAAAGGAATTGTCGAAATAGTCCTGCTCTCCCATTCATTTTGCATAGTGGAGCTTTTAATTTCCTTGTTTCACACATTATTATTGCTTCTGCTGGTTCAAATCCTCCTCCATAATGTTCCAAAACCTACATGTACACTCTTACTCATGTCCTCTTCTTTTTTTGAATCCTGATTACAAGTTGTATCTTTACATTTGCATGAGCATGTGTTGAAAATCAGACTTTCTGAAGACATATATCTTTCTGCTTATTCTTTTGATTTATTTGAGTTGTGGCCAGAGCCCAAGAGTTCATTTCTGCTATTATCAGGTGTCCCTATCAGCTACAGTTTGAAAGGCTCTACAAAATGTATTGCAAAGTGATTTTCCTTCCACAGAGGAAAAAGGTAAGTCATTCCTATACTCCAACCATGGCTAAATTATCTGATGTTGGCGTGGCTCAGAGACAATCTACAAACAAAATTATAATCACTACCCTTTCAGTTTCCATAGGTCTGGCCAGAAAGGATTTTTCTCCCAGACCTTATGCCATTTAATCTTGTTTCCTTTGCCTTCATCCTTTCATTTTCTTCTTCGTACTTCATTTCTCACGCTCCACTCTAATTCACTTTCTCAATCTCCACTTTGGTTTCCCATTCCAATTATGATCCATCTGTTAATAATGCTAGGTGCAAGAAAATTCCAAATTAATCAGATTTGGCTCAGGTTTTAGGTTTTTTTTCTTTTTCCTTTTTTTTCCTCTTCTAAATAAAGTTTAGATAGGACTTAGAATCTACAGCACAGATACTACAAGCTGAGTCAATACTAAAGCCTGAATTTTGGCTCCTACATCTGTATTTTGGCATCTAAATAAGAGTGATTATTCAATTATTTTTTAATATTTGCAGCTGAAGAGACATTGGTTGCATTTAGGCACCCACTTATAAAATGTTTTTAACTGCAAAATTTAAACATTTATGGTGACAAAACTTTTTTGTAATTGAACAACTAATCTCGTCTAGAAATAAATGCTTCATAACAGTAAAGTTTAAAATACCCTATTCCAGTCCTGGGAAAGCTTTTATTCCACCCCTTGACTGGGTTACAGGAGCAAAGAAGAGCAAGAGCACATTTTCAATGATTTATATTCTAGTCTGATCTTTCTTTCCCTTACACGAATGTAATAAAGAATTTTTGAAATAATTTCATTGATTTTTATAAATTCCAGTGCTGGTATTTGAGGTTAAAACAAGACTGCATCTTCATAAGAATCTGATACTGTTTGAAAAAATCCACGTGACAGTCTGAATCTGATTACTGACAGCATAGACATACTCCAGAGCAAGGTTTCCGTAGTCTCCTGGAGTGTCCAAGTCATGGCACCTGTCCATTTTTGGGCTCCTCACAACAAGAAAGACATTGAGGTGCTGGAGCGGGTCCAGAGAACATCACTGAGGCTGGTGAAGAATCTGGAGAACAAGTCTTATGGGAAGAGGCTGAGGGAGCTGGGGGTGTTCAGCCTGGAGAAAAGGAGGCTGAGGGGAGACCTTCTTGCTCTCTACAACTCCCTGAAAGGAGGGAGTAGCCAGGAGGGTCGGTCTCTTCTCCTAAGAACAGATGACAGGACAAGAGGAAATGGCCTCAAGCTGCACCAGGGGAGGTTCAGATTGGATATTAGGAAAAATTTTTACATTGAAAGTGTTATTAAGCATTGGAACAGGTGATGCAGGGCAGTGGTGAAGTCACCATCCCTGGAGGTATTTAAAAGATGGGTAGATATAGTGTTTAGAAGTGTGGACCCAACCCCTCCTTTCTCGGGGTGCAGAGAAAGGCGAGCAGCCTCCAAACATATTTGGGCGTTTGGCTTTTTTCCATATAGATTTAGTTCTCTCTTTCTTTCACTATTGTTTTTTTGTTTTGTTTAAGAATAGAGGAAGGAGAAGTGAAGACCATGGCCACTTATTGAAGGCACTGCACACCATGACTTTATCGCAGATGAATAAAGAAGAGGACCTACTGACTTGTAGCACTATTCTGCTGCAGAGTGCACCTTAGTCCCCGTAGATCTCTACGGTGCTCTCACCTTTACAACTTCAGTTTGAGAGCGTTTGGTCCACAACGTCAGTTACCTGACTTTCTCTCTCCTTCTGCCCAGGATGAGAGTAGCTTAATCAGAAACAATGGGGTTCTAATGATTTAGGGGAAAGGTTACAATAAATGTTCAATTGCTTTAAATTTTTAACATTTCTTAAGGACTTCAGCATGTGTAGCCATAATCTGAAAAGTAATCTCAATAACGTCACGTTTCTCATGTTATGTTTAATTAAGGTGTTTCTTAGCCAATATAATGACATAAGAGTTCAAAAGGAGCTGCAAGAGCCTAATTAATAATAATCCCCATTCCAAAGAGTATACAGAAATTTGGGAAATTAGAATGAAGAGAACTATTGGTCTTTCTAATCCATCCTTTTTCTTTGGACTGCTATTCATTAGCCATGCCCCAAAGTGCTCTCCACTCACTGCTGTTCAAGTCCATGCCGTTTGAGTCTTCATCTTTTGTTAGACTTTTCAATATCCTAATTATGTTTTTAAGTGAAAAATCTCTCACTAAACCCCAACCTAAACCTCTTTCTCATTTCTCATTTCAAGTCACAGTGGAAACAAGACAATGGCCATTACAAGACTTAGCCCTTTTTCATACGACATTTGTTACATCTAAGTTTTCCTGTCAGCGCTATTTTTCAGACTACAGACATTCGAGCTCCACAAAACAAGCAATGGCTGTAATATCGCCAAAGGCAACAGCAGCAAGGGAGCTTCAGTAACCATCTTTAGGGCAGCTTTTACATTTGGAATTTTCCTTAGCTTGACATGAATTATTTATTTACTAATGACTTAGCTATTTTAGGCCAGCTAGAGGAATATGGACAACAAAAACATATCTGGTACCAATGGTTATGTGGGCTTTATAGTGTTATTTGTAAACCCAAAGTTTTGGTTCCTAGATCCAGTCTGTCCCTCTCTCTGAACTAAGGGTCAAGATATGAGTGGGGAAAAAAGTAGGCAATGGTATGTGAAAGATTTGTCTCCTCACAATGCATTTTTCTTTGTAAACATCCTGCCAACGCGCTTCAGTGAGCTCTGGATTGTCTTATCTCTGCCTCAAGGGAAAAAATGTTAGTTGTCTTTATAATCCTGTGTTTTAGGATGTTTTAAAGGCTGATCTAGTCTATGAGGAAGAAGCACTCTGTGACACTTTCCTGAATCCGGGCCCCACTGAAGGCTGCACTCACAGCAGAGCACATATTAGAAACTACTGGAAACCTCTTCTGTCCTCAGCACCTGTGAAAAAGAGGCCATGGGAAGCAGGCTAATATATGCTCGGATCTTCTCCTGAAATGGATTTACAACATGCAGCTCTAAATTTTTGGTAGAATCATAGAATGGTTAGAGCTGGATGGGACCTTAAAGATCATCAAGTTCCAACCCCCTGCCAAGGGCAGGGACACCTCCCACTAAGACCAGGTTGTCCCATCCAGCCTGGCCTTGAACCCCTCCAGGGATGGGACAGCCACAGCTTCTCTGGGCAACCTGGGCCATAGAATATATATTTTATACCATGTAAGTGCTCCTGAGGTTCCCCAAAGCCATCATAGCTGAAGCATGACTTTTAAAACTTCTAACGCCTGCAAGCAGGAATCTTAAACACTTCAAAAACTCATCTTGCATTTGGGACAAAAACTGCCTCTATGCAACCCTACCTGCGAACGACTAAATCTTTAATACTTTTGTCTTGCATAAGTGACACCAACTGCAAAGTGTACACAGAGGATTAGTAGGTGACAGCCTCAAGAATTTTGAAATGTAGTAGGGAAGGTCTAAATCAAATTCCAAATCCTATGAGACTCCAATTTAATCACTTTCCATAGGACATCACAACACGAAATACTACAACCACTTCGTACTATCAATATTTTTACAGCTGTAACCCACTTGATTTTCAGGACTTAGCGGATGCAGGGATCTGGCTGACATGGTCCCTACTCTTAATGAAGTAAATATTTTACCATGTGCTATGAAAAACTCATCATTCTTCAAGTTTACATAGTCCTCTTGTCCATGTAGTCAGTCTATGTTAGATTTTGTGTACCTACCCAGGCCCTTGACTGGGTTGTATTTTTGCTTTTACAGAGACTATGGTTTCTGTAACAGCAGATGTAAGATGACGGGTATGCTCCTCAGTTGGCATACCTTTGCCAAGTTCCATCTCACAGGTTCGCATTAGGACCAGCTTTAATAGCTAACAGAATTAATATCTTAAAATCCCATACAAAGCTAGATGACAAATCCTTGGCCTTCTTCTATAGCTGGTAAATGGAAAGATATAATTTTCTAAGCAGTCTTTCTTGGATATCTCACCAGTCTGGACATTCCTCAAGCATTTGATCCAAGCTAAAAACATTTGTTCTTTGCTTTGTCCTGATGCCTATGATATAAGTGTATCATGAGCTTCTTAGAAGTTCCCAGGAGAGAAATTCCTTCTGTTTCCCAAAACCAGGATAGGAGAGGACTTGAGAAGATGACCTTTCATGCACTTTGACAAATACAACCTCCCAGCATCCTTTCCCGTACAGGTCTAAAAGCTATGAGGATAGTTAACTATCTCAAAGGATGTATCTCTGGCTTTCTCTGTCTTAACAACTTTAAGCTGATAAGATAGTAGACTGGTGGAAGCAAACCAATAGAAAATTTTAACAGTTGCCCAAGAAAATGTTGTGAGGGAAGTTGTTTCAGAAGAAAATATTTGCTGTGGTGGTGGTGAGACCCTGGAAGAGGTTGCCCAGAGAAGCTGTGGCTGCCCCATCCCTGGAGAGGTTCAAGGCCAGGCTGGATGGGGCTTGGAGCAATCTGGTCTGGTGGGAGGTGTCCCTGCTCATGGCAGAGTGGGATTGGAACTGGATGATCTTCAAGATCCATTCCACCCCAAAACATTTTATGCCTCTGTGTGCAGTCCTGGTTGAATTTGTTCCGTACCAGTAGCCACAGCTTGCTCAGTCTGTTCAGGCAGTTAGAGGTCTCATCAGTGGTTTTGGAAAACAGAGGTTGCCTCTGCAACTTTTGAGGACAGTGTGGAGTTGTATGTCCTTAAATAAAAACATGAGCATAACTTCTGTCCATCTACACATCTTGATTTTCATCCTAATCAAAAATAATATTCTAACAGCAGTCTGAGAGTCGGCTTAGGAACCAGCAAATCCTGTACTTTAATCCTCCTATTAATTTGTTATGGGACTCTGATGTACTCCATTCATAAAATAGAATCATAGAATCATGGATTGGTTAGAGTTGGAAGAGACCTTCAAGGTCACTGAGTTCCAACTCCCCTGCCCTGGGCAGGGACACCTCCCACCAGACCAGGTTGCTCAAATACAGAGAATACATTTTTTATTCTCCTAAAGTAGCAAAAATCACAAGGAAAGTTTTCTAAAGTTTATACATTGATTTGAGCATCTTATGTACTGGTGACAAAACAATTGTATTTATGTCTCTCTTCTTGTAAGTCTGTTTTGTTGCTAATTCAAATGAAGCATTGGGCTGCAATGAAACTTTATTATCTGTATTTAGATTATCACCAGACATACAACCACATCTATTGGTATTTCTTATTCATTTTAAAATTTTTAAATATTAAATTTTGCAGGTTATAAAATGGTCATTCTTTTGAAGTCTTCACTACCTCTGTTTTCATAGGTCCCTCTTGCTACTATTTACGTAGCAATTGCTATACTATCACATAAAGTCACACATATAGAATGAACGATATAGATTTTTCTTTCTCTTCCTGCATATTATATTCTCTTCGTTATAACAAAACATTTCTTCCACAGATGACTCCCCAGAGAATGTGAACTCTGTGTTGTGATCTGAAGGGCTTGCATTATACATTTGCCGGGAGCTTTCATTATTAATAGAGCCTCCGTGAGCACCTCTTAGCTAACTGACATCCATTTGAGACCCCTGGATTCCTAAACTTCCCTGACCTTGCAGCATTAACTCAAGATTCACAGTCTCAAGTTGAATGGATAAATCAAATAAAACAATTTTATTATGAGGTCTCCAAAGCTGCTAAGTTGACAGCAAAATAGACACAATAAAATTACATTGCAAAATGTTTCTCTAGAACAATATGCTTTTATTCCCCAGTTTACGAGATTTTCCTGTTATTTCAATTAAAGTGAAACAATCATTGACTCACTTCTAGCATGGTGCTAGTATTTTAAGGGAAAAATACGTATTCATTTAATTACATTGTGTTTGTAGTCAAATTTGGAGAGAAATGTTTTTCAAAAATTATTTTCATGAGTATTTGAACAGTCAAACTAACTTCATGGGGTTTTTTTACAGTAACAATACTCTTCACCAGCCGTAAAATGTCAATCAGTACAACTGCAATATGAGACCCTGGTAGGGATAGGTATTGGATTTGTTTTATGTCAAGGCTTCCTTCAGATTTTTCCGTCGACTCCCCGCTGAATGGCTTTTCTTTTTAACGTGTCCTGAACCTCTCCTGCATTTTGAGTGACTTAACCTGAGCGCTTTGTTCCTTCCTTTCCAGCATGCGGAGAAGCAGAACACAAGAGGAGACGACACTCACAGAAAAATCCCAGCCCGAATGCAGACAACACCAAAAGCCCCTTGGTTTTGAGGGGTCCAGAACATGACGATCAGCAACATGCAGCTGGCATCAACTGTGGAAATTTGCCATTTACTGTTGTTTCCACTACTGAGGTTGATGTTTCTACCACAAAACATGCTACTAAGGAGGCATTTCTTGAACCCTCGTAAGATATCCAGGTACCTGTAGTACACAGTACATAACAGAGTCTTCAGGGTTCATTCCTCCTCACATGTGTGGTAAATCAGGTAAGACAGCTAAGGAACAAGTGTATTTACTATGTAGTTAACAGGAGGTCTGTAGAAATAGGTGGGGAGAACAGAGCCTTTAGGCAAACGTCGTCATAGAATTATAGAATCATGGGATCATAGAACAGTTTGGGTTGGAGGGAACTTTAAAGATCATGGAGTTCCAACCCCCCTGCCCTGGGCAGGGACACCTCCCACCAGACCAGGTTGCTCCAAGCCCCATCCAGCCTGGCCTTGAACCCTTCCAGGGATGGGGCAGCCACAGCTTCTTTGGGCAACCTCTTCCAGTGCCTCACGACCCTCACAGCAAAGAATTTCTTTCCCAGATCTCATCTAAATCTCCCCTCTTTCAATTTAAAACCATTCTGCCTTGTCCTATGGCTCCCCTCCCTGATCAGGAGTGCCTCCCCATCTCTCCTGGGCTCTAAGGTGTCCCTGGAGCCTTCTTTTCTCCAGGCTGAAGAACCCTAACTCTCTCAGCCTGTCAAGCCAGTCCTCTGTCTAGTTGGATGTTTTTTTTCACAGGAGCTCTTTTCAAAAACTGTGTTAGCAGAAGATTCATAAGCTCTAAACCATGCCCCAGCTACATGGCCAGTCCGAAATCCTCATAGCTGTGTTGTATTACCCTCTCTGGGGTACACAGTTCTGTTTGAGGGATGTGATGTAGCATGTTTTCAGAAACACAAGTCCGTCATTTTATTTTCAATACACTATTTTTCAACAGAGTAGGCTGAGGGTACTGTATTTAGGTGTATTTAGCAAGGCACTGTAAAAAGAGAGATGATAAACTATGCGCAGGGATATTTGTGTAACTAAGATCTCTGAATTTTCCTGTGAAAGCAAATCACCACCCCAAATGCAAATAAGAAGGTTGCATCTGATGGGCCACCTTAGGAACCTAATTTAAGTGATTTGAATATATGCCTGGAAGTATCTTTTTCCACTGAGTACAGAAGAAGTCCAGGGTAATTGCCTAGGATAAATTATTCACTGATGTTAGGTTCCTGAACTTAGACAGTATGACTATCTCTATTCCCCATCTCTCTTGTCTTAGACTACCAAAGGTGGACAACCAGCTAATGGGGATGCAAAGACATAAGCAACCACACCTGGTCTAAGAGTGAAGAAATTAAGCTAAAGTATTTACAAAGGGACATGTTCCTGCTTTTAATAATAATAATAAAAAATAATCTTTTGAAAATGTTTTGAAGATTTTTCCCTACTGGGAACAATTTCTTCACACTCCCTAGAGACAGACATGGCTTCTGGTAGGTGTGCTTATTATCTTTATTCAAAAGACAGGTTGACATAGCACTTAGTGACATGTATAGTGATGCTTTTTAATCAGTTAGGCCGATGGTTGGACTAGATGATCTGAAAGGTCCCTTCCAACCTAGACAATTCCATGATTCTACGATTTACTCAGGACATGAAAATGGCTTGGGATTAACCCAAGGCAGGATGACATCTCAGAAAGTTTCATGTGCTTTTTAATGTCTGAAAACCCTTCAAAGGGCACACCAGCTCACAGAGAGTAAGTGTTATATTAAAGCAACACAGATACTGAGCAAGACCAATGTCAGCTCTTTCCCAGAGGTGTTTGTGGCAAATGATGTGCCTGCGGTGGCCCCTCTCCCACTGAGGGTGAGACACCATGGCTTGCGGCTACCACAGAGGTTCAGGCCAAGGAGGGAGGGTGCAGGGTGAATATGAGACAGAAGCATCATTTACAGGCCTGTGCACCAGAAAAACTGGGAAATATCACAGTTTCCACAAACTGTGGGCCATGGGACAAACCTGAGGGTGCCAGCCAGGACAGGATAGAAATGGCTTTGTTCCATTCTTGTTCCAGTGGAGAATAAAGTACTAGGCCCATTTGCCCAACTTTGGAGAAAAGCCAATGGTTTATCCCATAGGGAGTAAATTATATGCATAAAATATGAGGCATCGAGTAATGTAATTAGCTCACTTTAGAAGCACTATTGACATGACACTAGTGCTTATTACTAATGAATACACTGCTAGTGAATGATTGATAATGGGAATATCCAGCTACTGTGCTTATGAATGCTTTATTGTGGAAAGGTGGAAAGTTCATTTAAGCTGTTGGATTTTGTGGGCCAGTTGTTTGCATCACTTTTGACCTTTTTTGATCAGCTATTCTGAATTAGGTCTGTGAACAAAAGAAAGAATATGAGTTGAGTTTTGAAGGAAATTGGGTGTCAAGGGTGATGGGCATGTCTTGAATACCTTCCCTACATTTTGTTTGCACCATACTTCCAGTTAAGTGCTGGGGGAGGTGGGCAGAGAGCACGAAATCCAGAAATAACTGTGACTCAGAAACAAATTGGCAACGAGCAGACCTAGCAGAGATAGGTATGCTGGAAGAAGAGGGTTTAAAGAGCCAACGGAGAAGGAGACATTTTTAGAAGGGATTTGCAAAGGTACAAAGACAGCCATGGAGGTGTTGCAAGCGTGAAATAAAATGCTGCAAGGGATTGTGGCTCACTAAGGCCCTCATCCTAAAAACTGGATCTACTACAGGGACTTTGAGCAGGGCCACTCTCCAGGTGTGCTGTGTGACTTAGAATCATAAAATGGTTTGGAGTGGAAGGGACCTTGAAGATCACCCAGTTCCAACCCCCCTGCCCTGGGCAGGGACACCTCCCACCAGACCAGGTTGCTCCAAGCCCCATCCAGCCTGGCCTTGAACCTCTCCAGGGATGGGGCAGCCACTTCCAGGGTCTCACCACCCTCACAGCAAAGAATTTCTTTCTGGTATTTAATCTAAGCCTCCCTTCTTCCAGTTTAAAGCCGTTACCCCTAAATGTCAGCTTTTTAAACAAAGTGGACCAAAAATCACACAGTATTTATGATTTGTGAACTGAAAGAGTTCTTCTTGTAGCTCTAACCATTCTATGATTCTGTGATCATTTGCTTAGGAGTAAAACCACAACTTGTCGAAAGACCATCCTCTGAAAAAAATGTGGAACCATAAGTGAATGTGTAATGCATTGTTTTTCATAGATCATACATTAGTTTAGCACAGTTATATGAATTTAAAAAGGAAAATAAGTAGACTTCTGGAAGCAAACATTTCTTGTATGCTAGGTGACTTCTGTGTGTGCTGTCCTGGGTTCTCTTTCTTTCTTGAATAACAGTATCTTAGAGGGGACCACAAGTGGTTCCCAGTTCCAAAGGCAGCTACAGAGGGTACAATAATTCTCCTGAAAGCCAGACTTTTGTTTCTTTTCTGGCATGCTGTATATCAGGCAGAGTGTTACAATCTGGACTGCAGCTTATAAACATGGGGATCTTCCCCTCCTTATAAAATATATGAGTATTTGTTAGCACTTGCTATGATTTTCCCCAGAAGACTATAGCTGTGTGAACATAGAATAAAAGGTCCCAAATCTCTAATCAGATAGGGGGGGATGGAGCCTGAAACCCAACAAGGCTCTGCACAAACCACAGCCCTGTATCCACAACCCCCCGATGGCTCAGATTTCAGAATCAATGCTCTAATTATCCCAAACTTGAAAAGTATGCTAAAAAAATGGTTTTTGCCAAATAGAGGAGAAGGAAATGGAAAAGCCATTTCCAGTGCGAACAGACATGTCTATGCCATAAAGACAATTGGGGTTAGTTTCAACAGAGTTGTCAACTGTCACTGTCAACCCTAGGAGTGTTTAATCATTGCAGTAGTGATATATCCTTCAGTATGGGAGGTGCTATTAAGGTGTTGTATTTCCTTCTAAAAGCTTCTAACAATCTCCTTAGAATGACTGCCCTGGTGTTATACAGTCGGTAGTTAGGAGAAAGCAGAGTATTTACCATCAAATGTTGAGATTTTCAGTGGGTTTTTGGTGCCACTTGGGCCATGGGAAGTTTTGATGCATAAGGAGGGCTGTGTCCCCCTGCCAATTTTGCCCTTGTTTTTCCTCCAGGCTTCTTGCCTTCCTAGTCGTAGTTCTTGTTTCTCCTAGTTCTGCTTCCCAAATGCCAAAATATTTCCACTTCGTGCACGCAGATGAGCTTTCCAGCATGTGCACAGTAAATCCAATACTTCTGTGTCACATTAGACCCACTGCACATGTGCACATACTATGGGTATAGTAAGTGTGAAGAGGATTTGTTGCTTATTTAAAAGAGTATGCTCCTTCACACTGCATTTCACAGCCCGCGCACACGTATTTCTTCAAGGCCAGTTCTTGCCTGCAATATCCCTTCCTCCCTCTGCCATCCTGCTGTCCACAGCAGGGACAATTTTCCACAAAGCCATTTCCATTCTGGACCCTCTGTGGAAGATGGGGTGTGTTGTGTGCTGACTTCCTGTGACAGCCTGGCTCCAAACATAGTATGGCAGGGCTGTTAAGCTGTTTCAGAGTCACAGAATCCTAGAATGATTTGGGTTGGAAGAGGTCTCGAAGGTCATGAAGTTCCACCCTCCCTGCCACAGGCAGGGACACCTCCCACCAGACCAGGTTGCTCCAAGCCCCACCCAGCCTGGCCTTGAACCCCTCCAGGGATGGGGCAGCCACAGCTTCTCTGGGCAACCTCTTCCAGTGTCTCACCACCCTCACAGCAAAGAATTTCTTCCCCAGATCTCACCTAAATCTTCCCTCTTTCAGTTTAAAACCTTTATCCCTCATCCCATGCCCTGACCAAGAGTCCCTCCTCTTCTCTCTTGTAGCCCTGTTTAGGTGCTACTCTGGCAATTTGTCTGTAATGCCTCACAAAACCATGTATTAAATAATCTATATACATATTACTCACTCAAATATGTAGAGGATCCGAGAAACAGCCATCAAACTGACAAGTGCAGCAAACTTTAAATCTCAGTTTAAAAAATTTGGAAAGGAGTTGACTGCAGGGTGATTTCAGATCTGTGCTCACCACATGAGGTTTCAATACAAGGCACAGAAATGTTCACCCTTCTGCATAAGGTTCTTCAGGTTTGGTAATCACGTGCTGAAAGGTGGGCCATGCCAGTGACAGTGTAGTTTGGCTGCAGCCGTAAATAATCCTATATGGTTTCCTACAGGAGACAGTTGACTTACCCATAACACCTGTACGAATCACAGACATGCAGATTTTCCAATCATTCTATGCATATCTCACTCACAGAAACTGGTGTCTGTATTGAGGACACTCTAAATTTTAAATTAGTACTTAATAATCTTGTGAAAAGAGAAAGACTTCCCCCCCCTTCCCCTATTTTTGGGGGGTCTTTTATAGCTAGTTATTGTGGTGGTGATAATATAAAATTCTTTGTATGTATACGAATATATCCATATATTTTGAGGGACAGCTGCAATTATTCAGTAGCTTTCTCATTTAGGTTTGCATTGGTGAATATTCTTAATATTAATTTATGTGCATGTGAAAGGTGAATATTTAGGTAAAAGACAAGTGTCTCGGGGTTTTATATTTGAGAACTTTTATATATTTCTTCATAATTTCAAAAAGCTGGGAAGTTTGATGAACCTTCCATCCTCCCACTGCCCCTCAGATTTGCCAATGTCTTGTGCTGTTCATTACTCATGGTAATTCATTACCAGTGAAGAATAGGCATTTCTAGCTAAAAGGAAGCCTATGCCATGGTTTTGTGATAGAATAACATTCTTCCAATGTTCAGAAAAACACAGGTGAGCTCACACAAATTGATGAGCTCTGCTTTTGCAGTGGCTTTTTAATAATGCAATGGCTCTCCAGCTCATTTTTCTTGTGGTATACCTTAGCTCCATTCAAAGCACACTTTTCAATCAAATGAAGCTGACTTACAGCTCAATTTATTTTTATTTACTTTACTTTTATTTATTTTAATTTACTTATTTAATGTTCTCTCAGTTCTTCTTTGTCCACCTTTCCTTTTATTCCCTTGTCAGCAACCGAAAAACAGGACATTTGTGTTTAGGCTAAACTCTCAAGCCCGTCATGTTCAAATTTGTCTGAATTTGGGGAAAAAGAGCTTGAGCGGGCCAGCAAACATGGCTGCCCCGCAGAAGTGGCTGAAATTACCCATGATAATTGTTTTCACATTATCTCTACTGTAACTCCAGCGTAGATATATTTACTGCCTGCTCTGGCAGCGATACAGCAGCGCAGTGCGGGTAAGTACATGGCAGGCATTCCTGTGTTTGTAATTACGGTTCCTTGCACATACCAGATGAAGTGAAGCGTGGCACGAGTGCCTGTGCACTTCTTCGGTCTAAATCCACACACTTGCTCTAAGCTTTCACCAGTCTGGCAGAGGAATCTCTCGGATTCAGCCTTTCCTCTTCAGCGCATAGAAATTTTTATGAAGTTACAAGAGTGATGAAAGGTTGACACCGTCTTCTGCACATCTGATGCAAAAGCAGGAGGCCGATTTTTCACTCATACGAGCAGTTCAATTGTTTTCCTGGCCTCGGTGGATAAATATTAGCGAAAATTCAGACTTGAGCTTTTTGTCACAGTTGTTATGAACGAACGTGACACAGCTACAAAACTGGGAAGTGAACCTAGTGAAACCGTTAAGTACCACAAAGGGTACTACCAAGGAAATCCTGCTTCCAATGAAATTAACGGGAAACCTAATGTACAGGACAAGCACCAGAAATATGGTGTATAACCACAAGAATTCTCAGGCATATGCTCTTCATTACACAGTTTAGAAATTTTACTTCTTACATAAAATCTAATATTAAGAATATTTGTGTTAGTTTAGAACTCAAATAATTTGAAGAGCTCTTAATTTCAACAGATTGACTTTCACATGGTGGGTTTTCTCATTTGTGGTAGAAGACTAAAATTTGTTTCCACTGAAGAACATAATTGTATTCTGCATGAAGCATTGTAGGTGATTTGGGAGTATGTGATATTTTTTCTAATTAAAGCCAGGCTTTTGCCTAATTACATCTGAGTAAGGATTTCAAAACTAGGGCCTGACAGGTTTGGTGTGTGTGATAATTTTATTGTGGCAAATAAATTAGATTCAGTCTTATGAAGCTACATTCATTGCAGGAGGGGAAAACGAGACCAGACCAAGACAACTTCATCTTTAGAACAGCTGAAAGATCCTTGTGAAATTTAGTAGTCTCAGGAATATTTTGCGATCATCTCGGAGTGCCTGTGTCTGGGTTGAGCTGGAAGCTGGAATGGTGGAGCAGAGCTGCTCACAGATTTTCCAGCCATATGCCTTGTCTTCAGCTAGGCCTTCTGTGGAAAAGTCCTGGGGCTTGGGTTTAGGGAAAACATATGATAATTATATATCTTGGAGCCTATGGAAAAACACAACCCAACACTGTTACGTTTGTTATATATCAATGCATTCTGAAAAGTACATGAGTTCTCCTTTCAATGACCAGCCAGAAAATATCTACAATTATTTTAAGTTCCCTGTAGTCTAAACAAATTTGCTCATTAGAAACAACTGAGTAATAAAAACAAACATAGCCAACCATGTAAACCAAATGCAAAAATCTGCCAGTCATTTGTGAAAATGGTTTTGATTTGACTATAGCTGAATTGGCGGGGGTATTGTTTTCGCTCAGAATGAATTATGTGGTTTTACATAAAGGATTTAATAAAATAGGTGGCATTAGTGAAATGCAAAAAAATGTGTCAGGGATGTGATTTTCACCTAATGATACTGAAAGGAAAAAGCAATAGGCACTGTGAGGTTTTTTGGAATCAAATCGCATGAAGTTCAACCAAGCCAAGTGCAGGGTCCTGCACCTGGGACGTGGCAATCCCAGGCACAAATACAGATTGGGTGGAGAACGGCTGGAGAGCAGCCCTGAGGAGAAGGACTTGGGAGTGACGGTGGATGAGAAGTTTAACATGAGCCATGAGTGCACACTGGTAGCCCAGAAAACCATCCCCATCCTGGGCTGCATCAAAAGAAGTGTGGCCAGCAGGTCGCAGGAGGTGATTCTACCCCTCTGCTCTGCGCTCATGAGTACTGTGAATCACAGTGTCCAGCTCTGGAGTTCTCGACATAGGAAGGACATGGACCCGTTGGAATGGGTCCAGCGGAGGGCCATGAAGATGTTCAGAGGGCTGGAACACTTCTGCTATGAAGACAGGCAGAGAGAGCTGGAGTTTCTCAGCCTGGAGAAGAGAAGGCTCTGGGGAGACCTTAGAGACCCTTCCAGTGTCTGAAGGGAGCTACAGGAGAGATGGAGAGGGACTTTAAGTGTAGTGACAGGACAAGGGGTAACAGGTTTGAATTAGAAGTGGGGAGATTTAGATTGAATACCAGACAGAAATTCTTTGCTGTGAGGGTGGTGAGACACTGGAAGAGGTTGCCCAGAGAAGCTGTGGCTGCCCCATCCCTGGAGGGCTTCAAGGCCAGGCTGGATGGGGCTTGGAGCAAACTGCTCTGGTGGGAGGTGGCAGGGGGGTTGGAACTTGCTGATCTTTCTGGTCCCTTCCAACTCTAACCATTCCATGATTCTATGATTCTATGAAATATAGTTGTCACTACCTCTTGTGAGAAGAAAGTCAGAGCTATGGTGCTAAATGTTCAGTGATAAGTGCTTGGTTACTTAGAGAAATAAGTAACATAAATTGTACTTCAATATTCTACTGTTGTACTCTAATATTCTACTTTTCCTACAGTACACATGCAGCAAGCCTGAGCACCCTATTACCATAGTGGTAAACTCATAAATGGCATCTCATTAATTGGTATTGGGCCAAAAGTAACAATAGCTGAAGTATATAATAATATATAATGAAATATATGGGCAATCTAGGCTCCTGACTGGTTTGTTCACCAAGTAGGTGGATATTTTTATCACCAGGCTGATACGTTTCTTACAAATATCATGCATAAATTTATATCAAACCCTCGTTTTGGGTAGTGTCAATTCAAAACATTGCAATTCAAACCTTTACTTCAAAACAAAGCATATTTTCTCCAATTTGCTCGTCAAAAATACTACTTGAACATAATGATATTCAGCATTTCCTAGCAATTAATTGTCATATCAGTAAAACACTGTGGGCTCTGGAGGAAATGTTTTGGAGAAAACCTTTGCTTTTAGCACATTTCCCACAAAACAAAATGCCAGTTTGGGCTTATTCTGTGCCTGGTAACTGCATTTCTAACACTTTGTGGCTAGCTTTCATTACACTTGTCCTGCACAGTATGTTAGTCAAAGCAGAACGATATTTCAGTAAATACATTCACAGACACAGTGGGAAAAGTCTGCACAAATCTGCACTGAGATTCACTATCTTCCAGGGAGTTTAGAAGGATTTACACTGTCACTGACAGAGAGCAGCATTTCACCCCACTCCTTTGCTTTAGCTGCTGATATCATTAATAAACCTTAAATCTGAACTGTTCCAGCTTCTCCACTCATTAATTTCTTTATCTGATTGCATAATGGCGTCTAAACCTTTTCCTCTTCAGACACATAATGGTGTCTAAATCTCCATAAACGGGGAGATTTCTGATGCCAGAGGTTCTCCCACACCTCCCAGACGTGCACAGGGCAACGGGAAGACAAGTTGCGTGTGGATCACGAACCACTTGGTTGCCCTAATTTGTTCATTTCCCAACCGTTTTCAGCGCTACGTGATGGGTTGCAGATCAAGGATGGCTTTTCTTTCCCTGCCCCTTCCCTGCATAGAGCAGCGTGGGGGACTTCTTAAGGAAGTGGCTATGGTGACACTGAAACCCTGGCACAACTCCATAGAGATAGAGAAGCGTTGCCAGCCTGTTCATGGATTTTTTTTTTCCCTCCCTGGCCAAACACAGGTCCTCCCTTTCCAGAGCAGCATCTCTCCTGAGGATACAGAGGAGGGAGCACCAGCACTCAGGATTTGCTGTGACTCTGCCATCTTCATCCAAATTAAAGTCATAGGTGAGGGGATAACCTCTAACTTCCCTCTTTTAGGCTAGATTTTTAGGCTAGAATTTGCCTGCAATTAGGCCAGGATTTGCCTGCAATTATGTTTACTGTGTTTTTGAGGAGATTATCGTAGGGTTTTCTGCTATGAAAAAGTACATCAGAAAAAAATGTGTAAAATGCCACAGCCCTGTGAGACAAGCACATCCTTTCTTTTTCAATGGCATCAATGACTTCCAGCCAAGTTAACGCTCAGTTGCATATGTCGGCAGTAAATCTTCACCTTCTTCAACACCTCCGTGTGATTTGCTGTCTCTGGGTATACTGACACCTTTTCTCATGTGAGAACTTTATGGCTTGATAACCATAAAGGGACAGCTGGCTCAGTGGAGTGGTTACTACTTACTCTCACCTCCTAGTTAGTAAGAATTTAAATATATAGAAATGCATGCACAATTCTCACTTGAAACCTGATCTACGGGAAAAGTTCCTTTATGTATGAGCTTATTACTGCGGGGATATGTGCCTTATATCAGCAGTGGCTTTATAAGTCCCTTTGTCATAACAAAGCTATTAGCAGGGGGCTCAGTCTGAACACCCCTGAACTCTGAAAGAGGCTGGATCCAGTCCTTAATCTGAGTCAACGGGTCAGGCCAATGTCCAGCTTCGACTACCTCTGTCCCCCCTGCTGCACAGAAAAATCAAAGGCATAGGTAGGTATTACTTTGAAAAAAAAATCGAAAAACAAACACCCAAATTGCCTGTGCTGAAAGTACTGTTGTGGCTGCTTTTCTACATAAGGAAAAAGATCAAGGGATTAAAAAGGTTATCTTCATTTCTCCCTCTTCGTTTCTCAGCATTCTGCTGCTGATGTTTTATTTCGGAGGTGATGTGGTGAGAGTCCCGTTTGCGTGAGGCTGGGGTTCCCAGTGATTTCCCAACTGCAGGAGCAGCAGTCTGTCTCCTCCTTTACAGACCAGGCAGACCTGCAAGGACAGTGACTAATTGCCTTCATTTATCATGCTTCCAGGCACCCTTTCAGGTAATCTGATTGAAATGTCCTACGTGTCAGAGGCTCAAGAGTCATCAGGTCTCAGGACCGCCACAGAAAAGTACTGAGGTTTTGGTATTCATTATTGCTCTCGCTATGAAGGCACTTAATTATTATAGCACAGAGGGAATAAAATGCACATGTCAATTGCTAATAAAGCTGGAGTCCTCAGTATTGCCTTTAGAAATCCTAAATTCAGCAATCATTTTAACTTTGTGGTTCCGGTTCTCTCTTCACACTGGGATGGGAAAGAACAGACAAGACAGAGAACTGTTGTTTCCCTGTGGCTGAGAAAGAAAGGATAAGAGCACAAGAAGGAGGATCACCACGTCTGACCCAAGAAACCTGTTGCTATTGAACTGTTTTCCTTCAGCTTCTTGGCAGCGTTAAGGCACACCACATAGGGGAGGCAGCAGGGACCGGACAGTGAGCTACTGCAAGAGCTTTTCCTCCTCTTGTGACACTGAAGAGAGTCCCTGGTCACAAGGAATGTGCTTAGTAAGGCCATAAAAATTTCATCCCTGGAGGGGTTCAAGGCCAGGCTGGATGGGGCTTGGAGCAACCTGGTCTGGTGGGAGGTGTCCCTGCCCAGGGCAGGGGGTTGGAACTTGTTGTTCTTTAAGATCCCTTCCAACCCGAACCATTCTATGTTTCTACATCTCCCAGCATCTGAAAGGAGGTCCCATAGTATGATAACAAAAGCTGCTTTCTTGATGGTTTCTATGATAAAAATTCAGCTGGACAGCCTTAATGATGTTTTGAGAAATTTCTTAAAAATTACCTTTTTTCTGCCAAATTACTGGTACCTCTTCTCAAAGCTTATCCCTTGCCAGCATGTTTTCTTTTCAGTTCCAGATGTGAAAAATATTATTCTTTAATTTTACAGACCATTTTATGAAATTCTTCCCAATTCATAGGGTGTACTTTAAGTTCTGTAATACGAAATCTGCAATTATTTCATTAAACTTTTAAACTTCATGCTCCTCCCTTGGTTAAAGTCACAATGCTGTACCCAAACTCTGCAACTACTTATCAGGTTTTTTTTTCCCTAACTGAATGAAATGTTACCTTGCGATCCCAAGCCCTTAAAAAACGTGCTTGTGCACTTCATGGGAGACCAGATTCAGTGGTTCAGAAGCCAATTCCACTTCCTCTGTATCTAATGCTTTTGTTACCTTTTTCAAAATTCACTCAAGGCAAGAGTTACTGTTTAGTTAGGGAGACTTGTATTTTAGTGTGCTCATTCTCTATACAATTAATTTGAACTTTCCCCCTTGAAATTGTGTGATTCGAACACAAAATTCATATGAATGGAAAGATGACAGTTTCCAGGCTTGAAGATGAAGTGGTAAAAAATACTTTTTCCCAATTGTAATATTCCACAAGAGAAAAAAGACTCAATAAAATTAGTTATAGTTTAGACAGAGATTTAATTTTCTTACTGGGTACATGCTTGGAATGGAAAAAATTGAACTGCTTCTTTGACTAAAGATCCAAAATTTCCTTTATTTAATGTTCTAGAGATAAATGTATTTTCAGCCAGACCAGTAGCAGTTATAAGTCTCTGGTTTTGCTAGTCATATGCTACATGGTATTGTGTTACCTCAATGATGTATTTTGAATGCCCCCCACATCCATTACTGAACAATGGACAAGCACGTTCTTTTTGGCTATGCCCTCTTAGATATTTCCTTACACTTGACTAACATCCTCAAATACTTATTCTGTTTGTTAAACACATATTTATAAAGTAATGATACATTCCAAGAATGATGGCTTAAAGCATTAGGTAGTTGGAAAGTTTGCAGAGCAAAGCCAGTGCCCATTTGTACACATTTCATGACCGTTTGCCAACACATACTGCATGTTCCTTGACTCATTCCTTGCTTTTACAGTTGAAGTTTCTTTTTAGGGTCACCTCGTAATTTGGAATGTAATCACTTGGACTACAGACCCAGGATCTGTCTTATTCAAGTTCTGCACCTACAATCAGAACCTGAGTCCTGGAGAAGAGGAGGCTCCGGGGAGACCTTAGAGCAGCCTTCCAGTACCTGAAGGGGGCTACAGGGAGGCTGGGGAGGGTCTGTTTACAAAGGCCTGTAGTGACAGGATAAGGGGCAATGGCTTCAAGTTGGAGAAGAGCAGATTTAGGTTGGATATTAGGAATAAATTCTTTAATCTGAGGGTGGTGGACCATTGGACCAGGTTGCCCAAGGAGGAGGTTGAGGCCCCTTCCCTGGAGATCTTCAAGGGGAGGCTCCAGGAGGCCCTGGGCAACCTGGTCTAGTTGGGGGGTGGGTGTCCCTGCTGACTGTGGGGAGGTTGGACTAGATGACCCTAGAGGTCCCTTCTCTCCAAGCATAGAATGTCCTGGACCATTCTATGATTCTATGATTCTACGATTCTACAATTCTATGATTCTATGACTCCTGTCAAGTATCAGAGCTCATGAGTCTCTCCCCAACTCTTTGGGTGTCACACCTTGCTGATTTGCCATCCACTGAGCGGATGGGAAGTATTTCTGTCAATACTGTCCCAACATTCCCTAGCAATTATTCTAATGGATTCCAATTTATATCAAGGCTCTACAGTTCCCAGGCTTTCATACAGGAAAGAAAAATTGCAGCATTATTGACACCACTGCTGTGCCTCTGAATGATGACAGGAATATAACATCAACAGAAGCCAAGGAAAAAACTTCCCTTCCTGGGCAGAGGGAGGGAAAAATGGTCTCTAATTATTTTTACAATTAATTTAGAAAGATATTTTACTATGATTGAACTCCTAAAGATACCCTAAAGTGAGATTACCAGCGACAAGGGGAAAAAAACATCAGTGAGCAACATGAGACTGTAGTAAAGGCCTTTTCCAAACTTGTATTTTAACTAACAATTTTTCTTGAATGTCACTGGAATGTCTGCAGTCACTGGGCTGTGCATTTGTAATAGTTTTCAGTAAGGGGCAGAAAGTAGAAGGCTTTTTGTGTGATTTAATGGACTAAATGTTTCACCGATTTTGGAAGACACTTGGATCGTGCTACCCTCCTCCATTCCAGAAGCTGTCCCATACACTTGTGTGACATCCCATGGACAGTATTACTTCAGTCGTTCTATGGGGCAGGAGGGCATTTTCGTATCTGGCTGGGTAGAAACATTCATCTCTGAAGGAGAAAGGAGAGATACTTCTCTTGGCCTCTTAATCATTCTTGTATATGGAAAAAGCTTGGTTGAAATTTCTCAGAGAGGTCCCAGCTGTTAGAAGGAATTTTAGGAAAGATGGATTAGTGAATATAATAAAAGTAATAACCAATCCCAACTGTACTTTAACCCTAAGGTAGGTCTACAGCTTATCAAAGCAAGGTGTTAACACCTTAAAACTCGAACCACTTTTCTGCATATAGACATGACAAAATGGATACACTTGGCTTGACTCCAGAATCCTGACAGGCAGAAGGGGAAGGCAAACTCTGTGCCTTCAGGTAAGAAAAATCCTGTAGTAGTTCTGCTCGGTGTTTGGGTGGGGATGAGTGTGGCAGGGCTGAGGTTTTATTTTACTTTTTGTAATGGAGGCTCAGGGTAATTCTCCTGGTGGATCCTCAGCAAGAAAAACTGTGTCCGTTCCAGCTGGGCTGAGCCAGGTGGGCACTGCATTTTGTTTTCCGGGGGAGAAGCTGTGATGGGTCTCCACACAGAATCATAGAATAGAGTTGTGTAGGTTGGAAGGGACTTTTAAGATCATCTAGTCCAACCGTCAACCTAACTGACAAAAAAACATCACTAAACCATATCCCTGAGCACCATGTCAACTTGTCTTTTGAATCCCTCCAGGGATGGTACCTCAACCACTTCCCTGGGCAGCCCATTCCAATCTGCAATAACCCTTTCTGGGTAAAAATTGTTCCTAATCTCCAATCTGAACCTCCCCGAGTGCAACTTGAGGCCATTTCCTCTTGTCCCATTGCCTGTGACTTGGGAGAAGAGGCCGACCACCCATGACCACACCCTCCTTTCAGGGAGTTGGANGTCCCCAGCTACATCTGCTGCACCAGGGACTCAGGTCATGCTGCAGGAAGGAGAGAGAGGCAGCATGTGCTCTGGACCAGGATGCAGCCCAGAAATCACACCCAGGGAATGCTGACTACATGGCTCTGGCTGCCAGCAAGGTCAATGATCCTGGAGACACTGGCCATCACTGGGGGTTTGATTTAAATTCAGTCATCTGGGCAACTTTTTGGGCAATTAGTGTGCCTTGTGGATAACGTACAGATATAGTCCTATAATCCAGAGGCCAAGATTAAAAAATATAAAATGATTCCTTCAGGCTGGACAATTAAAGCCTGAAGACTTGTGAATGTCTGCAGAGATTGTGTTTCAGGACACAGATTATGTCAGTAATCATTAAAGTGTTAACTTTTGGTATCACAAGAAAATTTTCCACTGTAGAGAAGAATTAACGAGGTCAATTTTTAGTGGTTCTGAAAACAAAGTAATCAGCAAATACCTGTAAACACTCCTAGCCAGCAGGTGAGATATCCCAAAACCACCTGTCAGGTGAAAAAAAAAAGCACAGTTATGAGAGAGCTCCACTCAAATTACACTGTAAAAAGTAAAGAACAAGCCTGCGTGACTGACTGTACCCTTTTAGCATTGTGAAACAGCCCCAGAAAATTAAATTGATTTGACCAGACTGGATGATTTGTGTTATTTTCCAAACACACCTTTTTCTTGCTGAGAACATTTTTCCAGGAGTTTGTTCATCAAGTTGCAATTGTTTTAATGTTATGAACCACAAGCCGTCAGTAGGTTAACCACGGATTTATTCCCGAGATAGGCAAATAATGCAAGTGCACCAGCATCCAGTGGGTTCTACCACCCCAGGAACCAGTTTACTCCTTTCACTGCACTGGAGTAATGGTGGAGCTACTGCTGCAGGAAGGAGACCTCACGGTAACAGCAAACAGTGTCAGCAGCATTCCTTAGGAGAATTCCTTAGCATTCCTTTAGCTTCTTGTAGATTTTTGTGGGTTTTTTAAGATTCACAGAGCAGCTGAGGTTGGAAAGGACCTCTCTGAGAAGAGAATCATAGAATCATAGAATCATAGAATCATAGAATCATAGAATCATAGAATCATAGAATGGTCTGGGTTGGAAGGGTCCTTAAGGATCGAGTTCCAACCTCCCTTTCCTGGGCAGGGACACCTCCCACCAGACCAGGTTGCTCAAAGCTCCATCCAGCCTGGTCTTGAACCCTTCCAGGGGTTGGGGCAGCCACAGCTTCTTCTCTGGGCAACCTCTTCCAGGGTCTCACCACCCTCACAGCAAAGAATTTCTTTCTGGTATTTAATCTAAATCTCCCCTCTTCCATTTTAAAACCATTACCCCTTGTCCTATGGCTCCCCTCCCTGATCAAGAGTCCCTCCCCATCTCTCCTGGAGCCCCTTTATGGACTGGAAGGGTCTCTAAGTTCTCCCTGGAGCCTTCTCTTCTCCAGTCTGAATAGTCTCAACTGTTTCAGCCTGTCTTCATAGGAGAGGTGCTCCAGCCCTCTGATCATCTTTGTGGCCTCCTCTGGACCCATTCTAACAGGTCCATGTCCTTCCCGTGCTGAGGACTCCAGAGCTGGATGACGAGTCCAACTTTCCCTACAAAGGGTGTAGTGTGCTTTTGCTGTGCCTTTCTGTAAATATATACTTTGAGATGTTTTGAATTAAATCATACAGAACAAATCTACAAAAGCTGTTAAAATCAACCCAAGCTGTTGAAAATCTGCTTTGAGATGCTTTTAGCTCACCAGCTGCACAGCTCAGCGACTGTAAGCGAGTGACAATTCAATAAATGTTTTTGGAAACTCGGGATGATCTCTACTTGACTTTTGGCTTGTGCAGGCCATGAAGAAGGGGGAAGATTGGCTTCTCTTGTGGGAGAAGGTCATTGAGACCTGGGGCAAAGGTTCATCTAAGCGCAGGCAGGACATCAAGTACACCAGCACTACCATTGGTCTCAGTGGGACTGCTCCTGAGCTGAGGGGGAAATCAGTAGTTAATGGCTTTCCTGGGTTTATGCTTTATCTTTTACAGGTTTTTAAGGCATGGTTTCAGAGATATGGTTCAGGTGTTCAGGTATTTTTGGTTTTTTGTTTTTAAAGTATTACACAATGCTTCTTGCTCGCCAACCTAACAAGATGGGTTCACTTTATACACTAAATTAAAAAACATATCTGTCCTCAGTTTTCACCTGAAGTTGACATTTCCCTCGCTCTCTCTGTGTATATATCGCAAAGTGGTAGCCTAAGGGAAGGCGTTTGAAGAATTCCAGGTTTATAAATGGCCTATATTATATTTTATATATGTGGGCAGCAGCTACAGTCTCCACTTTTAGGCCTGAGGGGAAGGCAAAGGTTTCCTGAGTCAGGGAGCCGCAGCTCCCGTCTGCAGGCAGGTACACAAAGCTCCCTTTAACGGGCTTAGAGGAGCGGTGAGATGAAACATGCCCACTGATGGTTAACAGATCTGTCCCTCAAGACTGCATTTCACTGAACATGGCATTTGTTTACACTCGGCTAAAGCTTTTAGCATTTTCGGGCCTATAAGAGGATTTGGCTGGTAGCCCTGCTGTTGATTGTCATATTCCCTAGCTAGAAATGTCAGTTACCACTTCTCTTTCTTCTTCCGTTCATTAAACTTTTTGTATATTTTCTCTGTCGTTCCCAGGAATTAGTGATGACATGTGCCATTTGCATATTACTGTAGTTCTTCCAGGGGATGTGAGGGCACACAGAGCTCGCAGCTTTAAACCCACTAGGGATTCGTGGGGACCAGGAGTGACACAATCTCATCTGAATATTATTTGTAGCATTTTGTGTGTAGAAAAACCTAGTGAAAAAACAAGAGCTGTTCAGCTGGAACTGAATGTGCACACAGGCTGCTTTTTCTTTCATGACCTACCACCGAGCTTTTTCTCTGCAGACGACAGGAAGGTATTTCTGGAAATCCATCACAGTATAACTAACTGGAAAGATCTTGCAGCCAAAATTGTTTAACCCACCCTTTTATTCCCATGTGGTGCTGAGTCCTCAGCATGGCCACCCAGCTGATTTCTCAGATTTGCCACTGAAGAATCCTCACAGGGTCAATTGCTTCATGCTGCCTGCTTGAGAAGCTACCACAGGCTTTCTCTGCTTCTCTCCTCTGTGAACATACAGGGCAGAAATGCTCTCCCCCTTTCCTTGGGGAAGAAGACCTTCACAATGTACGAAATACTTTGCCAAGTAAGGCTGAGGCTCAAGGCCACAGAATTAAAGCTTCAGTCATGGTCCGATGATGTAGCCCAGCTGGTGCTGATTCACGTTTGGTGGTTTCCACTCCAGATTGCTCTCTTCAGCCATTTTCCCACCCCTGATTTGTTCATGAACCCACAGTTCACTGACAACTGGTTACACCAGCAGAACTGGGGAGGCAATACCCTTGGGGATGAGGTAGGAGCAAGCAGCTGGGCATCAGTAGCAGTTTACTTAATTTGCCTACCACAGTTATTTTTGGCTTGTTGCAAGAGTGAACTGAAGGGGTTTATCTGCACTAGAGTAATTTCACATACATCTACTGTGTTAAAAGTTACGAGCTTGTCCTAGCTCATGAGCTAAGGTCCCTTTGGTGCCTAGAAAATAGACAAAGCACTTCCAGAAGGAAATTCTTCCGCCTTAAGTATTTTCAGAGCAGCTCATTTGACTCTGTCTCCCTGGGGAGTGGTGGAAGCACAGATTAGGGCAACCAGGCTATATGGATTGGTCTGGGACATCCATGGATCCAAGAAAGCTTTCAAGCCATTATCTTGTCCAGATTTTAGTAACACCAGTGAATACCCTGAAAGGGGCTCATCTAGGATGTATCTTTCGCCTTGATATGGGTCTTAGACCCAGTTTGAAATGAATCTTCAAACCTGCAGCAGGACAGAAGGAAACTTTCTGTCCATTGGACATGTTTGTCATTCCCATTATATCTATTAATTCTATGTTTAGAGTCAAGCTGCCCTATCCCGGATGGCTAAATTAGACTATCTTTCCAACCTCAGATGGTTAAAATCTAGGGAAAGTGATTGTATTTTTAAGGGATAAACATGCCGCACTGGCTTTAAACTAGTTAACTCAGAGAACTTCAGCAAGTAGCTGAACAGCAACAGGGAGCTCCATTCAGGCCACAAAATCTGCCTTTATTAATAATTCTATCAAATGCTCAAGCAAGCACTCCATTCAGACAGGGCTGCATCTATGGCAGTATCCCGTAGCTACTCAAAACCTAAGGCTGTCCCCCACAGGTTACCTATGTAATGATGAAATGTGCATGATCTTACTCCCTGTCAGCCCTCGATGAGACTCCAGATCCCCTTTGACAAAGACTCTGCTCTAGAAAGTCTGTCATTTATTAAAAGAGCCGCAGTAATCTCAGCTCAATTTGTGGCCAGCACTTGGCTTTTATGTATGATGAATTAGAAAGTGGGATGGTTCCTCCTCACACTACAGGTTTCATTTTACTCTTCTTTGTGAGGAATTCCTTTCTTTCAACCTACAGACCTGGAAAGCATTTCAAAGCCTGTCCTATTCACGTGATAGTTTGGTAAGTCCTCAAGAAACAGTGCATTTAAAAAGTGACACTGTTCCCCACTTTCAATTCCTGAAGCGTATCTCAAGACCACTCAGGTTGTTTCCATTATGCACCACTTCTGGAGTTTCAAAGATGACTTATTTGATTTTAACTGGTAAAACAATGTAGTTTCAACCAGACCAGCTGAACATCTTTTTGCATCAGCATGAATACTACAAAGGGAAAATCCTTCTGACAAAATCTTTATTGAAAATGTCCTACAGAAACTTGCGCAAGTTGCAAGTCGGTGCTTACTTATTCCAAACACATCTGGAGTCTGGGGGTTATTTTTTCAGTGAAGTAGTCCCCTTAAAAAATGCCTATAACTAATTTTTTTTTTAATTGCAAACCGCAACGCACATGCAAGGCTGTACATCCTCCTGTTATCCTCTGGACAGTGCAGGGAAATCTCTGCTAGGCACCGTACGTAACACAGCACAGCTGCTGTCGGATTTGGTTTCATTAGCCCCTTCCTGTGGCTCTGGGCCATTGCTGGGACTCTCAGATATACTCCTTCCCTTCTTTCAGTTTACTCTCCCCTCATTTATTCTCAATAGAGTCATATACTGTAAGGTTCATCAGCTCCGGTTCCTTTTCTGAAGAGTTTTCAAAAGAACTGGTGCTCTTCAAGCATGCACAGATGAAAGTATCCAGTTTCACAAAAGTATACATAAATTGGTCAGAAAGAGAGAAGTTTCAGGCAACAGCCCCAGGGCCATCAGGTAGCAGGGCTGCACTTGTGGTTTGCACGTCAGCAAATTATTTACACCGCCTGAAAAAGCAGTGAGAGCATTGATAGAGAGGGAAGGAACTGCCATAATTTTGTAATTTTGGAGAAAGGACAGGATTGATGTGAAAATTAAAAATAAAAAAAATAAAAAAAAAGAGGACATATGTGGAAACTGGACACATTCTTCTTTCTGAGATGCTCTGGAAGGATATTAAATTTACAGGTTTCACAGAGTGCCATTTGCCTTTCTGTATATCCTGAAGTAAGTTGTTTGCAGAGATTTGCTACTTTCAACTAAAGATGTTGTTGTGCTTGACTTATTTAGAATGGAGGCTCTTCAGTGCAGATGGTCTTTCTTCACAATTATGCAGTATTAACCCTGTGAAAGGGGGTGGTTTGTCAATGTTATATCATAAAAACAGTAATGTTGCTGATTCAATAGGAGCTTACAGCTTCCTAAGAATTTACTCCTTTTACATTTCACCTTTCAAGCTGGATTAGACCTCAGAAGGACTGTTTTGATTTGGTTTTTAGTCAGTTATTTTTCCTTTTCCCATTCATTTACAAAACATGACCTATTAATTTTGAAGTGCACAAAACGATTTTTGTTTTTATAAACAAAACAGTAACGTTTTTCCACCCCTCTTTTTTAATACCTGTAGCTTCTAAGTATTTCTTGGATAAAGATTTGCATTTGGCACACAAATAGTTCCATGGTCTGAAATCTTCCAGCATTTTACCTGCCTGGAAAAGGTCCATTTTCTTTTGTCCAGATTATCACAGTTAAGTATATGCGGCTTTTGTAGAAAGCGCAAAGTGATTGTTTTCCTGACTATCTGCCTCTCAATTTTCTCCTGCCCCTGTGCCGGCTTGTGTAAGTAACCTGAGATGAGTGTTCAGTCTCTGAGGCTGCAACTATTCTAGTAAATTAAAAAGTGGCAAGGAATGTTCCCAGGCACTGGGCTTCAATTGCCTCCACTCCTAATTTTTTTAAAAAGGTCCCAGGGATGGTTTTTGGCTCACGTCAAACAGCGCTCTCCCAGACAAACCCCAGGCATGGTGTGAGGGTGAGCAAGGGACAAAAAGTCTTCCCAGTGGGCGACCTGGATGTGGAGACCTTGTTTGGGAGGGGAAGAAAGTACGATGTGAACCCAAGTGCCAGTTACACTCCCTGCCCAAGTGCGCTTCCAAGCACGTCTAGTTTATTAGTTGGGACACAATTTAAGTGGTATTAGTGGACCTCTACCTCTTTGATATTTGAAGGACCTATAAAGTACCCCTCTCATTTCAAAGAAACTGCTAATGGACCCACAGAAACTTTGATGTACCGAGACACTTAACCAAGTAAGTATTTCTCTGACAGTCAACAGCGTAACTCATACGCCTGAGGTCAGCTCCATCCTTGTCACATCTCTGGGTTGGAGCCCAAAGTATGTGAGCTTTGAGCTATCTGGCCTCACTGCATTTGGATCTTCACAGGATGGTCTCTTGTTACATTGTGAAAAGTATCCGAGGAGAAACAAGACAAATTCAGCCCAAAATCAGAAAAGAGGCCTTTTTTAGTATAACCACTCTCTTTATTTGTACTGAAATATTCAGCTTCTGGCCACTTGTACATTACTCTAGATGAACCTTGCATAGTGTAGAAAAAGAAAAAGGCATTGGGTGATGCCTCGTCACCTGTCTCAGCAGACTGATGGCAGCACCCGTGCTGTCATCCAAATTAGCATCTTCAAAATAGCACAGCTTAGGGACAAGGCCCATGTAGATGAAGGCCAACATGGCTGACTCAAAACTGTCAGGTGTCATCCACATCTTAAATGATAAAACAGAGAAGTTAGTGCATTTGTCACTGATGAAAAGAGGGGAAGTTTGGTTCACTGAATTTTAACCATCTGAAATCTAGATCTACCTGGCTGGGGAGCAGGAGCAGCTCTGTAGAAACAGACCTGGGGGTCCTGGTGGACAATAAGCTTGATAGGAGTGACCATTGAGCTGCTGTGGCAAAGAAAGCCAACAGGATGTTGGGCTGCATCAACAAGGGCATCACCAGCAGAGATAAAGAAAGCATTATCTCACTCTACTCAGCATTGGTGAGGCCACACCTGGAATACTGTGGTCAGTTTTGGTCCCCAGTATACAAAAAAGGTGTGGACAGGCTGGAGAGGGTCCAGAGAAGGGTCACCAAGACAACCAAAAGAATGGGAAGTCTGTCATATGAGGAAAGTCTGAGAGAGTTGGGTTTGTTCAGCCTTGAGAAAAGAAGGGTTAGGAGAGACCTTATCACCCTGTTCTAGTATTTAAAGGGTGACTACAAAGAAGATGGAGTCTCTCTTTTTACAAGGAGTCACACAGAAGAAAGGACTAATGGGTACAAGTTACTCCAGGGGAGATTCCAATTGGACACAAACGGGAAATTTTTCACGATGAGAACAGTCAGCTGTTGGAATAATCTCCCCAGGGAAGTGGTGGATCTGGACATCACTGGACACTCCTTAAAATTCAGCTGGACAGGATGCTGGGCCGTCTTGTCTAGACCAGGCTTTTGCCAAGAGATGTTGAACCAGATGATCCTTGCGGACCTTTCAATCTGGTATTCTGTGATTCTATTGTACTTATTAAAGACATTTCACCTCTCCTTCTGCTTTGGATTTAAAAAAAAGAACAGTAATTATTTAGAAAATAGAAAAATCATAGAAAATAGAAAATTTTAGAAAAATCATAGAAAATAGAAAATTTTTAGAAAATCAGGCTGCAACAGGGTAGGTTTAGGCTGAACATTAGGAAAGCATTTTTCCCAGGAAGAGTGGTCAGACCCTGTAATGGGCTGCCCAGGGAGGGGATTGAGTTCCCATCCCTAAATGTGTTTCAGAGTGGTTTAGCTGTGGTGTTGGGGGATCTGGTGTAGGGGAGAGCTTTGCAGAGTGGGGCTGATGGTTGGACTTTATGATCCCAAGGGTCTTTTCCAACCTGAATGATTCTATGATTCTATGAAAAATGACCAACAACTCAGTAAGACAAGGATTTTCGAAGTCCGGAGAGCACAACAGCCTCAAAGTGGAAAACACGGGAGTTAATTGCTGCTTCTCTTCTCCTACCCCTTCCCCTTGAACAATTTGTCATATCTGATTGAGGCTGGCTGATTTTATAGTGCAGATGACAGGTCTAGGCAGGCAGCACTGCTTGTACAGTAGGACTAGGAGGGAAGCCCAGGCAAATCTGTGCCAGCTCATGAAGTTAAAACAATTTTGCATATAAAAAAAGAAACCATAACTAATTAACACCAGGCAGGTGGTCTAGCTGGAAAACTAAAATCCAAACTAGGTCACAAGGGACTATGAGTCTTGGCAGATGAAACTGTAACTGAAATCATCTTCTAAGACCAGCCAAGTGAGAGCAGAGCCAACTACCCTTATGAAAAAATCTGCCTGTGCCAGTCATTTCTGGGAAAAACAAGCCAAGGACAAATGACTGCAGCTCTCAGAATGAGCATGATTGCATTTAGTCTTCAGGGTTTTGTTTCTAAAAGAGTTTTTTGTTAAATGCCAATTTTATTTGGTCAGATTCACAGAGAGATCAAAATCAGCCTTCACGGTGCTTTAAGAAAGTCAGCAGGGAAGATGATTGAGGGGGGACCAAATATGAAAACAAAGAGGAGGGTGTGAAAATTTATGTTAAATTTAGGTGGGCCTTGGAGGAAGCAATAGACCCTGCTGGGTTACAAAAATGTAAGCAGATACCAACAAAGTACAGAGCTGGCTAGATACCAACTACAGTATCGGGGTTTGCGGCTCTTCCCAAAAAGCCGGGGGCAGGGAGGGGGAGAGGTTTTGTTTGGAGGAAAGAAATGGAGAAAGCGAGATTTGTGAGGCAAAAGGTTCTGCTCTTGCACTGAAAGGAAGGGCTGATCAAATACAAGCATAGCATCTTAAAACTTACCGTGAGTAACATTTGGGCTTTGGGAAACTGAACACCCAGATCACGTTTTCAATTGGTGGCCCTCAGGGATACGGAAATTATTCCCTACCCTCAGACTCCTGAAATGTAATCTTTTGACATACCTAAATGCAAGAGCAGGCTGATGGGGACTTACCCGCACTCTAGAGAAACAGTTGATAGATTTGGATTTTTTAAAGCTTATGAAAGCTTGCAAATGTGTAAAGTAACAGCACATACAAAGCCCCAGCTTTCTCAGGTAGGTTATTCCACTCACCTCACTGTACTCATGGTCAGGGCATATGGAGTTCTCCATGTGAAAAACTTCAGCTGTGCATTTAATGCATACTAAAAATACAGCCTGTAAGGTCAATTGACTGTAGTTTAATGGAGTCCTTTGGCAAGCAGTTCAGTGAAGAGCTAATTGTAATCAGCGAGCAGGAAAAGTAGCTCTTTAGCTTTAATCAGCCTCATGGTACCATTTATACCTACTACCATAAACACTATTATGGTAATTCTATAACAATTCATGGTCATACTTTACTGAGATTATGATTGTTCTCCTTTACACTGCTCAAATGCAGTCACTCACATATGTATGACATTATACACGTGTCTGAAATGAAAAGAGCCAAGCTCTTAGCTGGTGTAACCTACTGATGCCAGGTAGAGACCACAAAATCCCCTCCTTGCAAATATTTTTCCGCCCTATTTAAATATGTACAAGGCAAGGCATAGAGTACTAAGGGACTAGAGTTTGCCTGGAAAGAAAGTTTGGGTCATGGAGTGGTGGCTTCTGTTTCATCACACTGGAATACTTGAAGACCTAACTGTCCCTGTTTCTCCATTGCTGGCTCACTGGACCTTCCCCCATCCTTCAGCTCCACATTATGCAGGCCACTCAGAGTAAACACGACCAGATAAACTTCGAAACTCATCAAGGTGGTTTGGGCTCTTTAACTAACCTGTCAGGGCGAGTAACATCTGGCACCACAAGGTTTGCAAGGTAACTGTGTCATGCATATAAAAGAAATGTGCCCAATCATAACAACGAGTTCTTCCCTTAGGGATATGTAATTTGGAGAAACAATTTGTCACAAACAACACAAGAAACTGTTTCATCTAGGAAACAGTAGCACGGAGGTGAAAAATCCCCAAGACTGGGAGGACATGAAAAGGGTAAAGTTAATACAAGAAGTTGGAGTGGCAGCACGATAATATATTTTTTAGCACTTAATGCGTAAGAAGAGCTCTCAAGCCTCTGCACCAGGCTGGGAATAGACCATGCAGGAGCTAGCATTCATTTCATCAAGACAAAAGGAGAGTTTAATCCCCATTTCATATCATGTTCTCACTAATTAACTTCTCCCAAGACTCCCTGCCAACTTCTTTTCTTGTGTCCCTCCAAAAGTCCTCAGCTTGTAAAAAATAACCTATTTAAAAAATAGAAGAAGAGAAATCTGTGCAGTCAGCATTTCTTTTCACAGAATCACAGAATGATAAGGGGTTGGAAGGGACCTCTGGAGATCATCCAGTACAATCCTCTGCCAGAGCAGGCTGCACAGGAACATGCCCAGGTGGGGTTTGAATGTCTCCAGAGACAGACTCCAACACCTCTCTGGGCAGACTCTTCCAGGGCTCCGCCACCCTCACAGGAAAGAATATTTTCTGCATGTTCAGATGGAAATTCTTATGTTCCAGCTTGTTCCCAATGCCCCTTGTCCTGTCACTGGGCACCACTGAGAAGAGCCTGACCCCATCTCCTTTAGATATCGATCCCGCCCTTTAGATATCAATCAGCATTGAGGAGGTCTCCTCTCAGTCATCTCTTCTCCAGGCTGAACAGCCACAGCCTTTCCTTACCAGGGAGATGCTCCTTCTCCTTGATCATCTTTGTAGCCTCTGCTGGACTCTTTCTGGTAGTTCCCTGTCCTTCTTGAACTGGGGGGCCCAGAACTGGACACAGAGCTCCAGGTGCTTTCCAGGTTCTATTTTAATCAAAATACTGTCTTTTCAATAGGTGAAAATCCTCTCTGAATAAGAGCTAAACCATTGTTTCACAGCTCCATACCATCACTGACCTGCTGCAGGAAACTATCTACTCAAATCCTTTGGGAGCCTTCTATAGTTTGGGCACAGAAGAATGATGGACTAATTTAAACAGTCATCATAATCTCTATAGAAACATTTCTCATTGTCTTGAGAGAAACGTATCTGAATCTGTAAGAACCTTTATTGCTTATATTAAAATTATTCTCTTGGACAATTATCATACCTGTTGACTGGGGCATTCAATTGAAACCGAGCTATTAAAAAAACACCCTAAGGTGATCTTTGTAAAACTTTTAATTACTGAGTTAAATAAAACATCAGTCGTCTTTTAATGAAATATGTCACTGCATTCAGCCTTTCCCTTGAGTTTACCAGGTGTGTTCAAATAAACATTTAGAGACAGCTCTGTTATTATCATTATTACGTTTATAGTGCCAGATAAGTGCCTGCTGTATTCTGGAGGGAGACAGATAGTAGTCTGAGTATGCTTGGACTATTTAGCAATGTAAATGAAAATCACAGGAAAAGAGGCTCTAGGAGAATGAAATAGAAGAAGGTCAGTGTGTGACTCCCATGGAGCAAAGCTGATCGTCTATATCGCAAACCAACATTGTGTGGCTAGAGAAAAAGCTAGGCACTTTCTTAATATTTTAATTAATGCATGCAGAAAGGGTGACATAGCCAAATCCTATTCTCTGACCAATTTCACAGAGGTGCCTGACCCTAAATATTCCCAAAGTACAGGAAAGCAGTGCCCAGGGTTAGACTGTCCCTCTGCCAGGATACAGCTGTTCTTCATACGGCACTGAGTCCAGGCATACTGAGAATCCCATCATGGCTTTGTTGTGCACAAGGTTCAAGGGAAGAGAGTGTCCAAAACAGCCTGGGAATCACATTATGGAGCTTCAAGAGGTTTGCCCGGAGGCCTTAGATACTCCCATCCCCGTTAGGGCACTGGAGACAGTCCCTGCTCTGTGAAGCAGGAGTGGCCCTTGGCAGGATGAAGTGCTTCACCGACCTAAACCTTCTCTCTCTTTAACGAGCAACACAGTGACAGGGCAATGTCTTTGCTATCAGACAGAGTGCTGTTTCGTAACCACTTAAAGTTAAAACAATGGTTTCCCTGCAAGGGAAGCAATATACGCTCAGATGATACATATGCTACTGCTGGACTTGACCCAAAGCACACTTTGGGTGAAATCAGAGTCATCCCATTGGCCTCCCTGGGATTTGGATGATGCCAGTTTGGCTCCCTGACCACCAGGCACAGTTTGTTCTGTTCATGCAGATTATATTGTTACTCTTTCCAACTTGATTAGCTATGCAGAAAAAAACCCAGAGTCTTGAAGGTTATTCTCTTTAAGAGGAGACATTGATGGTGGAGTCAGGTAGCTTTTATACAGTTCTCTCTGGCTACAAGCCCTGTGTTCTTGAACCCAGGTGGCATTAAGCAATGGCAGACAACTTTGGGTTTAGCAGCAAAATTTTTAGGGCAGGTTTCGCACAATAGCTCTTTTTCCTCTTGATGACTCTATGGAATCAGGCCATTCAACATCCTTTCTGCTTTTGAGCTTCCTGCCACTATGTCTGCACAGCTTTTTCTAGAAGGAGCAGAGGCACACACACACACTCAAAAATACATATACTATATGTATATACAGCACATACAGATATATATTCATAGAATCATAGAATGGTTACAGTTCGAAGGGACCAGAAAGATCATCCAGTTCCAAGCCCCCTGCCCTGGGCAGGGACACCTCCCACCAGACCAGGTTGCTCAAAGCCCCATCCAGCCTGGCCTTGAACCCCTCCAGGGATGGGGCAGCCACAGCTTCTCTGGGCAACCTCTTCCAGGGTCTCACCACCCTCACAGTAAAGAACGTCTTTCTGGTATTCAATCTATATCTCCTCTCTTCCAATTTAAAGCCGTTAGCCGTTGTCCTTTCACTACACTTCCTGACAAAGAGTCCCTCTCCAGCTCTGCTGTAGCTCCCTTCAGATATTGGAGGACTGCTATAAAGTCTCCCTGGAGCCTGCTCTTCTCCAGGCTGAGCAACCCCAGCTCTCTCAGCCTGTCTTCAATCCAACTATATGCAACTCAATGTCGGGCCAAAGCCTTTCTGCCCAAATTGTTTACATTTTTCGGTAGGATCTTCCACCCCTTTGAGTGGAGGCATGGACTTGTGTTCTCCTTTGGGAGATCCCTGTCATTTCAGCTACATAACTCCCACTGAGACACTTAACATGTTTAAATGAAGGGTGGCACCTTAGTCTGCTTCCTTTGGTGAACTCATGCCCAGCCCATTTCAGATCGCCTGTTCCCCTTCCTCAGACTGCCCAATTCTCTCTATACGTTGCCCGTTCCTTCAGTATCGGATTTTCTGCACGCTTTGTGTATTTTATGCACTATGAAAATCAATAAAACAGATTGAATAATGAAACGTTAATGAATAACAACTGAGGGACGGCAGCTGTTTCATTTTAAGATGCTTTTAATCTCCATTACCATAGCCAAGAGCATGCTCTTGAACGACAACAGTTACCCAGACAGACGTCCTACCCTCATCCCTAACGATAAAAAAAAGGTGAAAAAACCTACTCAGCTGCAGCGTTGCAAGGAGTGGTCCAAGTCTGTTGAGAGAAGCTCCTCCATCAAAACCAAGGAGCGTTTGTGCAGAATCAAACACCCAGATACATGGAATCTTTCCATGAGAAAACTGAACCAGCCCAGCCCAGGCTCTTTCCATGTCTGCTTATCCGCTGAGGGACGCACGGGAAAGTTAAGGCAAAGTGGCACAAGGTGGGAAGTCCCTGGACATAAATCACAGCTTGCTAATCCTTTCCACAGATGCTCCCATTTAGGTGTAAAATGGTTTAAGGTTATTGAAGTTCCATGCCACCCTTGGCAGGATTTATTTACATTTCCTGTACACAGGCTGTGGTTTGATGTTACAAAATAGTTAACCGCGATACCAGCTTGAGAGAAATTTCCCCAGCTAAAAAAAACAAATAAACACAACACAACGAAACATAACATGGCCAAAAAAAAGTATTATTTTAACTGATTTTGCATCCAGAGCAGTTCACTGATCTCATTCACAATGAAGCCACACAAACACTGTGCTAGCCGCTCTCCTTTTTTCAGATAAAGTTTATCCTGGCTCCAGTGAGGTTGTATGTCCATGTTTTCCTTTAAGCAGTTAAAGGTGGTCCTATTGTAATCAGTCTCATTACATTCTGCACTACTTACTAACGTAGTAATTGCAAAAGCAATTTCAAATGAATGCCCTAATTAGCTAAATACTTATATTCACAGTTAAGGCAGAAACAAAAGGATGTCCATTCACAAGTTTTCCTCATCAGCCTGGACTTTTGCAAACCCTTTAAGCACTTGCACAGTTGCAGTGAAGCCCTAATGCAGAATACCGTGAAGGCAGTGGAGTCTCTCTGGTTAACAAGGTAGAGTTCAAGAAGTACTTCAGAAAACACCTGGGATGGCAAGTCTCTGTAATCGGTCTTATAGCTCAGAGACCAATGTGGAGATAAGAAAATTAGGGACAGAAAGAGAAGAGCTGAAACCAGAGTGTGGGTGAGTGTGTATGAAATGGAAGAAAAGTGTGTGAGATACCAGTTTGGAGCGGTAGCACTTGCAACCCCTCTAGGAACTCCAGAAAATGGGCCAGGGCTTGGCAATCTCAGGAATTAGACCTGGAGCTGATCCCTTGACGTAAGGGTGGACTGGAGTTTCCTTCTGTAGTAGGGGAAACCTCATTAACTCTACAGCAACACAGCAGGAACTACTGAGCTGGTACTGCCAGACTAAACAAGAAACAATGATCCTTATTTTGCACTCTGCTGGGGTTGGAAACACTGGATAAATACTGGGAGATCTGCCATTAAGGTATACAGGACTATTTGGGAGTATTAATCTCTATTGCTAAAGAGTGAGTCGACAGAATTTCAGTGCATTTGAAAATATTTGAATCTACTTCGATTTTTTTGGAAACTATTTAAAAATTCCCTTTCACTAAACCTATTGTCTGTTTAGGATTATTTCAACTTTAGTGAGTAACATTCTTTGAATAATAGACTGGTGTCCAACTCCCTGGCAAAACTCACCTTGATCTGTATTATCATTTAGACTCCACCTGAAAACATCATTAATTTAAATAAGCAATAGAGACTGAAATAAAATTCCATACATGCTTAACTCTCCAGTGTGGTTTTGAAAAACCTTTCTTCTTTAGCCAGTCTTATGTTACATGGTGGATGGTCTTTGCTTTGACCACCTCATAAAAAAAGGCTCATAAATAGTTTTCATGTGTTATTTAAACTAGCGGTATTCCCTGAGGCACCATGCTTTTATTTTTAAAAACCCTTTGTGTATTCCTAAAGCATTTCTAAACCAGTAGCAGAGGTAAATGTGTATTTTAAACCAGGAAAGCCATGTTCTCTCAGTATCAGACCACAAATTTTTTTACTCCATGCTGATAAGAATAAAACACTTCTAGCAACTTCCACCTGATTTATGTGCTTTCTTTGTAAAAATCATCAATTTCTGAGCATGAGTGAAAGTAGCTGAAGTGATTATGGTTGACCAATTTCTTTCCAAAACCGAAACTGCATTCCTCTTGTGCTACCACAGGCACAAGAAATGGACCAAGAGCTTCTCTCCTTGCTGCTGCTTGGGAATGCTCTGAAGGAAGGAGAGATAAGTGAAAGTCCAGACTACTTTGCTCTGGTGAGACCTCACCTGGAGTCCTGTGTGCAGGGCTGGAGCCCTCAAGATAGGAAGGACATGGACCTGATGGAGCGGGTCCAGAGGAGGGCCACAAAGATGATCAGGGGGATGGAGCACCTTTGCTCTGAGGACAGGCTGAGGGAGCTGGGGTTGTTCAGCCTGGAGAAGAGGAGGCTCCGGGCAGACCTTGGAGCAGCCTTCCAGTACCTGAAGGGGGCTACAGGAAGGCTGAGGAGGGTCTGTTTACAAAGGGCTGCAGGGACAGGATAAGGGGCAATGGCTTCAATTTGGAGAAGAGGAGATTTAGACTGATATTAGGAATGAGTTCTTTACTCTGAGGGTGGTGGAGCACTGGGACAGGTTGCCCAGGGAGGTGGTTGAGGCCCTTTCCCTGGAGATATTCAAGGGGAGGCTTGAGGACGCCCTGGTCAATCTGGTCTAGTTGGGGGTGTTCCTGCTGACTGTGGGGAGGTGGGACTAGATGACCCTAGAGGTCCCTTCTGGCCTGGACCATTCTATGATTCTGTGATAATCACCATCTGGGGTGGGTGAGAGCTTGCCTGGACAAGAGTGGGACCTGTAAAAATGTGGTGGGCAGTGACAGTAGGCAGATAGAGCAGGTGGGTAGATGGGAATGCAAAATTTCACCTGATGCAAGAGATGTTTTGTTTTCCCCAGCTGACAAGTACAGATACCTGTAGAATTGAGTTCTATTATAAGCAGAATAACCAGGACTCATGAAGTGTAGGAAACAAAATGCATACAGCAATATTAATTTAACAAAATCAAATGTTAAATAGGATTTTAACAAAAAAAAAAAAAAAAAAAGATTAGACACTAGGCAGAAGAGACATTAGACAATTGGATCAACTCAGATAAAACAAGTCTCCATTGGTTCTTTCACATTCCAGTTCTGTTCCCCATTTATTCTTCAACAGGGAAAGAAAACCCCAACAAAACTCTCCCTGGCTCACAGCCTGAGCGTACTCTTCTTGGCAATTTATAACATGTGAGCTTCTTTGTGTGCTCATGAATTAAGGCTGAAATGACCTCATCCTGTGTGAGACAGGTGTCCTCATCCCAGCCTCCTTTAAAGACCCAGGCTGTGGTGCCCACACAAAGATGCTGCCAATAAAACCAAGGAGGAGAAGGCAGGGTATTGAAGCTGAATCTTTTCCTTGGACATGGCTGCTGTAGTGGGATCTCCTTCAACACACAGAGCTCAGCTAGTAGAAGGGGTAAGGTCTTTCTTTTTTTGCTCGTGGGGTTTGTAATCTCTGCCAGCACCTGACAGGCCTTTAAAGGTTCACATTTCCTTAATGGATAAAACCTCGTTAAGCCATTTTGCATCCTTCAGAAGAACCAGCAAAGCACTAGCTCTAGTTGAGGTAAACTGTTAAGATCCACTTACAGCTTCAGAAGTAACTGACTTGTTCAATACCAAATTTTAGAACAAATGTTGCAAAAAACTGTTTACATGTTATTTTAAACAGGTGTTTAATCAAGTGCTCATACTGTCAAGACTTTCTTTCCATTTATCCTCATAATTAAAAAAACCAAAACAAATAATACTGTGGAAAACAAAGTTACCAGCTCCCCTACTCCTTGCCCAGCCATCCTGATTACTGAGCAGCCAATGAGGCATGAAAATTATGAGGAAGAAAAAGTGATTTACTGAGACTTGAGGATTGTATTTATAAGGTAGAGAGAAACACTGGAATTGAAGCAGCCTTTTCTGTGTAACTATTTCTTCCTTCATCTCTCCCACTCAGACAAAAGCAAATCTTTCACAACACCCATACCATTGAGCTGGCACAGAAGCTCTAGGTTTCAATTCCAGTTCAAATTTCATGAAATATGAAAGGTTGCTGGGCTGTAATTACCTGGCACATACCTTAACAGTAGCCAATGTGGGAGCCATGGCCAGGGCAGTGGTAGAGCTATGATCTTTGCTTGTAGGAGGATTTATCCTCTAATATCCTACCAGATTCAATGAGAGATGAGGTTCCTCCCTGCAGAACTTCCAGCCTTGAGTAGGAGAGCAATAAGTGTCATCTCCATATACTTTTGCCCCTGTTGAACCCTGCACACCACATGGAAAGCCAGAGCTGAGCCACAAGGGCACACTCTCAGGGGACAGAAATTCAGCAGGAGGAGGAAAAGGAGGAGAAGAAGAAAGAGGTGGACTGTCCCACAAACATCAGGACATCTGGTTGATCCACTGGGATATGGGGGGAGTATAAAAAGAGAAACAATTGAAATAGAAATAATATTACAATTGAAATAGAAATGTACATACAATAAAATAATGACACTGCTGAAAGCATGTGGCCTTTTTGTATGTTGAAGAAGCACGCAGTGCTTCACAACTGTAATCATGCCATGTCCCAACAGCTATTTTGTGACTGCCATTTTCTTTTCTATGAGGTAAGAGACATCAGATAGAGTCAATAAGTGACTTACTTAGCATGACATGAGAAATAAGAGGCTATAACCCAGCCGTACTGGCTACTGGAGTTACATTAGTTCTTTTACTCTTTCCAACACACTGCTGCTGACTCACAAAAGCTATCAGGTCCAACTGGAAAATGTATTTCCATGGTGTTCACTGGCTAGAGGACAACAGTTGATAAGGAAAGGGGTTTTTTTTCTGCTGGCCATATTCTTGCTTTGCTTTCCTGTGGGACCTAGGGTGATGTCTGGAGGATGTACATGTTGTACAGCTTTGTACTGTTCAGTATTTTAGCTCTAGCTCTGAAGAGGTTCAGCTGTCCCTGGAAGTGCAGCAGAGGCATGAATGAAGATCCACGATTCAGGAGAGAATCATGTATGGCCATGCTGCAGTCAAAGAGAGAGGGGTGGATTAAGTCCCAGCCAAACTATTACAAGATATTTCAGCTAACATGGGCTTCAAAATTAACCACAGGTGATGGAATGGCACAAAACATGCTCTCTAAGCCAAATAATTTCTCCTAGCCTGGCTGATCCTTCCTCCCAGAGTACTACTACCTGTCTTTTAGTTCCTGGGAAGCATATAATGATTGCTGTCTTTCCATCAGTTATGTTATTCAACCAAAGCCATCTATTTGTTTTATTGATTTTAATCCCATCCTATTGATTTTAATCCCATCCTCTTTTATTTTTGAGGATCCAGAGTGGTTGTTATCTACCAAGCATCCTCAACAACTCTTAAATGAAGAAATAGCAAAATATTTGCAGACTGATACAGTCGGCATCTGGCAAGCTGAAATGCTGTGGCAAAGTTGCAGAGACCACGAGCTAGGTTTGTGGGCAGAGGCTTTTACCATTATCCTATTTGGTGGTTGTTGGTTTGTTTTTTTTTTTACTCTTTGGTCTTTTTCAGCAGCTGTGGCAACTGGGGTTACTAAGACAGGGTTCTTTCAGGATTTACTGTCTGTGCTACAGAGCTGAGGGTTTGGCGAGTTCTGGTAGAACAAAACCTTGGTGCTGATGGACAAATAAAATGACACCATTGCATGGCTTCAGCTTTTGGCTGAGTAATTTCAAATCACAGCTATGTCATTCAATTTATATTTCTTTGCCTGTCTTCTTGTAGCAGAGAAAACTACAAATTGCTGTAGGCTTTCAAGAATATGCATGGGTGTCAGAGTTGGTTATAGTCTGAGATTTAGGGCTCCTGAATTTCATTTTTCACTAACAGCAAGCTTAATCTATGCTTGGGAGAACCAGTGATTAATTTTATTTATACACTTAATGCAATTGTTTCCTCCTGGCGTTGTTTAGACAGGCTTAAATTTGCATGATGCTATTGTTAAAGAGTATTGTAATGAGTCTGAAATGAAGTCTGTCTTGTAGCCATAGACACAAATACATGGCGTTTTGTTTATTTTACCCAGGCCCCCTTTGGAAAACACTGAATGTGCAGATGAAATAGAAAATTCTCTTGCAAGTGAACTTATAAAAAGAGTGAGACACAAGGATCTGACATGAGATTCGGTAACTTGACTTGAATTTAATGAACAGGATTCCAACCTGTGCAGCAGAGCCAATGTGCCAGGAGAAAAAGCCACAGCTCTGCCGTTTCACAGCTCACATTCTTGCAGTGTTACTACACCCACTGTGAAGGTTGGGAATTAATACTATGTGATACCAAAAGACCAAGACCAATGAGGCTGAGGAATGTTCTCTGCAGATGCATGAAACAGGGCTGTTTATGGAATAGCTTGAACCCAGCCGTGGCAGAGCATGCCCGGCACATACAGTGTTGAGGATGTCTACTGGGCAAGGTTTTGATAGCAGAGGGGGGTACTGGGATGGGTTCTATGAGAAGCTGCTAGAAGCTTCCCCCATGTCTGACAGAGCATATGCTAGCTGGCTCCAAGATGATCCCATCACTGGCCAAGGCTGAGCTTATCAGAAACAATGGTAGTGCCTCTGGAATAATGTATTTAAGAAAGAGGGGGAGAGAGAGGAACTCAACTGCACTGTTACAGTGGGAGAGATGAATAAGCATATGTGAGAGAAGCTCTGCAGAACAGCAAGGTCAGTGAAGAAGGTGGAGGAGGAGGTTCTCCAGGTGCCGGCACAGATAATTTCACTGCAGCCCATGGTGAAGACCATGGTGAGACATGCTGTCCCCCTGTAGACCATGGAGGTTAACGGTGGAGCAGATATGCACCTGCAGCCCGTGGAGGACCCTACACTGGAGCAGACGGATAAGCCAAAGGAGGCTGTGACCCCATGGAGGGCCTGTGCTGGAGTGGGCTCTTGATAGGACTTGTGGACCCATGGAGAGAGAAGCCCATGTTGGAGCAGGTTTGTTTGGCAGATGTTGTGGCCCATGCGTGTCCCACACTGGAGTAGCCTGTTCCTGAAGGACTGCACCCATGGAAAGGACCCACGCTGGAATAGTTAATGGAGAACTGTCTCTTGTGGGAAGAAACCCACATTGGAGCAGGGGAAGAGTGTGAGGAATCCTCCCCCTGAGGAGGAAGGACAATGTGTGATGAACTGACGACGGACTCCATTCCCTGACCCCCTGTGTCACTCAGGGCAAGGAGGTAGAGAATTCAGGAGTTGAGCCTGAGAAGAAGGAAGAGGTGGGAGGAAGGTGTTTTGAGATTTGGTTTTATTTCTCATTAGTCTACTCTGATTAAAGTGGGAATAAATTAAATTATTTTTTCCTAAATTGAGTCTATTTTGCCCATGATGGTAATTGCTGAGTGGCCTCCCTGTCCTTATCTTGCCCCATTAGCCTTTAGATATATTTTATCTAGATGAGAAGGGGAGTGACAGAACAGTTTTGGTGGGCACCTGGCATCCAGACAGGGTCAATCCACCACAGGCTATTAATGAGTAAGATGTTCTGATATAACAGAAAAAGGTGATTGGTGGCTAAAATATTGATTTCTGCATAAATGTGTTGTGAACACAACAGAGTCTATCTGAAGATGGGTGGGAAGGATGCTTGGTGGCCCTGGGTCCATTTGGGAGCTCCTCATAGACACACTGATAACTGTGCAACTGATGGTGGAAATGAAATCTGAATGGGAAAGGGAACACACCTATTAGGGATCCAGGACCTGCATGTTACGTGTATTTAAGCATGTTCTTGTACCAGTTCAGCCACAAACATACAGCATCTTAGTCAGCTTTTCTCACTTCATTACCCTCTCGTAGAGTAAAGGCAGTGTCATTTGGTTATTTAGGTGGAAAAGGAGGCCAAAATTCTAACCTCAGTCTCTCTACAGAAATGTGGGAATAATTGGATTTAATCTCAGCCTGCAGCTGTCCCTCATTTTTGATTCAGAGTATGATTGAAGGGGGTCTACTTTCCATTTCTAGTTAGAAAGGAGTGGATTAAATTTTGTTTTTCCATCTATGAGAGCCAACAATCTTGCTGCGTTTTATGCCTCTGAGTGAACACAAACCCCTGAATCTCACCTACGAGTCTAATAAAGTCTAACATCAGACTGATTTGAAAGCAGCATTCATAGCTCATCTTCAGATTTATGTCCTACAGTGAAGCATTCACAATAGCCTATTCTTCTTTTACATAACAGTTAGGTCATAATTTCAAATAAGATTTCTATTTCTACAAAATTATTGGCAATTATTTTGTCATCTGGATAGTAAAACCATCTGTCCAGATCTATTTCCACCAGGAAACTGAGGGTTTAGAAATCCTGTGTACATCCACACTTTAGAACGGCACCACAAATATTCAGCAGAAAGCCACTGTCTAAGAATGAAACCGGTGACTTGTGGAACAGACTCCCTTTGCCAGCATGTTTTCAAAATTACTAGAATGGTTTTAGAAACCTGACCAGAGACAACATAACCGTTCAAAGCCCTGCCAGAGACCTACACAAGGTTTGGACATCAGTCTATATTTGGTACAGATGAAAGAGTAATTAGAAGCCTGTGGAAAATATTAGTATCTCAACTGTAACTTTTTCTGCACATTTCAGGTAGAGTATTCTCCATCTCCTAACAGAAGGAAATGTATCATATACTATTATGGAAGTATTAAATAGCTTCTCTCTCAGATGCCAATGTTTAAAACATTGGGGTATTGTTGAATATGGAGGAGGACATTGCTCGCAGTAGGAAGAAGTTAAAATGGCAGGAACAGGATCATAGAAGATCAGTTCTTCATAGACAAATGTGGGAGAAAAGGTGATAAAAAAAGGGAAAAAAATTGAAAAAAAAATAAAATATTTATATATAAAAGGGAGCATGAGGTCAGTACCCTCTCTCATCACCCAGCAGCCCAGCTCAGGACTTGGACTGCTCAGCAGGAAGGAGGAAATAACATCAAACCACATTCCCAAGCAAAACAAGGTTTGAGAACCAAATGAAAGTCTTCAGAAAAAAAGCTCTGGCTCGGGGTTACCATAGCAATCATCAGGTTTGTCTCGCTTCTATTTCTAGGGGAAAAAATATTAAGCAAAAATGCCAATAGGCTTTCAGGGTCTGCTACAGTTACAGATCTGCATTGATGCCCATAAGTTTTATAGAAACCAATGGTTGTCCCCATGTCTGGGATTTGTAATAGTCCACTTATGTTCAGACCTTGATGGAAATTTAGCCTTTGACTTCAATGGAAGTAAATTTATAGCCAACATACATGAATTCCAAGTCTGCTTATCTGTAAGAAAGAAAATTACAAAAAATTAGTTCTGAAACTGAACTTCTCAGCCTGTTTTCCGTGTTCAGCAAGAACAGTTGATGGTAACAAGAGCACCTTCAGTCCCGAGAAGATATTACCATCAGCTCTGTTAGCTGCTCTGCACGCCCACCCCCTCTTTGGGTCTTCTAGAAGGGAAGTGCCCAAAGACCCTCAGCAAAATCCTTGGACCTGCCAGTTCCCACAGCCACCGCAGTAATGAAGAGAGCAATCAAGGGCAAGCATTTGAGAAATGCTGGACCAAAGAACTACAAAAGGGTGGTTCCAGCTGGGTTGTAAGAACACAGAAAAGGATCGCTGACATTCACAAGAACTTGCTTTCTCTCCCCTCCCCCATTTGTCATTTAAAAGAGGCATTACAACCTTGATTATTTCTGGTTTTGTTTTATTTTGCTGAGCTTTCCTTGTCTTCTAGACAACTAAGTATATAGCTTAGGCTGGGTTTATTTTAAATTTCTGTTCCAAAAACTTTCTGTCTTAAAAAAACCAACTCCAGGAAGGCTGTTACTGGGGATAAATCTGGGCCTTTTTAATTGCATTTCAAGCTCTCATTTTATAAGAAGGCAGCAGGAGCACTCCTAGAGGATTTACCTGCCATGTAGTGGAGATATTACTGGACTAACCTCTCATGACCTCAAGTTAATGACAAGTACCAAATGGCATGTAAGTAGACCTCTGATATCTATGACAGAGATGCTCTATTGAATGTTTAGTGAGTCACATATAAATAATGACTGCATAGATAGATTTAGGAGCTGGAACATGAATTTAATGCAAGGTTAATAATCCCTTCTGGAATTATAGAGTTTATTGAGGTAAAAAGGGAATGTTGTGACTTTTTCTTATTCAGTTGTTCATCTTTGTACAAAGAATTGCATTTGTTTACTCTGAGAGGGGGGAAAAGAAGTATAATTGATCCTTCCTGCTGAAGCTGTCCATCCAATGGATTTTGCTGGACAGCAAAGGGCATGACTGCAACTTGGCAGTGTGAGTGCACACCTCAGAGGTGGGAGCCCTGAGTTAAGTGCCGCCTCCCAGGACCTGCTTGTTTTTGCATTAAGCAGCTACACAGAGGGAAAGCGTTCTTGCTCTGCAAATACCATCCTCGTGTGCTTCTCTGAAAGCCTGCATTGCTTGCTTGCTCTCTGATGTCTTCCTCCACTCCCACAAAAATCCTCTGATTCTCCAAGAATATTAGAACCATAGAATAATAGAATAGGTCGTGTTGGAAGGGACCTTAAAGATCATCGAGGTCCAACCCCCTTGTTATGAGCAGGGACACCTCCCACCAGACCAGGCTGCTCCAAGCCCCATCCAGCCTGGCCTTGAACCCCTCCAGGGATGGGGCAGTCTTGCAGGAGTACAACATATAGGTCTGTGTAGGGTTGAAAGTGAGCTTTAATCTAAGTTGCTTGTATCTTGTGTAAGTGATCAGTGGTCACTAAACATATGCAGAGAGGGTGAGCAGCAGGAGCCATATAGGACACAGGGGACCTCCCACCATGTGCCTCAGCAGGGATAGCTTCCACTTCCAAACAGGAAAGGGCTCCCAGCTGTCAGTCAAGGGGCAAGATGTGATGCCCAAGCTCAGTGTGAAGGCACCATTTCATGTACAGCTCTGGTGCTGGTACCTAGCTTCAGCAGCTCTTCACCAAGGCTCCAGTCTCTCTCCATGGAGAGCACACGTGCCCAGCTGAAGCTCGGGTTGCCCTGTATGGTGGCCAGCCACAGCCACACTCAACTTTGCTGTGTCTGAGCCTTTGTTAGGCTGAGGCACTAATGACATGCCTGGGCCGTTCTGGGGCAGAGCCAAGACATGAAACTTGCTTTCCTAAACATGAAGTTAATTCACTCCATGCTGGACTACTCATCATAAAAGACAGGTTGACACAGTGCTTAGTAACATGGTTTAGTGATGGGAGCGGGGGGGGGTCTGCCTTTTTTTTTTTTTTTTAATCAGAGTTAGGTTGATGGTTGGACTAGATGATGTTAAAGGTCCCTTCCAACCCAGACAATTCTGTGATTCTTCCCCACTCATTGCTTTGGATTATTTTCTCCAGAGTTATTATCTCACATTTTTCAAATAAAATTTATTTTCTTTCTTTCTTGCTTTCCTTCTCTATTTCTTTCTTTCTTTCTTGCTTTCCACTCTGCTTCCTCCCTATTTTATATCCTGTCTCTGCAGTCCCAGCTACTCAGTTAAATGCAATCTCTACATCTCATCTCATTTCCATGTAAAATCTGAAATGAATTGGCAGTGAGGAAAATGAAGCAGACCGGGGCTTCCTTTGCAAATGTTTCACTTTGGAAAATAATGCTGCTTCTATACATAAGACTGGAAATAGCACAGTGTCAAAGGCCAGCCCTTTGGGGAGTAGCAGTCAGCAGTTCACCCAGAAGATTTCAAAGAGTGGGTGAGAAACAAAACCCAAGCCACAAACACCTCTTCCCAGCAAAACAACTGCCAGCAGTGGTGAAGCAATGGAAAGGGCCGATCACTAATAACACGCTTACTTGTGTCTTGGGCTGACTTCCACAAGGTGTTAGTTGGCAACATCACGTGGCTTCCATGAGAGCTCGCAGTGCTGGATTTTCCTTTGGATAAACTCAAATCTTTTGTTTTCTTTCCACTGCTATTCTAACACCATTAGCAGGAAGTAATAGCCACTTAAATACCAGAAATGGCAATGTAGAATATTAATAGAGAAAGAAAAAGATACTTTCCCCCAGTGTATCACAATGTGAAAATTGATTTGCACTAAATTAAAACAAAATGCCAACAAACAGCTATAAAGAAGGATGATTTGGGTAAGAAAAGTAAGTTTTCTTTATCTTGCATGGCTCTGCTGGAGAACAAGAGTAAGGGGTGTTTTCTCTTATAAAGCATTTGCTTTAAAATCAGTCAATCAACAAGCTCAGTGAAGAATCATTTTAATTCTGTTGTCATAACCAAGCTTGGCAATGTATACACGTGTGTTTGTGTCTGTGTCTAGGTTCACACAATTAATAGGCTGTGGAAGGACTCCAGGGCACATACCCTACACATCTCCATGTCCTCTCGTGTTCCTGGCAGATGGTGAGATGTTAAGCTGCTGCTGCTCAGAGGCAATGGGGACTGGGCAAGAGGCTCAGGAGGAGCCAGCAGAGGGACTTCAACCAGGCTCCTCCTGATTTTCACCATCCTCATCTTAGGTCCATCGTGAGTTACAGCAAATCCTTGTTCTCATCATGGCCAAGCTGGCCAACCACACCATAAAGTGGTATAAGGTAGCCTGTGGGGCTTCTCACCAGTCCCTTGTCCCATCACACCCCTGGGCAGTGGTGGGTGCTCCAATTAGTGACAGTCCTGATTACCTACAGGGCCTCTTCGGAGCCTTACAACCTTCACACCTCTCCCTCTTGTTTAACCTGGGAGCTGCCTGTTTCTCCTCATTCGCTTTTTCTTGTAGCCCTTTGTCAGCACGAGGGAGATGGACAGTTTTGTCACAGCCAGCTCCTGGCTAAAAGGAGAATGACAAAAGTAGCAGCTTTGCCATCGACAAAGAACAGAGGAAGACTGGTGCAGGACTGTCCCTCTCCCCTGGGACATGACATAAAGCAACATGCCATTTGATACCTGTCCTCTACTCATGTTGCAGGGCAGAATTCAAGAATCACAACACTGAGAGATGCAGAAATATGAAGGAAAAGGTAAGTTAATTTCTAACCATTTTTTATTGGCTTGCATTGCAAACATTTTGAGGCAAAGAAACCACTCACTGAGCTTGCTTTCCAGTCATGAGAGACATAAATAATAATAATAATTACTATTATTAATTTTATTTTCTTGGAACTACTTCAAAGTTATATAGCTCTAACGATTTTGATGCATTTTATTATTAGAACCAAAGCTATTACGGTTGAATATCATTATCAGTGAGTATCTAAAAAACTGGAAACTTGAAGCAGTAATGACATGGTCCAAAAAGCAAACCCCAAGTTTATGAGCTATCTACATCATTACAGAATCATAGAACAGTTAGAGTTGGAAGGGACCTTAAAGATCATCGAGGTCCAAGCCCCCTGCCATGCACAGGGACACCTCCCACCAGACCAGGTTGCTCCAAGCCCCATCCAGCCTGGCCTTGAACCCCTCCAG